>JAHRHZ010000210.1:555843-664655 GCA_024137785.1 Ginglymostoma cirratum | reverse complement strand
CTCTCTCTCTCAATCACACAAAACACCAGAGCACACTGTTGTCTCTCAGACATGCACACATGCACACTCTGTCTCACACACGCAACTACTTGTATACAGCACAGCACATGTGTGTGCGCACACACACTTACATTCTTTCTCTCATGCTCACACACAGACACACGTGCGCTCACACATATAGACACATACTTAGACACATACATATAGACACAGGGCAGCACAGTAGGTCAGGGCGGCACAGTGGCTCAGTGGTTAGCACTGCTGCCTCACAGCGCCAGGGACCCAGGTTTGATTCCAGCCTCGGGTGACTGTCTGTGTGGAGTTTGCACATTCTCTCTCCCTGTGTCTGTATGGGTTTCCTCCGGGTGCTCTGGTTTCCTCCCACAATCCAAAAATGTGTAGGTTAGGTGGATTGGCCATGCTAAATTGCCCGTAGTGTTCAGGGATGTGTAGATTAGGTGAGTTACAAGGGGACAGGTGTGGGTGGGATGCTCTGAGGTTCGGTGTGGACTTGTTGGGCCGAAGGGCCTGTTTCCACACTGTAGGGATTCTAGATACTTGTGTGTGTACGCAGATACATACAAATGTATGCGCGCACACACACACAAAGGAGCACACTCTCATGTGCAAACACATATACACTAGTGTGTACTCACTGACATGCACACTTAAACACCTCATGCACACATGGGAGCAAACTCTTGCTCTCACTCTACTTCTGTCTCTCACACACTCTTGTACCCAGAGGACACTTTCTTTCTCTCTCTCTTACACACGCAAGTGCTTACACATTATATCACACACTTATGCAAAGCACTAACATAATTTAACACACTCACATGAACACACTACACTAAATCACTCACCCTGATACACCCACATTAGACAGCCACCTTAGCACACTGCACAAACACACTCATTCTAACACATCCACACAAACACCCGTCGAACACTCATTCACTCTCATAGTAATACACACACAGACACATCACACTGACTCACGCCTTGACAAAAACACTGACACACACACTAGCACACTACACAAACACCCTCGCTCCGACTCGCCTACACGGACACACTCTAATATTGTCACCCTAGCACTCCGCTAACACGCTTACTCTGAAACACCGACATTAACACACACACACTAAAACCCTACACTAACACATTCACTGACACACACACTGACGCACTTAGTTTAACATACGCAGGTATACACTGTCAAACCCACGCTCACATTCCAAGTTGTTCCGGTTTTCTTTCCGTGCGAACACCCAATTTAAAGCCGTCATCTAAATATTATACACTGCCGTTGGTGGAAATGTGAAATAAACTCAGAAAGTGCAGAGAATACTCAGCGAATCCACAGTGATTTCGAAAAGCCTAGCCTTTGAAATGTTCACTTTGTTTCTCTCTGTATAGAAACGGCCGGATTTTGCAAGTGACTTCTGCAATTTCTGTTTTTGTTTTCGTCCCGTTCAAACTGAGAAGGAGTGGGAAAGGTAATGCGCCTGAGCCGTCGTATTTTTACACCAAAATGCATGCAAACATTCACTGAGGGCGATTTTCCCATTTTAGGGAGAGACAGAGAGAAATGACGCTGTGCTTGGGGCCTGGAATTACCGGTTCTATCACCCTGGCCTTCAGGTTGAGAATAAGAGACCCCATACCCAGCTCCTCAGTCCCCTGTTCGGCGGCGGGAGAACTGCAGGCTGCAGTTCCGATAACAGATTGGTCTATAATCCTGTTGCTGCTGCTTGCTGATGTTATTACAGATGTTATCATCTTGTCCAGAATCTATTTCGTCAGACAGAGAGCTGTAAATGGGTCAGTCCCCGCTAACAAGCCATTAGTGTCAGTCTCTGCACAGTTGCCGTCTCTCTGGCCCAGATTATTCCTCCTTTTGAATAAACAAAACCCGGGGCAGGAAAATAAATAAACCAGCTTGCAAATCCCATTTACAATTAGTTTTAAATATTCCTCATTACACTTTTCAGAACTTCATATCCCCACATAAAGGGGAGCTAATGGTGCAGCCAATTTACGAATCAACATCTTAGCAGGGAGAGAAAACACTCGAATGTGAACAGGGCATTCCTGCTCACCCAATGGCTTCTTTTTCAAAAATAAATTTGAATAAAAACTTTGGCCGATGTTCGTCGTTTAAGTAATGAAAATGCCCTGATTTGTTTTTTTTTATCTCTTTGGATTGCGTTGTACATCTACTCCTCGCGGCTGACGTACAACGTTTGCAGCCGGTTCTCTCTCTCATTCCTATTCCGACTCGTTTTAAGTCATGGTTTCGCCGTCAGAGGGGTTATTACTGCTGAGAAAGTTTATTAAAATAGCCCTACGGTGAAAAATCGGATTTCAAGGTCAGCCAAGTCTTGCTTAATTATTAAGTAAAATGAAAATTACATACATCAAAAATAACCTTCTGTGAAAACAAAAGCTGGGGTCAGATTCAGCTTCCCGTAGCCCATGAGGAATGAGGGATTTTATTTTTTAACCGAACACCTCTGAGCGGTCGTCTCCGCTTTATCCATTGTCCCTCTCCCTCGCTGACATAGACACAGAAACATCCTCTATCTCCATATTCCACAAAGGCTTCAGCAATGAACAGACACCAGTAACGCCGAGGTTTGTTACTGTGGTCCAGCTACAACGCTGACAACAGAAAGATCTTTGTATTTAACTTCCTACAGTATGGAAGTTATTACAGGATTACTTGGCATTACATACGAGCCGCAAACCTAATTCTTGCAAATCCTATGTGATGGACACTAACTCCGGAATTCAGGAACACGGACCGCTGTCCTATCACAGATAACGGAGAATTTTGAAACCGGCTCAAACACGGTGATTTCTTTTCTCAGTTCAGTCTTTTGGAACGCGGTTTTTAAATCGGGTAATTTCTCACGAACCTCGACATTCCCGGCGTCATTCACGGTTTGTTACTCTGAATTACCCACGTTTCCATTGTTTAGTTCGACTGCTCTCAGTTTCTACGTTAAATTTGGTTCATGTCACTTACTCTCCGTCACTTCCCTGGACTTTAAAATATGTTAATATTCGCCTGTCTTCACATCAGTCCGCACTATGTGAACTCTGCATTAATTTTATTTTCGCTCCTGGTCACTCCCTATTAAATTGTATAATTATCAACTTGTACATCATTTCCTTGTTTTTCAAGTGTTCTCCGTTTACTATCAAACTCGGTTTTAAGTCGATGAATATTACTCTCTGCATATCATTTACCTTAATAAGTTCACACTGTGTCACTCACTTTGTTACAAACATAGCTCCACATTACAACTTGGTTCTCTCGTTAATTTCACGCCCTAGAAACTTAATTCTATCAATCTTTCTGTCTATATATTCAAACTCTGTGACAATCTTTCGAATTTACTTCTAATAACGTTACTCTCTATCGTTGTATTTTAATTCACTTAATCTTACCCTCCGACCCTATAAATTATATTAAACTTTACTCTCTATTCCTGAATTTTAATTATCTTAACATTACTTTATATCTCTATATTGTAATTCTATCAACGCTACTCTGTATTACTTTGTTATAATACTGCTGTTACTCTGTATCCCTTTATTACAACACTGTTAATGTTACTCTATCCTTGGAAATTAGTTCTTTTTTAATCCTGACACCACATTTGAATTCTATTAACATGGTTCTGCGTCTGTATTTTCGATCTATTAATGATACTCTCTGTCCCTGTATTTTAATGCTGTTACTGTTACCCTGTATTGCTGTATTTTGTCTTTGTTAGTTTCTATCATGTAATTCTCTAATTTTAACACCTTTTAAATCTCTATTAATATTTCATTCTTTCCATCTATTTTAATTCTATAATGTTATTTTCTATCTCTGTATTTTTATCTGCTAATGTTACTCACGGACCTAGTAATTTAGTTCTGTTAACGTTAAACTTTATTTTAATTCTGGTTCTGTTATTCCCAATCTTTCTATAATATTTCTGGTTACATTAATCCCAATTCATATATTTTAATTCCACTAATGAGTTACCCCTTTATTTTAACTCCATTAAGAATTCTTTCTATCCCCGTATTTTAATTCTACTAATGTCACACTTTCTCTCTGGATTTCAGTTCTATTTATACTGTCTCTGCCCGTTCCATACCTGCATTTTAAGTGTAATAATTTTATTCTATCTCTATATTTTAACTGGACTAATGATATTCTCTTTCCCTGTAATTTAATTCCGGTTACCGTGACACTCAATCTGTGCTTTTTAATTCGATTAATTTTCTGTTCCATTCCTGCATTTTAAATATATTAATTTTATTCGAAATCCATATTTCATTACATTGATTTCACTGCCTCTCTCTGTATTTTAACTATTAATTCTCCGTATTATAATTCCATTAATTTGACTCTCAATCTCTGCAGTTTCAATTCCTCATTTTAACATCTCCCTTTGTAAATTCTATTGACTTTGTTTCCAATAACAGGCTATAACCATCTCTGTGTAATTCTATTCATTTTACTTTCTACCTCGAGTTCAAATATGTTGATTTCAGATAGTTTCACTGCATTTTATTCAATATTTTCCACATCTCCATATTTGTCTTTAATTATATTACTTTATTATCTCGGGTCACGGGTATCTCGTTCTGTGCTAATGTAACTCTCCCTATCACTACCCGTTGTGTTTAAATGCCGAGATTTCACTGTTTCAGTCCTTGCCATCACTCTCTATTTTCAACTGAGTAACTTAGTTTGTTTTCCAAACATTTTAAAATATAATTACAATTGATCTCCTTATTGTTAAACGCTATTTAATAAATAAAATCATCAGAAATTGCTGGGAATACCCACCAGGTCAGAATCTCTCCATAGATGCTGCCAGACCTGCTGAGTTTCTCCAGCAATCTCTATTATAGATTTCCCGCATCCGCAGTATTTTGCATTCGTGTTTTATATAGATTCATTTAAAGTTAGCTTTTCGTCACTTCTCTACATATAAATGTTAATCCCCTCCTCTGTTCCTATTTTAATTATTAATTTAACTCACTCTCTCTCCTTTGTTATAACTAATGCAGGCAAAGCCTAAATTCTTGCTGCTCCTTCTGTATTTTTAAATGTGGAGATTTCACCCACTATCACAACTTCCCTGTTTAGTGGTGAACAAGTTTTACTGAGCCCCTATTTTCTCTCCTTCCTTCTATCCTACTCTCCCCCTTCCGTATTTCTCTCTCTTTCTTTGTCTCCCTACCACCCTCACACCCTCTATCCCCTCCCTCCAATCTGCCCCCACTCACCTCCACTTGGTTCGGCGGTTCTGGAACCAGGTCTTGACCTGAGCGTCGGTCATTTTGAGGGATTTTGCCAGCGCCGCCCTTTCCGCCGAGGCGAGGTACTTCTGACGGTGAAAGCGCTTCTCCAGCTCACAGATCTGAATCCTGGTGAAAGAGGTTCTGGGCTTCTTCCGCTTCGGAGGGGTCCTGTTCTGGTAAGGGTGGCCGATCCGCCGAGTCACGGTGAAAGGAGTCAAGGCTGCTAACAGAAGCAGAGGGAACAGGCGCCTCAGTGAACTCCAGCAGACTTGGCAGAGCCGACACCGGCTTCGCTCCCAAATATTTTTGAATATAAGACTCTTTCCCAGAACAAGTAAACACGACGAAGGAAGAAACTTTAAACTACCCTCTTCTCTCACACACACTCCCTCAAACTCACAATCACATAGATACACACTCCTTCAAACTCACAATCACATAGATACACATTCCTTCAAACTCACAATCACACACACGCCCTCAAATTCATACAGACACTCCCTCAAATTCACAATTATACACAGTCTCTCAAATTCACCATCACACACATTCTCCCTTCCTCAAACTGACAATCACACACACTCACTCCCTCAAATTCACAAATACACACAGACACTCCCTCAAACTCAATCATACGCTCACTCCCTCCCTGAAATTCACATTTACACACGCACTCTCTCCCTGAAACGCACAATCACACAAAACGCACACTCCCTGAAACTCACAACCACACACTCCCTCAAACCCACAATCACACGCATACACGCTTCCTCAAACACACACACAGACACTCCCTCCCTCAAACTCACAATCACACACAGACACAGACGCTTCCTTCAGACTCACGCACAGACCCACACACAAACTCCCTCCAATTCGCAACCACACACAGACCCACACTCAAACTCACACATACACTCCCTCCCTCAAACTCCAAATTACACACGCATACTCGTGTTCAAACTCACAATTTACACACTCCTCAAACTCATACTCAAACACACTCCCTCAAACTCTGGACCACACACAGCCCCCCAGACACACACACACACACACACTCATACGCACATACAGCCGCTCACCACAAACACTGTTGAATCCAGCCATAATCACACATACACTGTTTTCCTAAAGCGATTAGCGATTTCAAGTCGTTCAATTTTGAACTTAACGGATTTTAAAACAAACGAAAACGAAATTTAGAATCTTGCATTTATACCGTAGAATTTCTGTAAAATATAGCAAATAGGAAGTTCTTGTGTCTGAAATGTAGTCTTTCAAATGGATTCTTTAGAGCTAAGGCTCTATTTGAAAACTGCAAACAAAACTTTTTTTGACCAATTCGATGTATTTTAAAAGAACAGAGCCTGACTGGTAGGAAGTCAAACACTTGAGCAGTGACAAGAGATTATCGCGGCCACGGTTTCGGCTCTCTAAATGTTCCAGGAGGAGCTGCTGGGAGGTGATCCAGAAGAAAGTGCAGCGAGGACACGGTGTGGATGGCCGATTCCCCGCTTCTAAACCTCGGGAAGCTCCAGCGTTAGCGTAGAAACAGCCAGCTTTGGGAGAGCTCTTTGGCGGTGAGCGGGACCAGTTTAAATCGCTTTTCTTGCCTTGATTGTTGAGGACTGAAGGGGTCGTTTTATTTGGGAAAGAGGTGCATCTTGTATATCGTACTGATTAGTGTTTAAAATAAAAACTTAGTCTACAATGGAAAGGGAAATGATTTACAATAAAAGACGTTCGCTGGCGATTTGTAGATACAATGATCTCTCCAGGGATCGGAGCTGGTCTGTCTGGAACAGGACTGTGTTCTGCTGGACCAGAGCTTTAGCTGAGTGTCGGACACCAGACTCATTCCCTCAGTGGGGGCGGGTGGGGTTGGGGGCTACTGTATTTTGAAGTCGGCTTAATCCGGGTGGACATGTATTGATTTGGGGTTTCGAAGGATGACGGAGGATTTTACTGAAACAAATGAGATTCTGAGTGGTTTTGACAGGGGAAAGGTGGGGGGAGGGATCTGGGACTTGTGAGGTGGGGTGCAGGGGGATGGCGTGCCCAGATTAAAAGTCGGGGGTCTCCTGTTTAAAATGGAGTCGACAAGGATTGTCTCTGTTTTGATTTGACACCATTCTAAATGACCATATGTCAACCATTACCAACGGATCCTAGTCTTAGCGATTTCAGAGATCACATTAAACCCTCATGAACGGTCTCCTACCCCGCTGCCTGAATCTGAGTTAGGCTTGTTATTACATTTTTACTAATTCAGTTTGAACACATCGCCAGAACCCTTGGCTGACCGTCTGAAATTCTCATCAGTATCGCCAAATCCAAAAACCCGAAACCAATCTCTATCAAGCCAATGTCATTCCGTGCAAGCACTAAGTGTTTTCGAAATTACGAACAAAAATCTGCAATATCTGACGAATTGTATACTAATCGAATTCCGGCAACGGGTCACTGGATCCGAGATGTTAACTCGTGTTTCTCTCCCTGTACAGATGCTGCCAGATCTGCTGCGTTTCTCCAGTAATTTCTGTTTTTTGCTTCAGATCTCCAGCATCCGCAGGTCTTTGGTTAATATTTAAATTTTAATTGACCATTGATCGTAGAGAACGACCGAACGAGGTGGAATTTGCAAAGTGCGCTAGAGTTAGACGAAAATGCGCAAACTTTGCCACCAGCTGTTGGGGCTGCTCGCTAACATTGTGTGACTGTGGGGAGGGGTACTTTGCGTGGGAGGTGTCTGGAATTATTGGGATGAGGCACTTGGGGATTTATGATGTGCCAACTCTGGACACCGGGTTTCAGTCAGACCCCTCTCCACCCCTCCCCTCCCCTTACCTGTCAGCCTGTCCTTAGCAAACCTCCTGCTGCTCTCCATCCAAGGGAAGTTGAGGCCGCTCAGACCGGCCACGCTAGGCACGGTAGGCATGGCCGTTTGAGGGACTGGGCGATGAGCGGGCACACGGATGACTCCGGCGGACGCCAGGCTGTTGACGTTCATACTCAGGTTAACACTATAAGATCCCGACACGCTGTCCTCGTAAGTGGCCCCCATGGCCGGGTAAGCGGTGGCCAAGCCCGGGTAGGCGCCGCTAACCGGACTGCTCAAGTAGCCGGCCTCCGAGACCCTGGCGCTGGGCTGCAGGCAGCTCTCCTGATCGGAGCCACTGAGGATCTGGTCGATGCCAAAGCTGATGGGTTCGTGTTGAGGCTGGGTCTGCGTGGTCCCAGACTGATCCATTGCTGAAAGGAGACCCCACCCCAAAGCCCCCCAAAATACTTGTCCCCCTCTCCTTCCCCAACAGAGAGAGAGACCCACACAATTTTTTTACAAGAAAATCCTGGTTAGTTCAGGAAATCCAGGAAGCATGTTGGTAAGCGGGACTTTGTAGAGTCAAGGTGAGTTCTGAGAGAGGAGGAAGGTGGGAGCTATCATCTCTCCGGCTCTCCATTGGGTTGGAGGATGTGTTCATCTCCCCACACTCCTCCTCCTCCTCTTCAGCCCCATCACTGGCTGTAAGTGAAGACCTCCCCCTGCCCCCTGCCATTGGCTAAGCGCTAGCAAATCCACAGCGAAGGGCGAGGTCCGACCCTCAAGAGTGTGGACTCGTCTAGAATATTTAACCAGACAAAATTCAATACCGAACAAAACTGGGCAACGCTAGCGATTTCCCAAATGAGCTTTCTATCCGGCGGCCAACTGTCCTTGTAATACCCTCGCCCCACCCCAATAGCCCCCACCTTCAGGTTCACTGACAGCACTCCCTACGGCCTCCATCCCTTCATTCCTCTGGGTGTATATGCGGGCTCACTGCTCCTTTCGACCTGGACTCCAGATTGTCCCAGAGTCTGAGAAAGGCCCGCTGAGCGGAGCGCCAGAAAAACTCACGGAGCTGGCAAGTTTGGCACAAGAGGCCGTTCGGCATCATTTCTAGACTGTCCATTGTTTTAAGGCTTTATTATTATTCCCACCCAACGAATTGAACGTAATATCTCCTGTCTTGCACCAAAAAAGAGGTAGAACTAAGTTCGAAAATAAATCACAAACCGACAATCTCACGGGTCCGCTCTCCAGAGAAAGCTGCGGTCCGGCTCTCCGCTTTTCCCAGGCCCACTGTGACAACACTGTGTCAGTTCCGATTCCCAGTCATGTTGAACTCGAAACATTCACGCTGTTTCCCTCTCCTCAGATCTATTGAACTTCTCTAGTTTCTTTTTTTGAAAAGAAGTTTAGCTATAAGCGCAATTCGTTTTGTTTAAAATAAAACTGTCTGGAATTCCAGAGAGGGTTTCGAGCAATTCCCCATTTAATTGTTCCGATTCCTCTGCTGGAGAAACTTGCGATGGTGGTTCGGGGTAGGGGAACGGGGAGACTCCCGGATTTCAGGGAAGGGAGGGAAGAACAAGCAGAAAGGTCTTCAGTTTCTTTTAAATAAAGGCTGGAAGACAGAGAGATAGATTTGCCCCGACTAATCTCTACATCCCACAACTTTCCTTGCCGGTAAACCAGTTGATAGAGTCTATATCCATGCAGAGTTTATTGATGACAAGTTGGCATTTGACAACAGTCCCTAGACACGCCCAAACTAAAAAAAAACACCCCAAGTGTTGAGAATCAAACGAGGTTAGTCCCAGCGCCACGGAGTCAGACATCCTTGTTCGGAGAGAAATGGAAAGAGGGAGTACAATTTTACATCAATAAAGTTAGCGTTTTATCAGCGCGTGTTAGAATCATTTGACGATTTTATAAAAACAGCAACAAGGCGATGGTTTATTAGTTTTTCAGAACCTTCCTATTTAATTATACAAACGAGTTGAATCATGTAAACGATGGTTATAAAAGCAAGGCAAATAGAGGCCACTTCAGGAGTGATCACAGTTATTTGGCTGATTGCAGTTTAGTGCATGCTTCGGAACCGGTTGGATATTGCTGAAATGTCACAGTTAGTGCATTTCAACAATTTTAAAAAATAGTTGAATGAAATGCTGGACATTTAGCAAAAATCAAGGGAAAGACTGCCTCCCATTAAAAAGTCTCCTCTTACGAGAATTGGTTTCCTTACAAGGAATTTTAAACTGCGATTTTTCATGACACGTTTCATGAAAGTAATGAGGACATTTAGTGTTTACTCTTTTTTCAGAAATTGATCTGTATTTGCCCTGAATCGATGTAAAGCACCCCTTTCAGTACGACCCACTTTCCTAACAGCTGAAACAGTTTGATGAACGGTTTTATCTTTCAAACGTTTTCACCGTTTCTGGCGATGAAGTCAGCTAAACGACAAAAAAGAAACACATGCAGATCCCGGAAAAGTAAAATCTCGGGGAATACGGACCTTTCCAAAGAAAACACACAGATCACAAAACGTACTGGAACATACTCTGCATATGACGGATAAACACATTTACAACTGATGTCTGTGAACCCCATCACCCTAGTTTCACTCACTCCCCTTTATGTAGGGAATTAAAACAACCCTTCCAAATGTTCGATGGTTTCATTGCCTATTAAAGCTTAACTATATTAAGTGCAATGTTTATGAAATCCAGTGTTGTGGATACGTAGAAAGTTGAATATTTTCTACAAATGCGCTAAGTTAAATACTAGAATAAATATCTCGGGTTGGCATGTACACCATATTAAATATACAGTATAAGGCGTGATTTTATCGACACTATTATAAACAGGTGTATGTTTTTACAGAGTTAATTCACAGGGTCGGATGTGTACAGTATTAATTACATGGCACAGCCTCTGTCTCCATAAACAGTATCTCATGTGCTATTTACACAGAACGTACACGAATTCAAGGTATATTGGGAGTGGGTGTGAAAACGGAAAAGTGGAAAACACCAAGCGGTGTTTTACACTCGGTCATAGAGAGAAGTAGCGGTGGCTGTCAGCAGAGCATTTCGACCCGGGTGTTCGACTATCTCCGCTAGTCCTAGACTTTGCACCGAGATCGGAGTAAGTTCTGGAGGAATTTTTTTTCTTCCTGTGCTGTTTACAGCAGACTGTTAAAGTCGGAGAACAGGCCCTGCTTACGAACAGCGTTAGGCATGAACAAACCCCGATAGGTTCACACCATTGACCACGAGATAGCCCGGGCCCACAATATCTCCGAAAAGTTACCCCGTTCACGGCGGCCTCCAGAGCCCAGGACTGTTTTAATAAACGATTTGATCGGAGATTTCCAATGAAGAATTTAATTTCCCTGTAAAGGGATAGGGTGGCTGGGGTGGGGGTGGGGGGTGGTTGCGGAATACATTGACAAAACTAAAATTAGCGACTCTTTCGTGATCCGCGCGTTGCTGCTGCAGCATGGAACTTTTCGCTGAAGGTGAAAATAAGAGTGATGTTGAAGATCTGGGGGATTTATAGTCTCTGGTTAAGGATCGCTCAGCTCCTGACACCAGCCACAGAGAACTGATCTCCCTCTCTCTCTGTCTGACTTCCTAATGGCCTCTTGCTGAGAGATTATTTCTCGCTCAGCCACCGAGGGGACCAATGGGTCCTTCATCGAGAGAGGACTTTAATATCTTTGGAAGCAAAGCACCTTCACTCGGCTGCATAAAATGCTGAGTCTGTATTAATCAGCGATATTGTTGTGTGAATCGGATCGATTACAGGGAGAAACCCTAGAAAAATTCACACCTCAGCCTCACCGACTGGTCTTAACTTTGTAAAGGGAGATTAATTAAAACATATATTGGGCCGTGGGACAAATGTAATCACACAACTCACGGAACTCTGAACCTGTCAAGTTCAAATGAGCAGCGTCAGCCCGTGCTAATTTCAAATTGCTAAACGGGAGTAAGAACATTCCGGCCGTTGTAAGATTCACTTCGCGTGAGCTCTGTTACCCAGTCGCATTATAAAATGACACGAATTGTTCCTGTATTTGCATCGACAGTTACATCTCGTATGTATAACCTTTGATGTATTTGCATTTCCCATAAACCTTACGTGGAGTGATGTTACACTTGGAAACATTAGTGTTTTACAAGAAGTGGACAGTATTAGTGCACTTGTATTCATAAAGCAGGAAAAAACCCCACTACGCATAGGGTGACATTATTCTTATTACAAACGCGATGTACAACAAATATTCGTTATTTAACAGACATACATGCACTGTTTTTCGTACATATTACATTTTATGTTTATATATGTAAACACTGCCTGCAGAAAATACAAAACATGTGCACTTTCTAAAATAAACAATATTTACGGTGTACATTTGATATTGTATATTTAAGTAAGCAATATTTGTGATGTGTTTCTACGTTTGTGTACATAAATACTACTTATTTTTGCACTGATTTACCAACACTGTGTCGACTACATATCACTAATTTACAATGTACACAGGCATTGCTTATGTCCATTTACATAGGGACACTACAGTTAATGTGCGGATTTAATTTAGCGCCTATAAACAACATTAGACATTAGATTTAATTTTGTACATTTAACTCCAGCCACTGGAAGGAATGTAATGCAATTGGATGTTAAAGAAATACATCTACAGTGCATACAAACACAAGCTCAGACTGTCTGCAGACAGACATTGTAGAGAGCGTGTACAGTCGACTTGCGAAATGCATAAATCATGACACACCGTGGTTAGAGTTTAGCGTATTTATAAACGCATTTTTACATTCGAATCTGTACGCACATCAGGTCTATAAATCCACCTTAATGTACGTTGCTACGCACAAACTGCACCCGGCGTTTCGTTACAATAGGCTTGCATTGCTAGTTTAGTGTATTCCATTCTATTTACTTAATGCGGTTACGGTTTAGACAAAATGCTGTGTCGAATCCCTGAATATCTGGGTGATATTAAAAGCATTTTCTTACTGTTGATCGATAAGGATAAATCTGGGGTTTTTTTTGCACCTCATTCTCTGTTATCTGTCCCAGCCGTAACATAATATTTAACACCCATTAAAAATAGTTATAGCGAAGAGATAGCAGTTAAGAAACAAATTGTTACCGAGTTCTCCGAGCCTGCGGCGCCTGTCGTTTTCTTAAAAGATTATTTTGAGAAGCGACTGGTTGAGGAATCTGCAGTAACTATTAAAATCTGCAGGAGAGAAACGGCAGGAACGAATGAAAAAAAGTATAAGGCGAGTATGAACCAAAATTAAAGAGAGAATGGCGAGCGGGCGATTCTCTCAACATTTACAACAAAAGAAAAAAGTTCCTAAGTTTTTTTTAACAGAAGTTACAACGAAACTGACGGGTTTTGAAACAGGAGAGTATTAGAGGTTAGAGGCAGCGCCAGGAGGCTAGATACCGACTAACCGGGAGAAATCCCAGAGCTTAGACTAAACATCGTTACTTCGTTGTTATTTTATTACAAACAGCATTTGTAGATTCTAAATAATTAGGTACAGTTCATTGAAAATACTGCCCCCGTGTTCTCATTTTGTTTTCTTTTGAGTAAATCTATTGATGAAACAACGTTTAAAGGGTCGGCAGAGGCTAACGGGATCCGCCCCCCCCCCTCCACCCCCACCCCAACGCCCCGGCCCCATGCGAACACAACAGAGTCAATCTACAAACCTGTGCCCCATGTCTGTACATTTTAGTTTTATAATTAGCTTCAGGTCTGACCAAACTTTGGGGGAATCTACTGGTAGGAATCATCACAAATAGTAGGGGGTGAAGTCAGACCCCAGAACTTGCCCTTTACGCATATAATGACATATTAACGATTTTAGCAGAAGCTCCTGATATTATTCATGGGGGGAGCAGGAGGGGGGAACAGTAGTGGGATAGGGGCGGGTGGGGTGGAGTGGGTGGGTGGTTTGGGTGGCACAGGTGTGTGTCCTTAGCCCGAGCGCCAGTCTCGCCTCCTGGTCTTGCCCTATCCTCGGGAACAGCACAGGACGGGACTGGAAGGCGCCCATTGAGCGGACTGCAGCGGAATAGTGGGGGAGAAGTACACCCCAGGTAGAGAAAGCGAATGGCTAGGCGTGCAGTAGGCTGTGCCTCGCCTTGAGCATACATTGCTCTCACCACCTCAGAATTTCTTATAGAATGCTTACAAAGGGATCTCGATCAATTGAGTCAATGGGCCGAGGAGTGGCAGATGGAGTTTAATTTGGATAAATGCGACGTACTGCATGTTGGTAAAACAAACAACAGCAAGACTAATTCAATTAATAGTAGGGTCGAACAGAGAGACCTAAGGGTTTGATAGGGTAGACAGGGTGGTGAAGACGGCTTAGCATGTTTGCCTTCATTGCTCAGACCATTGAATGTAAGAGTTGAGACCTCATGTTGATGTTGTACACGACAAGATGGCAGATGCAGGTACAGTTACGATGTTTAAAAAACATTTAGATAGGTACATAAATAGGAAAGGTTTAGAGGGATATTGCCCAAACACAGGCAAGTGCGATTAGCTTAGTTTGAGAACGTGTTTTGAAGGGTCCGTTTCTACGCTATGTGCCTCCATGACTCTATGAGAAAGGGGAGAGTGTGAACAGCTGAGAAAGAATGATTGAGACAGAGTGAATGAGCGAGCATGAGTGAGTGTAAGAGTGAATGAGTTTATGGGTGTTATTGTGAATGAGTGAATGAGAACGTGTGTGTGTGTGCGACACTGAGAACGTATGTGAACGTGAGTGCGAGTGATTGTGTATGAATGTGTTATAAACCTGAGAGTGTATGAGTGTTTATATAATGTGTGTGAGAGTGAGCGATTGTGTGAGAGAGCTTATGTATGAGATTGTGTGAGAGTGTGTGTGTGAGTGAGTGTGAGAGTCGAGTGTCTCAAGTAGCTTCGAGAGGGATTTTCACTGCTCTGTCTCTAGCGTTCAGTTCGTCCTCATGGATGGACGGAACTCGTCCTGGGCACTGATCAAGAGATGATCCTTTCCCTGTCCTGCCGAGTTTCCAATCAAATCCCCCTTCGCCGGGATTTCCACAACATCTCTGACTTCACACCGGCCCAACACATATGATAATTCTAAGCGTCAAACCATTCGATGTAGAAATGGTGACATGCCTGTAACTTAGAGAAAGCTCTGGGTAATGTTATTGTGAAGAGGGAGGGCAGCTGCCAGGAGCAAGGAAGGTCAGGGTTATGAAATCCTCAGTCCCGAACGTGGAAAGAGCCATCCCGACTGGAGGGATGTTGGAACCGGCTCTGATTAGATTTGCTCCGCTTGTCTTGGGTCGGCTACAGTGTCAGGTACGGATCAGTGGCTTTTAGTTCCGCCCTGGGCCGCGGCTAATTGGATTCTCAGAGAGGGGCCAGCAACCTAGCGGGCAGCAGCCAACGGTTCTTGCCTTCGGAGAGAGGTCCTGGAGAAGCCCCAGGCTCTGGCTGCAGCTTCCGAATGCCAAAATAATAAAGAACAAACACAAACAGACAGCCCGGAGAAAGAAGAGGTTTTGTTAGAGATAATTGAAGCGAGCACAGAGCGGCATATGTATTATGGTGGGACGCCTGCCCCGGGCTATATTTTTATTGCATGCGTCTGGTGATATTAATTTTCACTGTGTAAAATTTCACACTGGCCCTAGCAGACATTACCAGTCATATGCAAAAAGAGCTTGAATAATAAATGAGGAGCTTTAAAACGAATCTTAAACTGTCAGCTATAGGACAATATCACAAAAAGCAGCGGTAAGTAATAGTATATTTAAGTGACTTTAGTATGTTTTTATTAGAATGTATTTAAACTGATATCTGTATTATTCTGTAAAGGGTCTGTTGGTGAAAATGTTGACAGGAAATCGTCAGCCTCTGAGAAAGTAATCCCACTTCAGGAACAGGCAGTGACAAATTTCAATGCTTGTGTTAGCGGCCACAGGAACCGAAAGTTTTATCTGATTTCAGCGCTGAGATATACCTGCCCCTTTTCTGGGGCGAACCTGCATTTTCTGCCCTCTATCCATCACAGATAGCTGTACACGTCTTAGATAATTGCACCAATTACAGAGAATTGTACCCATTACAGGTAGCTGTACCTATAACTGATAATTGTACTCATCGTAGATAGCTGTACCCATAACAGATAATTACACTCATCATAGATAACTATATCCATCACAATAACTGTACCCATCATACATGATTGTACCATCACAGATAGCGGTATCCATTACAGATAACTATGCCAATCACCAATAATTATATCCATCACCGATAACTGTACCCATTACAAATAACTGCCCATTACAGATAACTGTATCCATTAGAGATACTCGTTACAGATAACTGCACCCATTACTGGTAACTACTCATTTTCAGATAACTGTACCCATCACCAATGACTATATATATCATCCATAACTGTACCCATCACCAATAACTGTATTCACCACAGATAACTGAAACCATCACAGATAATTGGATCTAGCACAGATGTGTTCCCATTACAGATCACTGTACCCTTCACTGATAACTATACCTTACTGATAAATATCTTTATCACACATGACTGTAGCCATCACAGATAAATGTACCCATTATACATAATTGAGCCATCACGGATAAATGTACCCATTACAGAAAAAATGTATCCATTACATTAATAACTGTAAATTACAGGTAACTGTAGTCAATACATGATAACTATACCCATCATAGGTAACCGTGCTCATCACAGTTAACTACTCATTGCAGATAACAGTAGCCATCATAAATTACTGTAAGCCATCATGAATAACTGTACCTGTTACAGATAACTGTATCCCTCACAAATACCCAGCCATCATGGATATCTAAACTCAGATAGCTGTACCACCATAGACAAGTGTGCTAACCAGCAATACATTTACTAATATATGTACCCATTATAGAAAGACACGCCCATCACCAACAACTGTAGCCATCAACTATGAATGTAACCATTACAGATAAGTGCATCCATTACAAATAAGTGTTGTAACCTCAATAACGATATGCATCACAAATAACTCATAACCAATGCAGATAACTGTACATAGCTCAGATAAATGTAGCCATCACAGATAATTGTAACCAAGGATAACTGAATCCATGCCAGATAAAGGTAACATTTGAAGCTAACTGTACACATTACAGATTATTGTAACAGATAATTATATCCATCACAAATATCAGTACTGATTGTAGATATGGCTATTGTCACAGATAATGGGTCAAAACGATAGCAATGAGTCACCTGCATCCATCAGAGATAGCTATTCCCAATCCCTATAACCTTTCTCAATATTGTTAAATTTATATATCAGATAGAAGCATTTGTCAGAGGTAACTATATAGCGACAAGTACATCTCCATGTAGAATGCGTGATTCTGAGGAGAGTGATCTATATTAGCGTAGTGTGATCATGATCGTGTGGAGAGTGGCCGTGTGGAGAAGGCATCATTTGGAGAGTCTCCATTTGGATAGTGACCAAGCGTAGAGAATGACCACCTGAGGAGAGTGACTGTGTGGAGACTGAACATGTCAAGGATGACCATGTGGAGCATGATCATTTGAAGAATGACCATGTGGAGGGTGACTTTACAGACTGTGACCATTTGGTGGGCGATTGTGTGGAGAATGACCTTAAGGGGAGTAATGCTTGTAAAGTGGTCATGTGGTTAATAATCTTGTGGAAAGTGATCCTGCGACAAATTATCTTGTAAAGTGTGATCCTGTGAAATGAATCCATGGGGAATGATCCTGTGGTGAGTAATCTTGTGAAGAATGTTCCTCTGGAAAATGATCCTGTGACATGTACATCTAAAAAAACTTTATTCCAATTGGTAAGATTGTTACTTTAACCTTTTCAAAAATATTTTTTATTGTCTGAGAGGAATAATAAGAAGAATAAGAGGAAAAGTTTGTGAAATATTTTTTTTTTATTATTCACTGTTCAACCTCACTGTAAGAGTACTCATTCATCAACGCTCAGACATTAGTCTCAACTCTTAGAAACTACCTGCCATAGATTCATAGAGTCATACAGCATGGAAACAGACCATTCGGTCCAACTAGTCCACACTGACCATGTTCCCAAACTAAACTAATGCCACCTGCCTGCGTTTGACCTATATTCCTTCAAACCTTTTCTGTTCATGTCTTACCCAAATGTCTTTTAACTGTTGTAACTGTACCTACATCAATCACTTCCTCTGGTAGTTCGTTCCACACACTAGCCACTCTGTGTAAAAACGTTGACTCTCATGTGCTTTTTAAATCTTTCTCCTCTCACTTTTAAAGAATGCCCCCTTAGTTTTGAACTCCCTCACACGAGGGAAAAGACTTTTGCTATTCACTTTATTTATGCCCTTCATGATTTTATAAACCTCTATAAGGTCACCCATCCTGTATATCTGAAACTGTACAGACTTCCTGCATAATCCTGGACACATTGAAGAGGCATTGAATTCACTCCTCTCTGACCGCAACAGGATACAAGTAGATGCTTGTCCCACTCAGTTAAATAGAACAACATTATACTCCATTTTAACTCTTTACCTGACAGCATTTACAGAAAATTGACAGACCAGAAGTGATGTGAATGTTGTTTAATAATTCATCAGTTAAATGATCTGGCTGTTGAAGTGATGTGAGAATTGACAGGATTTCACTGAATGCGTGCCACAAAACCAATCCCATCAACAGCTTCCAGTTGCACAGCACTCCTGATGTGCTTGAGGACACCTCAGCGCATTCAGCAACAAAAAAAAAACAAAAAGAAGGACATGACGTAGAACAAACAAGGTTGAACTTGGAAGAGACAGGAAATCAAGAGGCTTGATTGAGAAATCAAAGGTGTGGCTAAAGAATCCTTTATCATCACAGAGGTACTCAGATACTCAGACACATTCACACAAACACAGTCGCACAAACACAAACACTCAAACATAGATACACAAACACAGACACGCAAACACAGGCTTACAAACAGACACACATACATAGACACACAAACACGGGTACACTAACATAGACACTCAAACATAGACACATAGACACGCAGACATAGGTGCATAAATACAGTCATATAAACACAGACACTGATACACAAACATAGACAAACAAACATAGACACAAATACAGTCGCACAAACACAGGTCACAAACAAAGACACACAAGCACAGTCAAACACAGACACGAACACAGGTGCACAAACACAGTCACACAAACACAGACATAAACATGGGCACACAAATGCAGACATGCAAACACAGACACACAAGCATAGACAAACAAATGCAGGCACATAATCATAGACACCCAAACATAGATACACAGATGCAGATATACAAATATAGACATACGAACACAGTCACACAAACACGGATATACAAACATAAACACATGACATAGGCTGCTAAACACAGACACACAGTTAACATAGTTAAACAAACATGGACACACAAACACAGATACACAAAAACCGACAGTGGAGAAAGTAACAGAATTAACAGAATTTGGCAGCACAGTGGCTCAGTGGTTAGCACTGCTGCCTCACAGTGCCAGGGAACTGGGTTTGATTCCACCCTTGGGTGACTGTCTGTGTGAAGTTTGCACATTCTCCCTGTGTCTGTGTGAGTTTCCTTCGGGTGCTCTGGTTTCCTCCCACAGTCCAAAGATGTACAGTTTAGGTGGATTGGCTATGCTAAATTGCTCGTAGTGTTCAGGGATGTGCAGATTAGGTGTATTATGGGGGATGGTCTGGGTGGGATGTTCTGAGGTGTCAGTGTGGACTTGTTGGGCCAACGGGCCTGTTTCCACACTGTGGGGATTCTATGGCTAATGGGCTGGATTTTCATGAAGGAGATGGGAAACTGGACTCAGGAAAGTTCCTGACTCCTGATTGGATGAATGATGAGACTGGCAGGCTAGACGCCTGTTTCCATTTATTGGGATATTGCCCTAGTTATAATAGTGATTGTTAGACCCTCATACCCCACTGATTCTCATTCCAACTCCATACCAACATGTCCACTCATACCTCATATGCCCCCTCTATGCCTTCATATCTTTCATGCACTTATGCCTCCTCCATGCCAGCCCTTCCTGTAACCAATGTGCTGTTGGCAAGACTTTGGAATGTCCTCGAAACTGACAAAGTAAGCAAAAAGGATTTGAAACATTCCGCTGTTGAGGACTGCTCATCTTACAACCTCATAAATGCTGTAAAGCTCTCAATCAAACAAAGACAAACATCTTCTATCTACTTCACACTTTGTGAGTGTTAATAAACACACATAGACATCAAATGATCTCTTCAATGAAAGATAATAAATATGTCAATCAAATAAAGATATCATTTCCATTCTGGCAGTGTCAACATTCTCTATGGGACTACCTTCCTTCTAGGAGGTCAGCCAAGCTTTGATTAGAAGGCCATCGATAAAGGCAGAATCCTGGCCATTTGTTCAACCTGCTTTGTTGTTACAGTTGCCAGATGGCCTCAGTATGAATGTTTGATTGATTTCTGAAGATGGTTAATAGACTGAACCCTATAGGGTAATGTTGACACATCCTGAAGTGGAGTGATACGTTTATTTGTTTGAAATCTTTGTTGTCTGGTAATAATCTGATATTGCTCTGAACAGTTTTTGAAGAGCCTGTGTGTTTCATCAGGATATAAAGTATGAAATAGATAAAAGCTTCTTGTCATTGATACTATGAATGGCTATGATTGATAGACAGACTTATGAGAAGGAAAAGGGGTAATGTATTTCAAAGGAAATGTTGAAAGTCTGTTTTTATTTTGTTCCAGACTCTGGACTCGGAGTCCCCAATGGCTCCTGATGTGACATGAACAATGTCTATCAACAGAATGGGCTCTGCACCATCAGAATTGAGGGCTGGTTTGAAATGCCTTCCCCATTTTAGAGCCAGCAAGAGTGGGAGAGCTGTGTTTTGCTTGGCCACCCCACACCTTTTTTCTGCATTAACAAGACTTGCCAGAGATGGGAGGGGGAAGGGGTATGTTGGAATTGGATCTCACTGTTATTTTTAAAGCTATTCCAATTCTGTTTGAAGCTCCAAAAATCCAAGCCATCATTTCAGGCCAGTGATCTCTCATTGATCTGAAACATTGGCCTGAATTATACACTGAGGCTGGGCTTCCCATAGGCTAATGTAAATGTTGGTAGTAACCCTACCATGGCTTAGCCAGCTTATCTTTTAATTAGCCTGAAACAGGATTTGCATCTATCACTGGGAACGTACCCTGCCTTTTCTTTACATTCACGGGATATGAGTATTGCAGGCTGCTCAGCATTTATTACCCATTCCTAGTTGCCCTTCAGGAGGTGGTGGTGGGCTGTCTTCTTGAATCGTTGCAATCCATATGACGTAGGTTGTCCCACAATGCCCTCAGGGAGAGAATTCCAGAATTTTGATCGAGCACCAGTGATGGAATGGCAATGTATTTCCAAGTCAGGATGGTGAGTGGCTTGAAGGAGAACTTGCAAGGAGTGGCGTTCACATGTATTTGCTGCCCTTGACTTCTAGATGGAAGGTTAAGGGCAGCAGATTTGAAAGGTGCTGTCTGACGATCTTTGGTGAATTTCTGCAGTGCATATTGTAGATTATATACATTGCTGCTATTGAGTGTTTGTCGTGGAGGGAATGAATATTTGTGGATGTGGTGCCAATTATTCTGAATGGTGTTAAGCTTCTTGAGTGTTGTTGGAGCTGAGGCAAGTGGGGAGTATACTATCACACTCCTGACATGTGCCTTGTTGATGGTGTAGATTATGGACCACTTGCCCAATCAGAGGGTGACAGTTCTGCACACCAGGGGATACCAGAGGGAGGGTGGGGTTTATTGGGAGGGAGGCATTGGCCTCGTGGTATCATCGCTGGGCTGTTAATCCAGAGATCCTGATGGTAGAATTTGAGTTCAATAAAAACAAAACTGGGATTAAGAGTCTAATGATGACCACGAAACTATTGCTGATTGTCAGGAAAAACCCAACTGGTTCACTAATGTCATTTAGGGAAGGAGACTGCCATTCTCACCTGGCCTAGATGTGACTCCAGACCCAAACAATGTGGTTGACTCTTAAATGCCTTCTGGGCAATGAGGGATGGGCACTAAATGCTGATGTAGCCAGCGACTACATCCTGTGAATGAATAAAAGAAATGTTGAATAGAGAATGGTGGCTGGGCAGGGGGTGGGGTGGAGGAGGAAAACTGTGGGAAGTGCCTCTGATTGGCATTGGAGGTGGGTAAGAAGGCCAGCACCACACTCCACCCCCACCATTTTACTGACCAGCAGTCTGCAGGGTTAAACCTGCCAGGCTACCCATTGGCACAGGCCCCTTCTAGCACCTGTTGTATTGGAGTGGTATTGGGATGACAAGTGGGTGACCCATGCAGTGCCAATCCCACCACATTAAAACCGTGAAGGGTGGAGTTGGATTAGCTGGTCTGGCAGGGGGTACACCGTGGCATCATGATTCACAGCTTCACCCATTCTGCCCATGGCTGGCTCTGTGAAATTCAGCTCATGAATTGTTTTTCTCTCTCCCCTCAGAAATCACCAGACCTACTGAACAATTCCAGCATACTCTGCTTTTCTTTCCGAATCCTTTGCTTTTACATCAGAGGAAACTCCTCACTGCTTGCTGGCATCCATCTGAGATGGCACACAGGGGCTTGGTTCAATGTCACAACCAAAAAATGGTTGCCCCAATCGTACAGTGCCAATGAAATGTCAATCAAGATTATGTGCTGAGATCTCCAGAGTGTGTGCTTGGCTCCACAACCATCTCCACTCAGAGTCCAGAGGGTTACTGCTGAGCCCATGGCTTACTCAATTCAGTCAGCTGCCTTTGCTACCTTCCCCCTCTCCTTGCCAAGAAACCTAAGCTGCATCATTCACTTTCCCACATCCTTCCACATCTCACTTTGAGACCTATGACCTAAACATGTGACCTCTCTTTCTCCACCAACTTCTTTCTCTTATCTTCACTTTAGTTATTATTGCAAATGGTTCGATTTCTTGGCATGTTAGTCAGAGTGGATCCCTGGTGATTCCAGCTCACCATTGGCTGCTGGAAGCCTCCATGTTGCTCAGCATCAAAGACCATCTCAGGGCACAATCCATGGGCATCACCTGCAAGCACCTCTTATCCATGGACATTGCATGTGGGATTTTCTAACCCCTCAGGACCATGGTGGTGCCTCTCTGATCCACTTGCAGGCCACTCGGGAAGCATAGACTTGCACTGCAGGGCGCACCAACAACTAGAATTGAAAAGCTGCTGCATGGAGAGTTTTCACTTAGGGACAGGCCCCATTTCATGAATTGGACCAGGCTGCATCTCAGGACAGTTCACTTGCTCTCTCAGTGCTCATTCACATAGTGCCTACCTGCACGCTTGCATCATCCTTGCTTTGCCTTGCTGTGCCTATAACCAGATAGCTGGCTTTTCTGGTCAGTTGTCCTCAGTCAAGAGGGCATACATCTTGCTGTACAGTAGTGTGCTACATCAATCTCACACTGCACTATGTGCCAGCTTTCATGGTGAACACACTGCATGTGCAACAAGCAGACAACCGTGTCTCAAAGTCTTAGGGGAGTTGTCATCGCTGAAGCTCATGAAGCATCTGTCAGTCATACAGTCACTGGCCCTAGAGATTTATCTACTTTTAAGCCTGCCAGACCACTTAGAACCTCCTCTCTTTCTGTGCTAATTTCTTTAATTCTATTACAGACCATTTCCCATATCATTCCTCTCACTAGCGAGCACTAACCCACCATATTCATTTAGAACCCTACCTACATCCTCTGGCTCCACCCAAAAATTACACTGCAGTCCTTAATGGGCCCTATTCTTTCCCTTGTTATCCTTTCACCCTTAATGTATCTGTAAAGCAACTTAGGATTTTCCTTTATTTTACCTGTCAGTATCCTTTCACATCATCTTTTGGCTCTTCTAATCTCCCCTCTCTCTTGCACATTATAAACTATTCTAGGGCTTCTGTTGTTTTCAGCCCTCAGTATCTGCTGTAAGCCTCCTTTTTTCCCTTAATTCACTGTTATGTATCCCTCAATATCCAGTGTTTGCAGGATTTGATGGTCCCACACTTTTTCTTTATTGGAACACGTTGGCCACATCTCCTTCTTGTATGTGTCCCACTGTTATACAGTCATAGTGTCATACAGCATAGAAACAGATTAGATTCTTTAGTCCAACTCGTCCTCGCCGCCTAGACATGCCAATCTGACCAACTTGCCAGTATTTGGCCCATATCTCTCTAAACTGTTCCTATTCATATACTCATCCAGATGCCTCTTAAATGTTGTAATTTTACCCACCTCTACCACTTGCTCTGGCACATCACATACTATCCCTCTGTGTGAAAAAGTTACCCCTCAGGTCTTTTTCAAATCTTTCCCCTCTCACCTTAAATCTATGCCCTTTGGTTTTAGACTCACCCACCCTGGGAAAAAGACCTTGACAATTCACCCTGTTCATGCCGCTCTGATTTTATAAATCTCTATAAGGTCACTCGTTAGTGTCCAATATTCCAGGGAAAATAGCCCCAGCCTATTCAGCCTCCCCTTATAACTCAAACTTCCTAGAAACATCCTTGTCATTCTTTTCTGCATCTTCTCAAGTTTTACAATATCCTTCTTGTAGATGGGTGATCAGAATTGTATGTAGTATCCTAAAAGTGGCCTCACCAATGTCCTGTGCAGTCGCAATATGACACCCCAACTGCTACACTCAACGTTTTGACCAATAAAGGCATGCATGCCAAATGCCTTCTTCATCACCCTTCAATCTGCGACTCCAATTTCAAAGAACTATGCACCTGCACCCCTCAGTTTCTTTGTTGAGCAACACTCCCCAGGACCTACCATCAAATGTATAAGTCCTGCTCTGGCTTGCCTTATCAAAATGCAACACCTCACATTTATCTAAAATTAAAGTGCATCTGCCACTCCTCAGCATATTGGCCCATTTGATCAATGTCTTGTTGTACTCTGAGATAATCTTCTTCACTGTCCACTACGCCTCCTATTTTGGTGTCGTTGACAAATTTTCTAACCATTCCTGCTCTATTCACATCCAAATCATTTATATAAATGACAAAATGAATTGAACCCAACACTGATCCTTGTGGCACACCACTGGTCATGGGCCTCCAGTTTGTAAAGCAACTCTCACTACTCTCTGTTTCCTATCATTAAGCCAATTTTGTATCCACTTAGCTAGCTTCCCCTAGATTGCAAGTGATTTAACCTTTCTCATTAGTTTACCATGCTGAACCTTGTCAAATGCTTTGCTGAAGACCAGAAAGACAACATCTACTATTCTGCTTTCATCAATCTTTTTTTGCCACCTTTTCTTTCTGAAACAGATTTACCTGCAAGTATCTGCTCCCAGTCCATTCTGGCCAAATCATATCTGATCTTATAAAATTCAGGCTTCCTTCAGCTGAGAACTTTGATTTCAGGCCCAACCTTTTCCTTTTCCATAACAATCTTGTATCTAATGGAGTTAGGATTGCTGTCTGCAAAATGATCCCCACTGATACTTCAACCACTTGTTCAGCTTTGTTACCTAAAATTAAGTCCAGGACAGACTCCTTTCTTGTGGGGCCTTCTCTGTACTGGCTTAAAAAGCTCTCATGAATGCATTATAAAGATTCTGCTTTCTCTAAACCTTTCTATGAACATTCCTGTTAATGTTGGAAAAGTTGAAATCCCCTACTATCACTATTCTTTTACTTTTATCCTTCACTGAAATTTGCCTACATATCTCTATTTCTCTCAGACTGCATTGGGTCTATGGTACAATCCCAGCAATGTGATTGCTCGTTTTTGGTTTTTAAGTTCTAACCATATGGTTTCACTTGAGGAACCTTCAAAGATTTGATCCCTCCTTATTGTTGTAATAGATTCCCTGATCAATATTGCAACATGTCCTCCTCTTTTACCCTCTTCCCTGCCTCACACTGTATCCTCGAATATTGAGCTGCCAGTCCTGCCCCTCTTTCAACCATGTTTCATTGACACCAATGACAAATTACTCCCATGTTTTAATTTGTGCCTTCAACTCATCTGGCTTGTTCATCAGACTCCTAGCATTAAAATAAATACCATCCAACTTTACAAGCCTCCTTTCCATTAATTGGCTTAGAATTTCTATATCTTCCTGACTCACTTGCTGTCTCTTCTAATTTTGGCCATTCATCTTTGCCTGCTGAACACTGCTCTAGATATCACCCCTCTCCAAGTTCATTTAAACCCTCCCTGATAGCAGTAGCAAATTTCCCCACTGAGATGCTGTTCTCATTCTTGTTCAAGAGAAACTTATCCTCCTTGTATAAGTCTCGCCATCCCTAAAAACATCCCAATGTCCTCAAAATCTAAAGTGTTCTCTTCTGCGTCATCTCTCCAGCCATGCATTCATTTGGACTAACTTCCTATTCTTATACTCACTAGCACATGGCACTGGAAGTAATCTAGAAATTACTACCTTTAATTGCCTTCCATTTCCCTAAATTCTGCTTTTTTCTACCTAAGTTATTGGTGCCAATATGTACAATGATCTCTATCTGTTTGCCTGTCCCCTTTAGAATGTTCTGCTGTCACTTAGTAACATCCCTGACTCTGGCTTCCTGAAGCAAAAGCAGAATTTGGTGAGAAACCCAACAGGTCTGGCATCTGTGAGAGGAAGCAGATTAACATTTCAAGTCCAGTGACCCTTCTTCAGAACTCATTTAGATGGAATACTCCACACTTGCCTGGATGAGTGCAGCTCAAATAACACTTAAGAAACTTGACACCATCCAGGATAAAGCAGGGTTGATTGGCACCACATCCACAAATATTCACTCCCTCTACTACCAACTTCCAGTAGGAGCAATGTGTAAAATTCACAAGATGTGCTGCAGAAATTCACAAAGGCTCCTTAGATAGCACCTTTCGAACTTAAGACCAATTCCATCTAGAAGTACAAGAGCAATAGATTAATGGGAACAGCATCACCTGCAAGATCCCTCCATAGGAATCTACAGCATAGAAAATAGCATTTTGGACCATTGAGTTTGTGCTGGTAAAAACAATCGCTTAACTATTTTAAGTCCATTTCCAGGACTTGGTCCATAGCCTTGTATTACTTGGCAACACAAATGTACATCTAAATACTTATTAGTTATGAGGATTTTTGTCTCTATCATACTCACAGGCAGCGGGCCCAGAATTCTACTACCCATTGGGTAAAAAAGACTTTTCCCAACAACTCCTTTAAACCTTCTGCCCCCTTTGCTTAAATCAATGACTCCCGATAATTGATCCCACATTCAAGGGGAAAGGTTTCTTTCTGCGTATGCTATCTATGCCCTTAATAATTTTATGCATATGAATCATCTCCCCTCTCAATCTTGTCTGCTCTAAGGAAAACACCCCCAGTCTGTCCAATCCCTCTTCACAAATAAATGCTACAGCCTAGGCAACATCTTGGCAAATCTCCTCTCCATCCTCTCCATACCTCTGCAATAAATACTCCAATTGTAGCCCAACTAATATTTTCTAGAGTTCTAGCATAACCTCCCTGCCCTTAAACTCTATGCCTGTTAATAAAGCCATGTATTCTATGCACCTTCTTAACCATGTTACCTACCTGCCCTGATACCTTTGAGGGACTGATAGATATGCACACCAAAGGCCCTCTGACCCTCTGTTCTTCCCACAGTTCTACCATTTATTATGTATTCCTGTCTTGTTTATCCTGGTAAAGTGCATCACCTCACATTTATCCAGATTGAATTCCATTTGCCAATGATCTACCAAGGTAACTGTCCACATCCTCCAAACATTCTTCATCCTGGCTTGGGAATATATCACCGCTCTTTCAGTGTTGTTGGGTCAAAATCCTGGAACTCCCTCCCTAATGGTATTTTAGGTTTTTGACCTATTGCATGTGGACTGCAACAATTCATGAAGTAAGTTTTCGACCAATTTCTTAACAGCAACTAGGGATGGGCAATAAATGTTGGCCAGTCTGTGACACCCACTTCCCACAAGAGGATAATAAAAAACAGAAAAATGCCTTTTCAGTTTGACAGCAGCATCCTGAGTTAGTGGAGAATACCACCTGTGAGTCAATGCAAATCTCAAGCTAGTCGTTAATGCACTACTTTGCACACTGGAAACCAAATTCTGATTATCAGTTAGGATCAAAATGAGAGTCATCTGTGTGTGCTAGAAGCTGCAAATGTTCTCAAACGGGTCTATGTTCTTTGTAGGCAAAAGGAATTGGTCAGTACATTATACATTTGTCATTGAGGAAAAAGTTCCAGAGATTTCCAATCCCAGTTGCATTCATGCAATGCTGTGACTAATACAGTCTATCTGCCTAGTTTGAGTTTATTCAGATAACTAAGATTAGCATTCCTATGCTGTACAAAATCCCTTTCTAAATTTCATTCCTTGCATCCCAGCCCTGATGATTGTGAGCTGAAATGCCTTGTCTTTTTGTCCCTTTTTAGCAATGTTCAAGCAGCTATTTCTGACAATGTGCATCCAATTTGTTCTGCATTTTATTAAGGGTAAGCTTAGTGTCACACAGTTGCAGGAATCAGTCTCCACTCTTCAGAATCTCACAACTGATCTATGAAGAAATATACATAGGATAATTCCCACATTGAACAATTAATCTTCCATTTATATGGTGACCACTACAAACAATGGCTCACCAATAAATAATGACCATAATACAAGAAGAAATCTCCTTCTTTGTATTGTGCTATGGGATCTTCAAATCCACTGGTCCAATGCCTCATCTGAAAGACTTGAAGAGTACTCTGTGAATATTGCACTGAAGTGTCAGCCTGGATTATGCATTTAAATCTCTGGACTGAGATTTGAATCCAGACCCTTCTGATTCAGAGATAAAAGTGTTACTGCTGAGCCAAGGCTGGCATTGCCACATTACTCTTTCTTGATTTTTGAGGCATTGAGTTTGGATGCTCACACTTGCATAAACCCAGAGAAGTTGAGCAGCAGTTCATAAAAAAAAGGATCAGGACTTCCTGAGTGTATAAAGGAATAGATACCCCTGACATCTGACCCTTTATAAACCACAGACCCTCCTTAATACATAACTACTGAAAGCACTCCACATGGACAATCAGCTGAAACAGACATTCTCAAGAGAACCTTCTGGGCATTTTCCAAAACATAGCTGATTTCCTTTTTAAAAGACCAATCTCCATCCGAATCAGTGTCTCCTCTCTGCCCCTTCTTATATATACATTCAGTGATTGAATCTAGAGAGTCTTTATCTAAATTAACTGCTGAGCAGACAGACTGAATTTCAGATTCCACTGCACCTAATATAAATCATTTCGGGTGCACACCTCTTGTCTCATGAATATAAATCACCCACTGCTACTAATTATCTAATATCATGTTAGTTAGAAATTATATAGGCGCCGTGATGAAGTGGGTATATTACGAATGAATGGCATCATCATTCAAACACTTTAAACTCACGGCTTCTCAGTTTAAATGCTTGAAACTAGAAAGGAGGAGATGGGTGAACATTTTCCTGGTTTATACATTTCCTTATTAGATATGACCAAGCTGTGAGTCATCATGTTTGTCTTAAATGATCCCTAACTTACCTAGAATCAGGTGAGATGGCTATCAATGGTAGATGGGTGAATACAGTATATAGAAAGGTGAAGGGACAGGTTTGGATAATCAATGCCAATTATCCACCATTCATTGGAAATGCTGTAACTACTTGATTCTTTGTCATCGTCTACAACCCTAATTCTCACTTCCTCTCAAACTGATGGTCCTCAACAAATTGTGGCTCCATTTGTTGCCCATGTTGCAGAGCAAAATAATGCAAGAAACAGCAAAAGATTATCATGTGGGACATTCTGTCTGGGCTATATTGGAGGAAACTGCCAGACCTGCTCAGCTGGCAAAGTCATTGTTAGGAAGTTGAAGTGGTCTGATCAAGTAGATCTGATTGCAGCGCAGTTAAGCCACCAAATGTGGGTTTCTGAGAGGGGTCAGGCATTTGATAGATAGTTCTTGACTCCCAGTATCCAGTCTCTTCTACTGTGTAGGGATAAATTGGTTGCTGTGGTGTTGCTGGTGGTTGGGAGGAGGACGGGAGGCTTGGGAGGATCGTTGATGCAAACTGGAAATGTTATGTCAGCTGTCAGGAAAATGGGCATAATGTGCCTGTTGGTCATTGCACAGTCATACAATAAAAATCCTTTGTGAAGTCAGAGGGACCCTGCATAGTGATAGGTTATTTGAAGAGCTGGTGCAGGCACAATGGGCCAAATGGCCATCTTTTGCACTATAGCAATTCTGTGACTCTGTGGTTCTGGGTGTGATCAAGGAAGCTATAGACCTTCATCCTATTGTTTTGATTAATTTGTAATTGTATCCTGGCATCAATGTAAGTGTGGAATGCAGATTCACAGGCATTCCAGCTATGTCCATGGCTAACCTGAAAACAGCTTGAAGTTTACAACAGGCAGAGGGAGAGTGTTAGGCCCCAGCTGGAGTATTCTATACAACTCCAGTCACCAAACAATAGTAAGGTTGTGATTGCTCAGGAGGGGTTGCAGAGGAGATTCACCAGGATATTGTCTAGGATGGAGCATATTAGCTATGAAGAGAAGAAAGCCTGGGTAATTTTCTTTGGAGCAGTGAAGGCCAGTGGGAGGTGGAGTTCAACTAGAGGTGTATAAGATTATGAGGAAAATAGGCAGGGTAAATTGAAATTAGTTGTTCCCTGTAGTTGAAGGGAGGGTAGATGAGGCAGGAAACCTCACCACCTTTAGAAAGTAATTGGATGGGCGCTTGAAATGTCATAACATTCAAGGCCGTGGGCCCAGTTCTGGAAAGTCAGACTAGTGTAGAAAGGTTGACACAGAGGACCCAAAGGACCTGTTCTGTGCTATATGAGTATGACTTTAAGTGTGACTAATATCAACGTGCTCTGTTTGAAGACATGACACAACTCTGGGATAGTCTGATAAGAGACATTCAGCGTCCCATTTCTTTCCTTTTTGTTATTTTAAGACTAAGAAAGATGTATCATTTGTGAAGTATTGACAATGAACCAGAATGCAACACTGATTTTACCGTGACGAGAGCACTGGTTGGATTGTTGATCACTCAACAGATTTTCCTCCTGTTCGGTACAAAACTGGATCTCAAATTTCATTTGCTTAGAAATGAGATTATCCTGGACATGACAGTGAACATACACAATTAAGTAGCAAGTGAGCAGTGCAAGTTAAATATGAAGAAACCTCCCACATCCAAAGGTAGCATTTTTTTCTGACGCCCTATTAATCCTACATAGCTTGATTAAATTCCTAAAGAACCTGCTCTGAGTGGTTCTGAAACACAAGCGTAACATACACAAATATGGTCAATAATTCTGCAATGACCATTACATCTTCTACTTTTGATCGTGATACGTAAACAGGGTAAGTTGAACAGCTGGGTCCATCCACTGAAGGGTAATCTACACCTGAAATTCTGGTGTTTTCACTATCAAATCAATCCAATGATCTGACCATTGCCTGCAAGTAATTAAGACATTTCTTCCTGATCAGTTATCTTAAGACATCCACCTCTTCTCACGTACTTCACTGCCATGAGAAATGAAACCAATGACAATGTTTAGGATAGCTGCATATATCCATGAATGCAGTTCATCAGGTGAACTGAGACATTTGATGATCATTCGTTCAGATCAGTAACATTAGATATGCACCATACAAGTGATCTCAACTCTTCTTCTTATACAGAACAACATGGGACCAACATCCTTGTGGGGAGATTTGTTGTATTGGATTTAAACTAGGTTAGCAGGGGGATAGGATCCTATCAAGTATTTTGGTGGAGAGAAGCTGAGATGGAATTCAAGGTTAAACCAGAAATACATGAGTCTGGAATGCAATGGAAACAAGAAAAGAGTCTAGAAAGGCTAAATGGAATAAATTTTAATGCAAGGAGTCTAAGGAATAAGACAGACAAGCTGAGGACACAGATGGGCATGATTGGCAACTTAAGGTTCCTGGTTATGGATACTCAAATGCAATAGAGAAGGGAAATGAAGAGGAAGAGTTGGGTCACAATAGAATTAGAATTAGATTTTATTGTCATTTGTACTCAAGTACAAAGATCGAGGAGTACAGTTTACAATGTTGCCATTCCCGATGCCATCTCCAGTACAAAGGTACCTAGGAAAAAAATTTAGGTACAAGTAGAAAAGTATGGAAATAAAGTTAAAAATTCAGCATTAAAGTCCATTTTAGTACAAAGGAAATTGGGAAAGCCAAGAGAGTGCACCAGAAAATATTAGGTAGAATGGTAGAATAAAGGAAAACCCAAAGGGTACAGGGTGAAGAGCAAGGATGTAGCTATGGGGTAAGAGAAGGGCCCATTAGTGACCATAGGGGTAATCTGTGGATGGACTCAGAAGTTGTGGACACAGTCCTCAGTTAACACTTTGCAATGGCCTTCACAATGGAAAAGGACAAGACAGGTTTGGATATGGGTGGAGGACTGTGAAATATTATAAGAAATTAATAGAGAGAGAGAGGAAATACAAACAGGTTTTATCAGCCATAAAAGTGGACCAATCTGCAGGCCTGGCTGAGATGTATCCTAGGCTGTTGAGGGAGGCAAAGGAAGAGATATTAGGAGCACTGGAAGTAATTTTCAGATCCTCTCTGGCTACAGGTGAGTTTCAGAGAACTGGATGACTACTAATATTGTTGCATTATTAGAAATGGGAGGGAGGGATAAACCAAGAAATTAGACCAGTCAGTCTAATTTCAAGGGTGGAAAAGTTATTACAAAGAATTCTGAAGGACACAATATATCTACATTTGGAGATACACATATTAATCAGGAATAGTCATCATGGACTTATTAAGGGGTCATCATGTTTGATGAATTTGATTGAATTTTGGGAGGAAGTAACCTGGAATGTTGATGAGGTCCCTCGTGCCAGACTTTTTAAAAATTCATTCATAAGATATGGACGTCACTGGCTGGCCAGCATTTATTGTCTGTCCCAAGTTGGCCTTGGGGTGGTGGTGAGCTGCCTCCATGAATTGCTGCACACCATATGCTGTGGGTTGACCCACAATACCCTATAGGGAGGGAATTCCAGGATTTTGATCCACTGACAGTGAAGGAAAATTGACATATTTCCAAGTCAGGATGGTGAGTGGCTTGGAAGGGAACTTGCAGGTGGTGATTATCACATATATCTGCTATATTGCCCTTGTCTGTCTTGATGGTAGTGGTCATGGGTTTGGACCGTGCTGTCTGATAGTGGGGGATTCAGTGATGGTAACATCATTGAGTGTCAAGGGGCAGGAGTTAGATTGTATCTTCTTTATTATTTTGTGGGACGTGGGCTTGGCTGGCTAGCCAGTATTTATTTCCCATCCCTAGTTGTACTTTGCAAGGTGGTGGTGAGCTGCCTTCTTGAACCTCTGCAGTTTACCTGCTGTGGGTTGTCTCACAATGCTCTTAGGGAGTGAATTCCACTATTTTGACCCAGCCTCAGTGAAAGAATGGTGATATATTTCCAAGTCAGGATGGTGAGTGGTTTGGAGGGGAACTTACAGATGGTGGTGCTACTAAGCATCTACAATCCTTGCCTTCTAGATGGAAGTCTTCGTGTGTTTGGAAAATGCTGTCTAAGGACCTTTGGTGAATTTCTGCAGTGCACCTTGTAGATAGTACACACTGCTGCTACTGAGCATTGGTGGTGGACAGAATGGATGTCTGTAGAAGTGGTGTCAATCAAGTGGGCTGCTTTGTTCTGGATGGTGCCAAGCAAGCTGTTGGAGCTGCACCCATCCCAGGCAAGATGGGTATATTCTATCACATTCCTGCCTTGTGCCAGGATGATGGATAAGCTTTGGGGAGTCAGGAGGCAAGTCACTCACTGCAATATTTCTAGCCTTTGACCTTATTGGGGTTGGTCAATGCCTGCCATTTGTGTGGTATGAATATTACTTGCAGGTTGTCAGCCCAAGTCTGGATATTGTCCATACCATATTACATTTGAACAGGAACTGCTTCAGTATCTGAAGAGTCATGAATGATGCGAAACATTGTGCAAGTATCAGCAAACCTCCCCACTCTGACTTTCTGATGGAGGAAAGTCATTGATGAAGCAACTGAAAATGGTTGGGCCTAGGACTCTATCGTGAGGAACTCCTTTCAGAGATGTCAAGGAGCTGACATGAGTGACCTCTAATAACCACAACCATCTTTCTATGTGCCAGATATAACTCCATCCAGTGGAGAGTATGCCCCGATACCCATTGTATCCTGTTTCGCTCGGGCTCTATGATGCTACACTTGATCGAATTCAAGGGCTGTCACTCTAACCTCACCTCTGGAAATGAACTCTTTTGGCCATATTTGAATCGGCTGTAATGAGGTCAGGAGCTGAGTGGCTCTGGCCAAACCCACACTGGGCATCAGTGAGCAGGTTATTGCTGAGCAGATGCTGCTTGACAGCACTGTTGATGACACCTTCCATTACTTTCCTGATGATCGAAAGTAGACTGTTGGGGTGGTAATTAGCTGGATTGGATTTGTCCTGCTTTTTGTGTACAGGACGTATTTGTGTAATTTTCCATGTTGTCAGGTAGATGCCTGTTTGGTTGCTTCACCAGGTTGACAACTCATTTTTGAGTATGCCTGGTGTCGCTCCTGGCATTTCCTCCTGCACTCTCCATTAAACAGGGTTGATCCCCGATTCTGAGGAAGGGTCACTGGAGTCGAAACGTTAACTCTGTTTTTTCCTTCACAGATGCTGCCAGACCTGCTGAGCTTTTCAAGCAACTTTGTTTTTGTTCCTGATTTACAGCATCTGCTGTTCTTTCGGTTTTGATCCCCTAGTTTGATGGTAAAGGGTTGAGTGGGTGATATGCCAGGCCATATAGTTGCAGATTGAGTTGGACTACAATTCTGCCAGTGTTGATGGCCCACAGCATCTCATGGATGCCCAGTCTTGAGCTGCTAGATCTGTTTAGAATCTATCCTATTTAGCACGGTGATTTGATTTGATTTGACTTATTGTAGTCACATGTACCAAAGGATATACAGTTTATGGGGTGCTTAGAGAGAACGAGGCATACAAGGTTACAACTGCACAGGAGATGCACAAAGCAAGATTAACATTATTTGAAGTTAGAGAAGTCCATTCAGCCATCTAATAATGGCAGGGAAGAAGCTGTTTTTTAACCTGTTGGTGCATGTGGTCAAACATTTGTATCTTCTGCCTGACTGAAGAGGTTGAAAGAGAGCATTACCAGGGTGGGAGGGGTCTTTGATGATGTTGGCAGCCTTCTCGTGGCATTGAGAAGTGGTCTTGGCTGTGCATACAACTTCCTGTAGCTTCTTATGGTCCTGGGCAGAGCAGTTGTTGAACCAGGCCCATTATGCACATGAATCGAATACTTTCTATGGTACATCTGAAAAATCTGGTGAGGGTCCTTATGGACATGCTGAATTTCCTAAGATGCCTGAGGACGAAGAGGCATTGTTGTGTCTTCTTGACCGTTGCATCTACATGGCAACTCCAGGACAGATTGTCAAGTGCCACATAACCCAATAGAGGTTATTCTCAACGAGGAGGCAGAGCTTCATCTCTATAAGGACTGTGCGGTGGTCACTCTTACTGGTCCTGTCATGGACTGATGCATCTATAGCAGGCAAGTGGTGTTGATGAGGTCAAGTATGTTTTGCCCTCTTGTTGGTTCTCTCACCCTTCTGCAGACCCAGTCTAGCATCAACTATGTCCTTTAGGACCTGACCAGATTGATCAGCAGTGCTACCGAGGACAGCAGTGAACATGGAAATCCCCCACTCAAAGTAAATTCTACACCCTTGCCACCCTTCGTGCTTCCTTCAGATATTATTCAACATAGTACTGATTCATCAGTGGAAGGAGGACAGTCCATGGTAACCAGCAGGAGTTTTCCATGCACATGCTTAACCTGAAGCATGAGACTTCAAGGGGTCTGCAGAGAATGTTGAGGTCTCCCAGGGTAACTCTCTCCTAACTGTATACCTTTACTGGGTCTGTACTGCCGGTGGGACAGGACATACCCAGGGATAGTGATGGTGGTGTCTGGGACATTATTTGGAAGGTATAATTTCATGAGTATGTTAAAGTCAGGCTGTTACTTGTCTAGTCCGTGATTTTTTTTTGCAGTAGCCCCCACATGTTAGTAAGGAAGACTTTCCAGAGTAGACAGGGCTGTTCCTGTGGTTGTCTTTTCTGGTACCTAAGTCGATACCAGATGGTCCATCTGGTTTCATTTCTTTGTTGAGACTTCATAGTGAATGATAGCTTGCTAGATCATGTCAGAGGGTAGTTGAGAATCAACCACATTGATGTGGATCTGGAGTCACATGTAGGCCAGACCAGGTGAGGTTGGCAGATTTCCTTCTGAAGGATATTAGTGAGCCAGATATGTTTTCCCCAACAATTGGTAATTGTTTAATTGACATCAGAAGATTCCTAATTCCAGATTATTATTTTTGAATTCAAATTTTACCAACTGCCATGACAGGATTCAAACCTGAATCCCTAGAACATTAGCTGAGTTTCTGGATTGATAGTCTAGAGGCATTACCTATAGGCCACCATCTCCCCTTGAAGAAAGTATGAATCCATGGCAAACTGATATGTTGGATCTAAAATTGGATGTGAGGCAGGAAGCAGAGAATGATAGTGGAGAAATGTTTCTGTGGCTGGAAGTCTCTTTCCAGTAGGGTTCACAAGGCTTCTAGTGGGGCCTTCACTACTTACGGTGCATATTAATTATTTCTACTCAATGTAGAGGGTATGGACAAGAAGATCATGGAAGACAGAAAATGCGTTGGGTGCTAATAAAGTTTTGATGAAGGGTCACTATCCAAGATCCCAGATACACCTTCCAGGTGAAGCAATGATTTTCCAGCACTTCAATCAATCCAGTCTACTGTATTTACTGTTCACAATGTGGTCTCCTCTACAGCAACATGCCAAAATGCAGTCTGGGTGACCACTTTTCAGCTACATTCTATCAGCAACAATGATCCAGGTGTCTAACACTTCAACACAGGACACCGTGATCAGCATCCACAGTTTTGTTTTGAGGAAATTTTTTACCAGATGGTTTAATGAGAACAGGCTTTTATCATAAACAAGATGAAATTTACTGTAATGATAGCAGTCAAGTGCAAAATAGACACAACAGAATTTTCTCCGCCCTGAGACGGAGAGAATGAAAAGATCAAATTACTGACTTTGAAAAAGATTTCTCCAATGATGCCACCACGACGACTTACAAACCTTGCTATTGAGCATATTTTCTAATTCACTTGTTCAGAGATGTTACTGCACACATCTGAAGCAGGTGGAACGCCACAGTGCCAAAAGAGCTCGCCATTGAGCAATGACTACTTTAACAATATTCACTTACATCTCATTAAAGTCCCAACTTACCTAATTTAAATGCCATTTCTGAGGAAGGGTCACTGGACCTGAAATATTAACTCTGATTTTTTATTCATTGATGTTGCTAGACCTGCTGTGCTTTTCCAGCAACTTCTGTTTTTGTTCCTGTTTTATACTATCCACAGTTCTTTCAGTTTTTAAATTCTTGTACATTTCGCTGAAGTTCGCCCTGTTTTGATGCAAGGCAGCCAAAGAAAATGCCTAAATGGTAGGGCGATGAAACTTGGAGTTGTTCAAAAGATCAAAATTGGAGGAATATGACTGTGCTTGCTCAGGTCCTAAGTTATGGCAACCTCAATTTGATTTCCAAAAGCAGATGGTCAAAGGCTGATGCCTGGTTTCAGCTTGAGGTCTCCTTAATACAGAGGTAAAGTATTTATGCAAGAAACTAATCTTAAGCATGTGTGAGAGGCCACATTTTAAAAATGTTTGGACAGTGACCTGAAAATAATTACACATAGGCACTGCTTTTAAATGGAGGGAGCATGCAAGTTTGTTGTATTGGAAAAATATAAGTGAAGCTAACTAATGTGTATGAGACAGTGTTACTTCTTTGGGGACCGTGAATCCTGACAGACTACCGCCATTTGTTATGGGTTCAGGAGAGCTCAGCATGGTAACAATCCTCCTGTTATCCAGCTACAGTATTACACAGGGAAATGGAAACAGAGGTATAGGGAAACCTCCAGAGGCTTGGTACATCAGAATCCCTCATTGTCTCCTTTCTCTGTGAAGTTGCTCTCCAGTTCTTTATCAAAAAAGCAGGAAAACTAATTTAGAGACACTGGAGGAAATAACTCTGAAACCAAAAGGGAAAGAAAGACAATGTAGGAGTAAATTACTGCAGATGCTGGAATCTGTACTGAAAACAACAAATGCTGGAGATCATAGCGGGTCAGATAGCACCCATGGGGAGAGAACACACTAACGATTTGAGGCTAGATGACTTTTCATCAGAGCTAAAGTGAAGTGTGGAAGTGACAGCATAAATGCTGTCCCCTCCACATTGACCCGCTACGATCTACTGCATTTGCTGTTTTTGGGAAAAGAAAGACCATGGATCCAACCAAACAAACGTGAACCAAAGACTGATGATCTCTGTACAGAAAACATTGTGGCATGATGATAAAGAACTGTGTTTGCCTGACTGTTATTTCTTTATATTCGTAATAATTGTGTATCACTTGTTATTTTGTGTGTGTGTGTGTGTGTGAATTTAATAGGGGTCAAGTTTACATTGCATTATAATAAATTTATCAATTCATTTTATATTTTATTTATCACTGGTTGAGAAAATCAGTTTGATTCCAATAAAAGCTATTTTCTTGTTAATGACAGAAGTCTGGTGTGTTTCATTTAACCTGAATGAGTCAGTTTCCCAAATTGCGTTTTTCCCAAATTATGGTGACTCCAGGAACAGTGGGGCTTGTTATCATTGCATTCTCCCAAGCAAGATGAGACATATGACCAAGGGGGACTGTCTGCAAGCAGTTCTCAAGTGGATATACTAATCAAGATCTGGATATACCAATGAAGACCTGGATCTATGTTAACACAGTGTGGAGCTGGAGGAACACAGCAGGCTACGCAGCATCAGAGGAGCAGGAAAGCTGACATTTTGAGTCAGCACCCTTCTTCAGAAAATTTTCATCAGCTTTCCTGCTCCTCTGATGCTGCCTGGCCTGCTGTGTTCCTCCAGGTCCACACTATGTTATCTCAGACTCCAGCATCGGCGGTTCTTACTATCTCTGGAGCTAGGTTAGGCATGACTGGAGTATCCAAACTTCACAAGTTGCAAGGTATGGAGTAAAAAGGACCCGGGAGGTGCTAGCCTGAGTCATGGAAGAGGTCTCAACAAATTCTTCATCCTGTAGCTCTTCAGCAGATCTAACCCTCCTCCCGTATGGCTGCCTCTGTGATGATGCTCCTCATGGTAGGCATGGGTGACATTGAGTGGTGTGCAGTGCTGGAATAAATCTGTTCAGTTACCTTGATCACCTTCTTTACCTTGAAGCCTGGAGAACTTTATAATGCTTCAATAAGACATTGAAGTGCAAAACCTTAGAGTGGTATAGTGAAATTTGAAACATGGGCCCACAAGACAATGAATAATCAAATTATTAAGGAGATAAATACAAGAACCAAAAAAAAAGCATGAGCTTTGGGGCACCGTCTTCAGTCCTTCATGACCTAGTTGGAATTCTTTCCATTAGATATCAAGAATGACAGCTTCGGTTATTTCACCTCCTATCCCAATACCTTCTTTTATTACCCGCAGCTTTTCCCTTCCATAGGCCAGGGGGTCATGAGGAAAGATTCACTCTTTATCTCATTTCTTGTTAGGAACTTGACTGTTTTCAAACTAGTTGCAGTATTTGCTCACAGAATGTACATTCTAGTTGGCAATTAATGCATTGACAGGAGGATTGTGTGTCATCCTGGTCCACAAAAAATACACAATAAAATGTCCCATCTAACATAATTCTTATCCAGTATATGTTATTTACATTTACAGCTCACAAACAAGGCTATTCAGCCTTCTCATTTTCTTCTCTTGTCTCAGCAATAGTTCACTCAGTCAGCAATTAACTTCCTTCTCTCTCAAAGCCTTTGATTGTGTAATTACCCAATCAACATAGCACAGCCACAAATAAAATGTCCCTCTAGGTTCTCAGTTCAAAGCCGACATAAAATTCTTCTGATGGTTTCTACACTTATCTGTTAATTGACCTTTCTTGTAAAAGAGCCAATTTACACCTCTGGACATCTTGCACAAAAATATCCCTATGCCCAATGAGTAAATGGGGATGTTTTACACCTTTAGCTTCGTTAAAATTCAATCCTGCAATGCTATGGGAATCCAGCGCCCCTTTCAGAGTTGCTGGCACCAGAAATTCCACTTTACAGCTTTTGCGGCACATCAGGCACCATGAGTGGCATTAGAATATGGCAGACTTTGTACTACCAAGGGAGGTGAGTTTGGCTGGATACAGAAGCAAAGAGGTACTCAATCTTTAAGAGTGTGAATTATAAAGTGTGACAAAAAGTGCAATGATTATAGTGCAAGCTACAATTTTTTTATATATAGTGAAATAGCACTCATATTGTATGCACGGTTTTATGAAACATACATTTCTAGTTCCTAAGTACCTGCATTAAATATACAACATATCTTGTAGTTTTTCTTTATTATTAATTCCCCACAGTGAGATAGCTTGTTTCCACTATTGCTTTGCTTCAAATGCAATTGTGAGTAAACTCCAGGATTTATTCATCCCAGGCAAGATCATACACCTAATTCAGTGATCAGAGCAATTATGCTTCTGGTTGTATCTTCTGGCTGTACAAATGCTCAAACTCATCCTTCAGTATTAATGAACGTCTCATTCATTAATAAAAAGAGAACAGGCACAAAATAACACTGTCATAGTTTTTGTCAGAAAACAGTTAAAATACACACAACTCTATATTTTCCAAGACATCATGATTTTAATTAAAAAATGCAAAGGTTATTAATAAAGGTTTCTCTTTTGTTTCAGCACAGTTTCAAAATGTTCTTCTACTATACCCAGTACATGTCCACAGGCACTGCACCTGCTTGATTAGTGCTGTGAGTTCAATGTCCATTAATAAATATTTTAATAAGATTACCTTCCAGACATGCAGAGTGAAATGGCGATTGCTTTCTGATTTCACATGAGATCATTCTCAAAATTAAATATTTGCAGTGAAGTTTCCTTTATTATATTTTGTTCCATTAACCTTTTAATGATTTTTTTTACACTATGAAACAGAAAATGGGCACTGGCTTTGGGCATAACCAGAAAATATTTTTTCAAACTGCTCCAGTTTCCTCAAAACATCCAACACTAAATGGAAGACTGCAAGACTCCAAAAGAAGAGTAAGATCAATCACTTCATTAGTTCCATAAAAATTATTGACCAATTCAACATATCGGAAACTGAAGGCTCAGGATCATACTGGGATTCATGCATAAGTGACTTTAGATCTCTCGCACTTCTTCCTGTGATGATTTTGGTCAAAGGTATTCAGGCTACAAAATCCAGCTATGTAGCACATAGCTTTTCAGAGCTAAAATCACAGATTTGCTTCCAAAGTAGCAGCTGTGGATTGTGCACATACACTGCTAGTGTTAGCCACACAGAACTTTGGTGAGGATGCAAGTACATTTCCAGGATTCATGCAATGTTGGAGAAGTATCTTGCTGGTGTTAAAAATAATTGAAGTCCACAGGTTTTATCTTTACTGGAAGGATTCTGTGCAAACCATTTTCTCTTGGAAATAGGTGCAATAGTATGTATCCCACTTGGCCTACAGTATGACAGGGAGAATGAGATGGAGACAAGCTGCTGAATGAGGAAGGAGGAGGAGGGGGAAGGAGAGCCCTCGTGTTCACTGCGTATCTTCAGGGAGTAATTTTCTTAACTGAAGCTTAAAGAGGAACAGTGTTTCAGAGATTTCTGGTTAACTAAGGACTTCCTCCCTGAAATTTATAACAGTTGCAGCCATAACTGCAGTCTGAGCACATCATGAGGGCAGCATTGTCTGGGATTATGAGCATGACCGTAGCTATGAATGTATTTTTGCAAATGGTTTCTCCCAACCTTGAGCAGGTGGTATTTGCAACATCACAGCTTGCCATCCACTGTTGTATAATGGAGGTTACTGACTCTGTATTTGGGAGAACTAAGTACATTTCCTTCTCTCTTGCCAGTCAGTAGCATGTAGAATGCAAGGTGCCACAATAATGCACACAAATCACTTTTTGGGACCACTTATCGACTTTGAGATGTCCCCTCAATGCATGGGTTTCCTCTTGCTCAATATTTTGTTGGTATACAACAATACACAGTGGATCATGCATGGGAAGTTGGAAACAGTCATGATGCCTTCAATCTGCAGCAGTGATTGTGGCAATTTAAATGAACCAACATCTCAACTCAGAGGTGGCAAGAATAAATCTTTGATGACATGGCTGATCCAAAGTGCAAACAGTGTGCAAATGACAGCATATATATAACTAAAGTCATGTTGTGAAATGAAGTGTGCTAGGACAGACCTTTGGAATGCTGAAACAACACGGCTACCCTAAGTTATGGCAATGTCTTGTGGCTTAGATGATTGGCGGCCAACGACCAAAACCATCTTCCTTTCTGCAAAGTATGGTTCCAACCAAAGTCTTCTCCCTGTTTGCCACTGACTTCAGTTTTGCTAGGGCTCCTTGATACAACATTTGTTCAAATATTGCCTGGGGTTGAAGGCAGTCACTCTCATTTTACCACTGCAGTTCAGCTCTTTTGTCAATGTTTGAACCCAGGGTGTTGGGAAGCCTCTAAAAAGTTTGATGCTGAAGTAGGTACTGTCTGATATTATCTTGACCCCATCATCCCTTTGATGATGATTGAGAGTAGATTGATGAGGTGTTAATTGGCTTGGTGTAGATTTTTCCTGCTTTTCATGGAAGAGATTCATTTGGGCAATCTTAGTTGACTACACATGTCCATGCATGGGTAAATGGAAATGAATGTACACTTGTGGTGGGTGTCAAAGCACATATGTGTACATATATTCATGTATGTATAACTATGAATATGTGTCAATGTCAGGTAAGGGCAAAATATGATTCATTACTGCTGAGGTTTGTACTGCAACCATTTTCACAAGGACACATGGTTCACAGGAATGCAACCTCAAGGAGGGGGAAAAGTGCGAATATCACATGGAGAATTGGTGACTGTCTAGTCCACGGATTATCGGTTCATGTGTCCTGCTTTATCCAGAGGGACACCTCTGTTAGGAACAAAAGAGACTTGATAGTTAAGGTGGATGAGTTTATTCGCATGCAACCAGGTAACTGGAAACACATCTTTGGCAAAGGGCTGCCAAAGTAGGGCTGATGACAAACATATTTTACACTCATCTTTGAAATTCAACTTCTGCCCATCCAAGAAGTGTCCTACATTGTTGGAAAAGTGTAATCTTATGAGAGTTGTTGTGAATTGGCTCCTCTATAAACAAGAAAGTTATTACACCCAACACTAGTTTTGGCTAGGGCTTAGTGTTTGCAAGGACATCGAGAACAGTGTAAGCCAGTAATAAGTGAGGTGCTAGATAATAACCCATTCTGAATCTTCACTAGATTTTGCTGCCAAATTATGCATCCCTCATCCCAACCCAGGAAGATCACCACTGTCTCAAGTACCAAGGTGGAAAAGACACGTTTTATTTTGCAGCAGTAACAAAAGGCACTGGCATAATGCTCACTGTCCTAGGGACTGCAGATCCTCTGATCACTCCGCCATCAGTTTTGGAATCAGCTCACCATATCTACGGTTCCCACAGGGGTATTGGCAGCTGTACTGATGCGCAAAGTCTCAGTCACATCACGTTTGAAAATGGACATGTTCTGTGTAAACCTGTGATGATGGAAAAAAACAAACAGCCTTTTGACTCTAAGCTCAATGAGAATCCTGTTTAAAAATCAAACTATTGAAATAAACAATTTGTGCTTGAATTAAGCAACTCTTTTCCATCTAGTTCTCTTTTTAACCAATTTGGTTTGTGCTTATTCTAGCTGAAAAACGGTCATATAGGAGGGGGTGGCATGGTGGCTCAGTGGTTAGCACTGCTGCCTCACAGCGCCAGGGACCCGGGTTAAATTCCAGCCTTGGGCAACTGTCTGTGTGGAGCTTGCACATCCTCCCCATATCTGTGTGGGTTTCCTCCAGATGCTCCAGTTTCCTCCCACAGTCCAAAGATGTGCGGGGTAGGTGGATTGGCCATGCTAAATTGCGTATAGTGCCCAGGGATGTTTAGGTTAGGTGGGTTAGATAAGGGAAATGCAGGGGTGGGGGAATGGGTCTGGGTCGAATGCTCTTCAGAGGGGCAGTGTGGACTTGCTGGGCCAAATGGCCTGTTTCCACACTGTATGATTTCTATGGGGAGGTGCCAGCCTACCAACATCATATGCAAGAGACCATTACTTCTGTGAATCCAGACAATAAAAAAAAGGGATTTTAATCCTCACCCTCAATCCTGCCTAGAGGAAACTGCATGGGTGTGGCTTTTGAAATTTAAGCTTGAAATAACACTAAATGCTATTTCAGACACATTTCTTGAAGCTCGCTATCTCACTTGGGTTGCAGCCTTGTGAATCTGGTTCCATAGGACAATGCAAATTAGAGCCATTTTTAACGACCTGCTGAATAAAGCTCAGCTCCATAGAAGGAGAAACCCACAGGGTGAGTATAAACTTTGAGAGTATAAACCCTTTTGGGTCCATGTGAGAGAGGCCTCTTTTGGGTCCCAAAAATAACCTCAGCTACTATTACACCACCTTGCTGATAGCCCTTCCTGCTTCCAATCTTTCCAATTCCCTCGACCCTAACCTTTCACATGACCTGCAGTTAGCATTTGTGGAATCAATACCTGCAAGCAGTAAGCATTGGGTGATTTCTGCTTCAATGTCAAGTACCCAGTGAGCTGCTATTAATGTGTCTTTCAGCCAGATCTGCTGCAGTCCATGGGGTTTAGTCATTTTTTTAAATTCATCCAATGGAGGTAGACATTGCTGGCTTGGCCAACATTTATTGCTCACCACTACCTTGAGAAGTTGGTTGTGAGCTTCCTTATTGAAAGCAGCAGTCCATGTGGTGTAGACCAATCTGCAGTATTAGGGAGGAAGTTCCAGAATAAAGATCCAGCAACTGCAAAGAACACAGGAGGGCATGCCAGCAGTAGCACCAGGCATTCCTAAAAATGAGATGTCAACCTGATGAAACCACAAAACAGGACTACTTGCATGCCAAACAGTATAAGCAGCAAGCGATAGATAGAGCTAAGCCATCTCACAACCAATGCATCAGATCTGAGCTCTGTAGTCCTGCTACATCCAGTTGCGAAGGTGGTGAATAATTAAACAAATCACTGAGGAGGAGTCTTCACAAATGTTTGCACTACCAATGATGGAAGGGCCAAGCAGAACAATGCAAAAGATAAGGCTGAAGCATTTGTGACATTCTTTAGTCAGAAGTGCCAAGTGAATGATCCATCTCAGCCTCATCCAGAAGTCCTCAGCATCACAGGTGCCAGTCTTTAGCCAATTTGATTCACTCCACATGATATCAAGAAATGGTTGGAGGCACTGAACACTGACAATATTCTGGAAATTGTACTGAATACTTGTGCTCCAGAATGTGCTGCTCTCCTAGCCAATTGTTCCATTACTTCTATATCTACTCAAAAATGTGGATAATTGCCTCAGTATGTCCTGTACATAAAAAGCAGAAAAAATCCAACCTAGTCAATTACCGTCCCATCAGTCTCAGTTGTCAGTAAAGTGATGGAAGGTTTCACCAACAATGCTACCAAGCACATCTGCTCAGCAATAACCTGCTCACTGATGTACATTTTGGGTTCCACCAGGGCTATTCAGCTCCTGGCCTCATTATATCTTGGTTCAAATATGGATAAAAGAGCTGAATTCCAGAGATGAGATGAGAGTAACGGCCTGTGACATCAAGGTTGCATTTGACGAATTGAGTCAACAAGGAACTCCAAAAAATACCGCAATCAATATGAATCGGAAGGAAAACTCTCTGCATGTTGGAGACATACTCGGCACATAAGAAAATGATTGTGGTTATTAGACATCAGCAAAAGAACAGAGGATATGAGAACACGTCTGAGGCTACAAATCCTGCAGCATTTAGCTCACCTCCTCACTTCCCAATGTCTGTTCACCATGTACAAAGCACAAGTCAAAAATGTGATGGAATACTCTGAACTTGCCTGGATGAGTGCAACTCCAACAACATCCAAGAAATTCAACACTATCCAGAACCAAGCAGCCCATTTGATTGGCATCACACCCCACAACACCGAAGCTCAATAGCAGTAATGTGTACTATCTTCAAGATGCAGTGCAAATATTTACCAAATATTCTTAGACAGCAACTTTCAAACCCTCAACCACTTCCATTTAGAAGGACAAGGGCAGCAGATACAGGGTACACCACCACTAGCAAGTTCCTATCCAAGTCACTCACCATCCTGACTTGGAAATGCATTGCTATTCCTCTAGTATTGTTGGGTAAAATCCTGGAATTTCCTCCCTAATAGCTTTGTGGGTCTATCGGGGCACATGTACACCAGCGGTTCAAGAATGCAACTCACCAACACCTTCTCAAGGGCAACCAGGGATAGGGAATAAATGCTGGCCTAGCCAGCGATGCCCACATCCCACATGTGAATAAAAAAGAAAGTGAAGGAATAGAGATAAAATTCCAAGTCAGAATAATTTTTGTCCTCGAAGGTAACTTGGAGGTGGTGCTGTTCTTATTCATCTGTTGCCCTTGTCCTTCTAGGTCGTGAGCTCAGAGTTGCTTCTGAAGGAGCCTTGGAAAGTTGCTGCAGTGCACCTTGTAGATGACACACACTGCTGCAACTGTGCATTGATAGTGAAGGACTGAGTGTTGATGGTGATAAAAGCAGTGTGAAATGTGATGTAAGTGATCAGGTTTATATGTACAATTTGTAATATTATTTGTGTGAGTTTCGGTTTCTGGTTTTGGAGTTTGTGACTGATGGCTTTTTTTCTGTGTTTAAAGTTAACAGTTAACTTCTAATTATTTCTAAAACCATGATGCTTTCTTTTAAAAACACTTTTTGAAGCATAGCTGTAGAGCGGATGGATGTGCATTACTAATGGATTTTATTTTGTCAACCAGCATGGTGAATAATGGTCATTATTTGTGGTTATTAATAGTCATTAATAGTCAAAGCTTTGTTTAAGTGTTTCGGAATTTGCTTTCTGAAGGAAATACCCATAGCTCTTAGAGAGCAAGATTTTTAGTTTCACTTTTGGTTTTGAGTGGAGCAGTTCTGTGAAGTCCTTGTAACAGCATAGGTGCTGTGCCCCTGCAAAGGCATTGATAGATATAGGGAATCACAGTGAAGAGTTAGTGTAGGACTCAGACTAGAAGTGTTGTGATAAAAACCCTGAAGAGGTTACTTAAAAATGAGTACAATGGAGCTCAGGTGTCTGGTAGCTCCAGGAAAAAAGCTATTGCAGTTTCAGTATAAAAGTTGAAGTTGAAAGTGACTCAAACGTACCAAGGTGTTAGGTACAGAGATTCTGACGTGAGTATAATACAAGTGATGTTTTGAGATTTGTTTTGGGTACTATACTGGTTTCTTTTCAATTTATAAAGGCACATTGTTTTGGGATTAATGAGATTTGAATTTGTAACAGAAACAGATAGTTTGGATTATTCTATTTTATCTTCATTTCTTCTGTGTAAACTTACATTATATTGTTAAAGTAAAACCCTGCAGTATTGTGTGCTTATGTTTCAGCAAGAAACCACTTCCTTTAAACCAAAACTTTCAAAATCTTTTCTATCAGACCAGGTTCCTGTCTGGGATCTGACTTGTCTGGTATGATCACCAGCTGGGATCATAATACAATCAAGTGATGATGTGGAAGTGCAGGTATTGGACTGGGGTGGACAAAGTCAGAAGTCACATGACACCAGGTTACAGTCCAACAAGTTTATTTTAAATCACATAAGCTTTCAGAGTGCAGCCCCTTCATCAGGTGCAGTGAGAGAGAAGAGCACACAGACAGGGAGCTTATAGACAGAGAGATCAAGGGCTGAGAGGTCAAAAGATCATACAACTGCTGTGAGTGGAGTGTCAGGTAATAAGTCTCTGCAGGTGATCAAGATTGTTAGATGGTGAATAAAGTGTTTATTAAGTCAATATCAGTGCTGTGCTGTCATGACAATCACGCAGAGCGATAGGAATATACAAAAGGTGACATCTGAGGTTGGACATGTGAGGCCTTGTTCAGAGTTTTAACCTGGAAGCAGGCTGGTTTTATTCCGAAAGCAGGAGTTTATAAGATGCCACACTGACTGATTGTGACTACAAATTGTGTTTTTTTAAACAAAATAGAAATTATTTGCAAATAAACAAACATCTTAGATGAAATGATTCACCCCATAGACTTATCTGTATGTGTGTGCGTGGAAGAGACAGAGAGTGTGTATGTGTGTGGTTATGTGTTTGTGTGACAGAGGTCGTGTGTATGAGACTGTGTAAAGGGGTGTGTGTGTGTGTGAGAGAGAGAGAGGGAGTGCGTGTGTGTGAAAATGTGTGTGAGTGAGACTGTGTGTGTAAGCGCGTGTGTGACAGTATGTGTGAGACAGTGTGTGTAAGACAGTGTGAGTGTGAGAGAGTGTAATAAGTAATTCAAAACTGTACCGTCTAATTAAGGTAAGAAGATCATAACAATTTTTCAAGGTGGTGCTGTTAAAACAGGAAAGTAAGGAAGATTTTGCAGATACTGAACAGTGTGGTGGGGTCATATGCAATGCGACATGAACCAAGATCATGGTTGAAGCTGACTTCATGGGTACGGAACTTGGCTATTCGTCTCTGCTTGGCAATTCTGTGTTGTTGTGTATCTCGGAGTCTGCCTTGGAAGACGCTTACCCGAAGATCGGAGGCTAAATGCCCTTGACCACTGAAGTGTTCCCCAACTGGGACGGAACATTTCTGTCTGGCAAATGTTGCACGGTGTCCATTCATCCATTACTGTGGCATCTGCATGGTCTCATCAATATACCGTGCCTCGGGGCATCCTTGCCTGCAGTGTATGAGATAGACAACATTGGCTGAGTCACATGAGTATCTGTTATGTATGTGGTGGGTAGTGTTCCCGCATGTGCTGGCAGTATCCAAGTCGATGATCTGACATGTCTTGCAGAGGTTGCGATAGCAGGGTTGTGTGGTGTTGTGGTTGATGTTGTCCTGAAGGCTGGATAGTTTGCTGCAAACAATGGTCTGTTTAAGGTTTGGCAGTTGTTTGAAGGCGAGAAGTGGAGGCGTGGGGAAATCTTGGAGGGATACTCATTGTCATCGATGGTATGTTGAAGGCTGCGGAGAACAAGGGGGCGTAGTTTCTCTGCTTTAGGGAAGTACTAGATGATGAAGGGGACTCTATTAGTTCTGAGGAAGGGTCACCGGACCCGAAACATTAACTCTGTTTTCTCCTCCACAGATGCTGTCAGACCTGCTGAGCTTTTCCAGCAACTTTGTTTTTGTTCCTGATTTACAGCATCCGCAGTTCTTTTGGTTTTTACTCTATTGGTTGTATCTTGTGTCTTTCTTCTGAGGTCGTTGCGGTTTTTCACTGTGGCATGTCAGAACTAGTGATCGAGGAGTTGAGTATCATATCCCATTCTTATGACGGCATCTTTGAAAACCTTCAGGTGTCCGTCGCATTCCTCTTCATCTGCGCATATCCCGTGTATGTGCAGGGCTTGTCCGTAGGGGATGACTTTTTAAAATATATTTAGGGTGGAAGCTAGAGAAGTGCAGCATCGTAAGGTTTTCATGGGCTGGCGGTAGAGTGAGGTACTGAGGTGTCCATCCTTGATGGAGATGCATGTGCCCAAGAAAAAGACTGATTCTGAAGAGTAGTCCATGGGAAGTCTCATGGTAGGATGTAACTTGTTGATATCGCTATGTAGATTTTTCAGTGATTCCTCGTCCTGAGTCCAAAGGGAGAAAATGTGGTCACTGTATCTGATGTTTGGTGTTGGTCAGAGGTCACAGCAAAGTAGTCTTGCTCAAACTTGTGCATAAAAATGTTGGCCTATTGGGCAGCAAATTTGGTCCCCATGGCTGTTCCGTGTATCTGGATGAAGAACTGGTTGTTGAAGGTGAACACTTTGTGGTCAAGGATGAAGCAGATGAGTTGTAGGATGGCGTCAGGAAATTGGCAGTTGTTAGTATTGAGTACTGAGGCTATTGCAGCAATGCCATCATTGTGGCGGATGCTGTGGTAGAGTGTCAAAACATTCACTGACACCACAAACCGCCGGCTCAAAGTGGTGACGATCTCCAAGAAGATCACGCATATTGATACAAACAGCAAGTTTCTGCAGAAATGCAAGAAAGCACAGAAGATCCCAAAAAGGTTACAGATCATGAACCCACTCAACTCGACCTACAACTCAGACAATGCTGAGAGACTCTGCCATTGCATGTCTTGCAAACTCTTCAACCATCTCATAGACCAGTCTACAGCAGGCACTGCAACTTTGAAATCGAGGTAATGTCTATATTCTCAGCTTTTGCTCAAGACACTACAGAACAATAGCCAGACACTGCTAAGCAGACGAGGCAATGGAACTACACCACCTAAATGCACACCAAGAACAAGAAACTAGAAAACCTTGGCGTCACCACCAGCAGTGACCGAGCCTTCCCTGGTTCCACAGTTAAAAGCGATACCACCACAGGGAAATCCATCGTCAACTTATCTGACCACACTCTTCAACCGGACAAAATCAAAGTTCTCAGCTGAGGGCTCAATTTCTGCCCCATCAGCAAAATGGACCCCATTGGTCTTGCAGCAGGCACAGAGGAATTCATCAGATGAATAAGGGATCAGGAATTCTTCCACAAACCCCAAGATGTCAGCAGCAAGGCCATGGGGCAACCAATGAACTGGAGCACTCGACAGAGAGTGCAGTACAACGGCCAAAGTTGAATTGGGCGGTCAGGAGGTGCGTTAACACCAGATTCATCAGCCGCACTCACAAGATAGTGCCGAACATCACCCAAGCACAATGCAATGCCATCCATGCTGTCAAGACCAATCGTAACATTGTTATCAAGCCAGCAGAAAAAGCAGGATCCATCGTCAGATAAAATAGAATGGACTACTTTAAAGAAGTATACTGACAACTGGACAACCATGAACGCTACAGCCAACTACCTGCTGAACCAACCAAAGAATACATCCGTCAACTCAACAGACTGATCAAGACTTTTGATCCAGTCCTTCAGAGTATCCCATGCACTCTCATCCTGCGTACTTCTCACGTAGAAGATTTCTACTGCTTCCCAATTATACACAAAGCCAACACATCGGGACGTCCCATCATATCAGGCAATGGGACCCTGTGTGAGAACCTCTCTAGCTATGTTGAGGGCATTTTGAAACCCATTGTACAAGGTACCCCCAGCTTCTGTCCCAACACTACAGATTTCTTATAGAAACTCAGCACCCACAGACCAGTCGAATCAGGAACATTCCTCATCACAACGAACATTTCTCCACTACTCTATCACCAGCATCCTCCACGACGACGGTATCGCTGTAACATCCTCAGAACTCAATACTAATGACTGCCAATTTCCGGACGCAATCCTACAGCTCATCCACTTCATCCTCGATGACAAAGTTTTCACCTTTGACAACCTGTTCTTCATCCAGACACACGAAGCAGCCATGGGACCAAATGTGCATTCCAATGTGCTAACATTTACATGCACAGTTTTGAGCAGGAATTCTTTGCAATGCAGGACCTCCTACCAATGTTATACACCAGATACATTGATGATGTTTCCTTCCGTTGGACTCATGATGAGGAATCACTGAAATAACTACATAATGATATCAACAAGTTTCATCCCACCATCAGACTTACCATAGACTACTCTTCAGAATCAGTCTCACTCTTGGACACATGCATCTCCATCGAGGATGGACACTTCAGTACCTCATTTTACCGCAAGCCCATGAAAACCTCTCAATGCTGCTCTTCTCTATCATCGACCCTAAACATGTTAAAGAAGCCATCCTCCATGGACAAGCCCTGCACATACACAAGATCTGCTCAGATGAGGAGGAATGCGACAGACCCCTGAAGATTTTCAAAGACGCCCTCATAAGAATGGGATACAACACTCAACTCATTGATCACCAGTTCTGACATGCCACAGTGAAAAACTGCAATGAGCTCCTCAGAAGAAAGACACAGGATACGACCAATAGAGTACACTTCGTCGTCCAGTACTTCACTGGAGTGGAGAAACTACGCCATGTTCTCCGCAGCCTTGAAATGTTATCAATAATGATCAGCATCTTACCAAGATCTTCCCCACGCCTCCACTTCTCGCCTTCACACAATTGCCAAACCTTAAACAGATCATTGTTTGCAGCAAACTACCCAGCCTTCAGGATAACAACAACCACAACACCACACAACTTGGCCATGGCAACCTCTGCAAGACATGACAGATCATTGACCTGGATACTATCATCTCATGTGGGAACACCACCCACCACGTATGCAGCAGATGCTCATGTGACTCAGCCAATGTTGTCTACCTCATATGCTGCAGGCAAGGATGCCCTGAGGTATGGTATATTGGTGAGACCGTGCAGATGCTTCGACAATGGAAGAATGGACACCGCGCAACAATCACCAGACAGGAATGTTCCCTCCCAGTTGGGAAACACTTCAGTGGTCAAGGATCTTCCGGTAAGCGTCCTCCAAGGTGGACTCTGAGATACAAAACAACACAGAATTGCCAAGCAGAGACCGATAGCCAAGTTCCATACTCATGAGGGCAGCCTCAACCATGATCTTGGGTTCATGTTGCGCTACATGTGACCTCACCACACCATTAAGTACTTGTAAAATCTTTCTTAATTTCCCGTTTTGACACCATCACCTTGATAAATTGTTATGATCTCTCGACCTTAGTTAGTTGGTAAAGTTTTGAATTGCTTATTACACTCTCTCAGGTACACATTGTCTCTCACACGCACAAACACACACACACACACACACACACACACACACACACACACAATTCTATGGGGTGAATCATTTCATCCAAGATGGTTATTTGCTGATACTTTTTGTTAAAAAAACACACAATTTGTAGTCACAGTCAGTCAGTGTGGCATCCCATAAATTCCTACTTTCGGAATAAAACCAGCCTGATTCCAGGTTAAAACTCTGAGACAGATTCTGAACAAGGCCTCACATCTATAATTAAGCGTCCGACTTGATATGTCACCTTTTGTATATTTGCTCTGCGTGATTGCCATGACAGCGCAGCACTGATATTGACTTAATAAACACTTTACTCACTGTCTAACACTCTTGGTCACCTGCAGAGATTTATCATCTGACACTCCATTCACAGAAATTGTATGATTTTTTTGATCTCTCTGTCCTTAATCTCTCTGCCTATAAACTCTGTGTCTGTGTGCTCTTGTCTGTCACTGCACCTGACGAAGGGGCTGTGCTCCGAAAGCTTGTGTGATTTTAAATAAATCTGTTGGACTATAACCTGGTGTCATGTGACTTCTGACTATAATCAAATGGACTGCTTTGTCTTAGATGGTGTCGAGCTTCTCTAGGCTTGCTGGAGCTGCGTTCAATCAGGAGAATATAGAGTAATCCGTCATACTGTTGACTTGTACATTGTAGGTGGTGGATCAGCACTGTGGAAGTAGGAGATGAGTTACCCATCATAGAATTTCAAGCCTCTGACCTGCTCCTGTTGACAGTATTTATGTGGCTAGACCAGTTCACTTTCAGGTCAATGTAAACCCCTAGATATTGATAGTAGGGGATTCAGCCGCAGTGAGACCATTGAATGTCAAGTGGCAAATGATTTTCTCTCGTTGGAGATGATTATTACCAGGCACTAGTGTAGCATCAGAGTGACCGGCCACTTCTCAGCCCAATCTGGACCTTCCCAGCTATTACTGATATCGATACAGAATGCTACTGAGGAGTCACAAATGCTGCTTGTAGTCATCATAGAGCATTCTCACTTCTGACCTTATGACAGGAGGAAGATCATTGATGAAGCAGCTGAAGATGGTTGAGCCAAGGAGCTACCCTGAGGAACTCCAGTAGAGATGTCCTGGAGCTGACATAATTGACTTCCAACAACCACAATCATTTTCCTTTGTGCTAAGTGTGACTCCAATCAGCAGAGAATTCTCCCCATGGTTCCAACCGATTTCGGTTTTGGTCGGGCGTCTTAATGCCACAGTCAGTCAATCGCAGCCTCGATGTCAAGGACAGTTACTCTCACCTCACCCCTGGCATTCAGCTCTTTTGTTCATGTTTTATTTGAATTCACTCATGGACCAGCATTTATTGCACATGCTTAATTGTCCTTGTAAAGGTGGTGGTGAGCTGCCTTCCTGGACTGTTGCTATCCATGTGATATAACCCACAGTGCTGTTAGGGAGGGGATTCCAGGATTTTGACCCAGTGACACTGAAGAAATTGAGATATATTTCCAAGTCAGGACGGTGAGGGGCTTGAGGGGAAGTTGCAGGGGGAGGTGTTCCAATATATCTGCTGCCCTGTCCTTTGAGGTGGAAGTGGTCATGGGCTTGGAAATTGCTGTCTAAAGATCTTTACACTCAGGAAAAGAAGAATATTGTAGAGGAGAAGACTGAGATACGGGCTATTAGACTTGAAAGGATTGAGGTTAGTAAGGAGGAGGTGTTATCAATCCTAGAAGGTGTGAAGGTAGATAAATCCCCCGGGCCGGACAGGATTTTTCTGAGGATTCTCTGGGAAGCTAGGGAGGAAATGGCGGAGCCTTTGGCCTTGATCTTTGAGTCGTCATTGTGTACAGGTTTAGTACCAGAGGACTGGAGGATTGCAAATCTTGTGCCCTTGGTCAAGAAGGGCAGTAGAGATGACCCAGGTAATTATAGACCAGTGAGCCTTACATCTGTTGTAGGAAAAGTTTTGGAAAGGATTATAAGAGATAGGATTTATAATCATCTAGCAAGCAACAATTTGATTGGAGATAGTCAATATGGATTCGTCAAGGGCAGGTCATGTCTCACAAACCTCATTGAGTTTTTTGAGAAGGTGACCAAGCATGTGGATGAGGGTAGGGCAGTTGACGTGGTGTACATGGCTTCAGTAAAGCCTTTGATAAGGTTCCACATGGTAGGCTATTGGAGAAAATGCGGAGGCATGGGATTGAGGGAGATTTAGCAGTTTGGATTAGAAACTGGCTTTCTGAAAGAAGGCAAAGAGTGGTGGTTGATGGAAAATATTCAGCCTGGAGTCCGGTTACTAGTGGTGTGCCACAAGGATCTGTTTTGGGACCACTGCTGTTTGTCATTTTTATAAATGACTTGGACGCAGACATAGGTGGATGGGTTAGTAAGTTTGCAGATGACACTAAAGTCGGTGGAGTGGTGGACAGTGTGGAAGAATGTTGCAGGTTGCGGGGAGACTTGGATAAACTGCAGAATTGGGCTGAAAGGTGGCAAATGGAGTTCAATGCAGATAAATGTGAGGTGATTCACTTTGGGAAGAATAATAGGAAGGCAGAATACTGGGTCAATGGAAAGATTCTTGGTCGTGTGGATGTGCAGAGGGATCTTGGTGTCCAGGTACATAGATCCCTGAAAGCTGCCACCCAGGTTGATAGTGCTGTTAAGAAGGCATACAGTGTGTTAGGTTTCATTGGTAGAGGGATTGAGTTCTGGAGCCGTGATGTCATGCTGCAACTGTACAAAACGTTAGTGCGGCCTCACTTGGAATATTACGTACAGTTCTGTTTGCCCCACTACAGGAAGGATGTGGAAGCATTGGAAAAGGTGCAGAGGAGATTTACCAGGATGTTGCCTGGTCTGGAGCAAAGGTCTTATGAGGAAAGGCTGAGGGACTTGGGTCTGTTCTCATTGGAGAGAAGACGGCTAAGAGGGGATTTAATAGAGACATACAAAATGATCAGAGGATTAGATAGGGTGGACAGTGAGAGTCTTTTTCCTAGGATGATGACGTCGGCTAGTACGAGGGAGCATAGCTGCAAATTGAGGGGTGATAGGTTTAAGACAGATGTCAGAGGCAGGTTCTTTACTCAGAGAGTGGTAAGGGCGTGGAATGCCCTGCCTGCCAATGTAGTTAACTCAGCCACATTAGGGGCATTTAAACAGTCCTTGGATAAGCATATGGATAATGATGGGATAGTGTAGGGGGTGGGCTTAGATTAGTTCACAGGTCGGCGCAACATCGAGGGCCGAAGGGCCTGTTCTGCACTGTATTGTTCTATGTTATATGTTCTAAGTGCTGATTGATTGCACTATTGACGGGCCCCTCCAATACTTTGCTGATGAATGAGAGCAGACTGGTAATTTTCCAGGTTGGAATTCTTGCTTCTGTGTTCTTGGGCGATTTTCCACATTGTTGGGTAATGCCAATGTCTCGGCCACACAGACTGTCTTGGTTAAGGCACAGTTCGTTCTAAAGTACATATCTTCAGGACTATTGCTGGAAGGATTTTATTCTCATAGCTTATGCAGCATCCAGTGCTTCACTTGTTTATCGATATCAAGTGGAGTAAATCAAATTATTTGAAGACTGGGTCTTGTGATTCTGGGATCCGCAGGAGGATGCCAAAAATAGATCATCACATAGCAATCCTGGCTGAAGATGATTGCAGATGTTGCAGACTTATTTTTGACTGATGTGCTAGGCACCCTCATCATTGAGGATGGGGGTAGTTGTGGAACTTTCTTGAATGAATGAATAATTGTTTAATTGTCCACCATGAATTATGACTTGGGCTGCAGAGCTTAAATTGGATCCCTTGGTTGTTGGATCATTCAGCTCTGTCTATCACTTGCTTCTTCAGCTGTTTGATATGCAAGTAGTTCTGTGTTGTGGTTTTTCCAGTTTGACACCTCATTTTCCTTTGCTGCGCTTGATCTGGAGCCATGAGACTTCATGGGGTGCAGAGGCAATGTTGAAGACTCCCTGGGCAACTCCCTCCTAATGGTCCACTACTGTGCCGTCACCTCTGCTTGATCTGTCCTTTTAGAGGGACACAACATACGCAGGGATGGCGATGGTGTTGTCTGGGACATTGTCTGTAAGGTATGACTCCATGAGGATAACTATATCTGGCTGTTGCTATATCTGGCTGTGAGACAGACCAGTCTTGCAATTTTGGCACAAGATCCCCACCAACCACCACCTCACCCCAAAAAAAAACAAATGTTGTAAGGAGAATTTGCAGTGTCAATAGGATTAGTTTTGCTATTGTTGTTTCCTGTTTCTCAAGTTGCTAGATGATCCAGTTAGTGTCATTCCTTTTCGATTTGGTAATGGTTTGATACAACTGAGTGCCTTGCTAGGACAGTGCCATTAAGTCACCAGTTCTCCTAGAATTCTTGGTTCAAAAGGCCTTTGACAAGGTGTCTTGTAACAGGACACAATACTTCAGCAGAGGCAAAAGCAGACTCACATAGAAGTTCAGCATAACTTCTTCATTTTTGCAACAATGGCTCTATTTTCAAAGCCCAGGAACCTGAATGTCTCATTAACTACATTCTCAACCTGCCTTGCCAATTTCGATGATTTGTACATATATACACCAATACCCCCATCCCACAAGTCTCTCTATTCTTGCACCTCCTTTAGAATTGTACTTCTTTTCTATATTGTCTCTCCTCTTTCTTCCCATTAAGAAAATCTATTCTCTGCATTAAATTCATTTGTTGTGTGCCCACGCTGTCCAGCAGCATGTATGTTTAAGGATTTGAATTTTGTTTAAAAGATTTGCAGATAAACAGCTGATATCAGTAAAAGTGACCACGTATCAAGTGCACTGCTATAAAAACCCAACTGGTTTGCTAGTGTCCTTTGAAGAATGAAAACCTGATGTGTCTTTATCTGGTCTCACCTATATTTGACTCAAACTCTACACCGGTTTCCCAGATTGATTTCATTGACTCAGCTTACCTGTCTCTGTTCTTGATTAGCAAATTCTGTTCCACTCCTTCCATTAATTTCTCAAAACATGCATTCAGTGTTTGCTGCTGCTCAGGGTCCTGACTGCTTATCAAATTTCTTCTCAACTCACTGAAATACTGCAATTAGAAAGCACAATGTGTCAAAGATCAACTGAGTTTCACAACTCAGCACTTGCACCTTGCCAGAGACCTTCTGGAAATCCCAACAGATTACAGCCACCGGCTCTCTCCTTTGTCTAGAGAGATCGGTAATCAATGCTAACCTAGGTAGTGACATGCACATCCACAAATTAACACAAAAAAAATGCACTCATACCCAGATCAAAGGAAGAGCTTTAATCTAAGGCAGGCCTAATCAAAGGACACAGCAAGACTTTTGGACTGAACATAAAAGAGTAAAAGGCCAGCATTATGGCTTTAAATGGAAATGAAAAAGTCAAGTACTTTGGCATGATAATAAACGTTAAAGTTACATCCAAGAATTAAATCCACAGTGAAGCAGTTACCAATGTAACCAGTGATTTAAGTAGTGTCTAACAGTAGTTGCATGAAGCTGAAAAAATGTCTCTCATGTGGAGTGTTGCACACCATGGTCATCAGAGCTGGGCTGAGATGAAACAGGATGGGAGGAAAATAATAGCTGCAGGTATGGTGGATGTTGCTCAGAATTAGGAGAATGGACAGAACGAAGATTGAGTGGTTTAGATCCAGAGTACAAGGTCAGGATTAAAAAGGATTGTTAAGTAATTGGAGAAAAAATGATATCCAGGTACATGCATTCAAAACAAAGACTTGACAGCCTCGACCTGGCAATAATTCAAGGAGAAATTGAGGGGTAAATAGAAGAAGAAAATTTGGATGGGTGGATGACATTGAAATGTGAACTATGTGAGACTTAAGCCAACCAGAGAAAAAGCAAAACAATTTCAATGACCCCACTGAGCCCATGGTAACAATGAATAAATGGCCATCCAAGAGTGCATCTGCACCTCAGAAAGCAGTCAAGAATTCTCTTGAAGGGCAAAGGTACAAGCTGGCAGAAATGTTAAGAAAAGAAAGCGGTAAGGTTAGTTCATAGCATGTAATCATAGTGTATTGCCTTATTACTAAATTGAAATATAAAGCTTTACTGCTCTGACAGTGCCTGTAATGCACAGTGTCGTCAGTCAAATTAATTTCCAATCTTGCACTTATTTTTCAATATTCCCTCATGAGCTGGGGTATAAGAAACAGTGATGGTTGATGGACCAGGAGTAGAACTTCGGCAGGTGCAATCGGGCAATTGGTTGTTTCAATTTTATTAAGAGAAAGAAAGCATCTTATACTGTCCTTCAATTTCTCAGGCAGAAAACTGTGGCTTTATTAAAAACTTAATCATTGTGGCAACCTCTCTGCAAACGTCAAAAAAATACTTGGAATTGGAACAGGAATGCCTTGTAATCTGCTGTTTGTAATGGGCAGATCAATAAAATGACACCTTCTAGTCTCACAGCAAGAGCAGAGCTTCTAGTTTAAGTATGACTTGCAGTTATTAAAAGTACTGTTTCCAGCATTCTTAATTGCTAGTATAAAATGTCCTGGACTGAATCTCAGATGGGTAATCTGTTAATGTGATCCACTAATTAAAAAGGGAATAAACAATTTTATTGTTTGGCTAAATGCTTTTGCAAAGTCCCACAATCATTATTTGCAATATTGGAAATCCAGAAGAACATTACGATAGTTTTTTTTTCCTGAACAGTTCCTTCTGCATCCTAAACATGTGAAGACAAAATGAGATACAATTGCCCTCCTGTAAAACTGGGAGCTGATGAGCTGACTGCAATAAAAGCTGCAGTGTAACCATACTGGAGAAATTGCCTGATTAAATACTGGGATGATAATTTTCAACTGAATACAACGATTATCAATCATCACCGTGCCACACATGTTAACCCATATCATTAAATTCATTAATTTATCTGTAAAAAAAGCCTCATTACTGCATATACCTGAATAGATCTGTACAGCCTTCTATGGAGAAAGGACTGTCATAAGGTACAGCATATCACGGCATCAGTAATTGATATGATTCTCAACTTGAGTCTCACAAGTATGGGTGATGACACTACACTGGTGTGGGGTTAAAATATATTGTTAGACCTCATTATCATTTGAGCAAAATATCAAATTGACTCTGAATAAAGGGCAGCTGCTGCTGTTTTTAGCTTTTTTTTATTCATTCACAGGATGAGGGCATTGCTCACTAGGCCAGCATTTATTGCTCATCTCTAATTGCCCAGAGGGTAGGTAAGGGTCAACCACATTGTTGTGGGTCTGGAGGCACATGCAGGCCAGTCTAGGTAAGGAGAGCAGCTTACTTCCCTACAGGACATCAGTGAAACAAATAGATTTTCTGCCAATCTACATGGTCATTCGACTCTTAATTCCAATTTTTTTTATTGAATTCAAATTTCACTATCTACTGTGGTGGAATTTGAACCTGGATCCCGAGAACATTAGCTGGATTAACACTCCAAAACTAAGCAGTTGTCTCCACATGCTTGCCCTCACTATCCTACCAGGAGATTTGCTGTCATGGTTTGTAACATTTGCCCCATCCTCACACATCCACTGTAGCTGATGTGGGACCACTCCATGACATCCATAATTCAACTTTGTCTACGTCAACCTCTCTTTCTGCTGTATTCAGTAATACCCACTAGATGCGATCTCTGTAGTTTTACAGTTTTCATCAAATGGCTGAAATACTGACATTTTAAGCATCCTTTCATTTATCTTACGGTCCGCACATGGAATTTTTAGAATGCATCTTAGCATCCACTTTCAAAGGCAATTCCAGAGATCTTCTTCCACAGATCTTTACTTATGGCTTCAGTTTCTGAGATATACAATGAAGGGGATAGAATGCAGCATACTCTGAGACTCTTTCTCATGTTCTTGCTGTTAACACATCCTTTATCTTCACAAAATTACTTCTGGCTATCTCTATCTTTTGGACTTCTGTATCACATCTACCATCTTCTGTTATCAATTTTTGTAAGTAGGCAAACTTCTCTACTTGTTCCAGTGTGAAACCATCCATTTCAATCCTCACTGTCATCAGCAAGTTTGTTATGTTTTTGACTCTAATTTTTATCCTTGGAAGCATATCTAATACTCTGAATATTTGTTCTGCATACATATTGAGTAATATATATGAGCATACCCATACTGTTCTTATTCTTCTCTTCATTTGATATACATCTGATTCTCTCTCTTCTAGTCTAATGTTCTCTATTTGGTTCCAATAAATAAATGGATAAATCTCTCATCACTGTTGTCAATGTCGCATTTCAGGAACATGTCCATTAACTTCTGGTGATGAACATGATAGAACACTTTTTAATATTCTTGTTTAAATATTCTTGTCAACCGCTATTTATCAAAGATTGTTCTTAGGTTAAATATTCCCTTATAAATGACATTGTCCAAAAATTAACATAGAGGCCTAAAGAACTAATTAATGCAAATGGTCAACATGGGAAGAGAAAGTGGACAACAGCTTTAAATATATTCAGGATCCAGGTTACAAATGTCAAGTCTGCACTAGGTATTCATTCAGTGTCACCAGTCTCTCCAGTGAGTTAAACCCTTTGTCCCACCACCTATGTACAATAGTCACTGTGGTTGCTCTGTACGTAGCATCCACAAGATAGGCAGCAAAACTTGCCAAGGACCTCTCAAAAAGCACCTCCCAAATCTGCAAACTCTACCAATAAGGACACGGGCAGCAGATACATGGAAACATCACTGTCTGCAAGTTCCTCATCAAGTCACACACCATCCTGACTTGAAACTATATCACAGGTCCTTCACTGTCACTGGGTTAAAATCATGGAACTTCTTTCCTTAAAGTATTGTAGGGGTTTCTATATCTCAAGACCTATAGTTGTTCATGAAGACAGCTCACCACCACCGTAAGGGCAATTAGGGATGGGTAATAAATGCTAGCCTGGCTGGTTTCAGCAACATTCTATGAAAGCTGTGCATAAAGATGTGGTAATTACCCATTCTCCTGTACGCCTGGGAGACAATGACAAATGTGCCTAATGCATTTAGTGTATGACTTCCTCCACATGAGATTTATTTAGAATGTCATGGGGATCAATGGGAGGACAAAGTGAGCAATACTGAGATAATTCAAAAGCCAGAAACTTCTGGAATTGCCTTAGATAGAGTTCAGTTCACATGGAGTGGACATGCAGTACAGAAGAGAAAATCCTTAAAATGTTCTTTTATTCACAACTTAAACTCGGACATTGTGAGGGTGGCTTAGATTGAGGTTCAACGATTCCTGTGAAGTGAACTTCAAGAAATATGACATGGGAGAAAAATGTGAGAGAGTGAAATACCAGCAGAGCAATCTCATCTGTTGTGACATTTCCCTTCAACAGCAAAGAACACAAGCAGCGATGGATGAAAGAGAAACTAGAAAGACTGAGCAGCCCCTACAAAGATCAGGCAGTGCATCCTCATATACACTCTGGAAAGCCATGCTTGTCTCCTCCATGCTACATTACAATGTAAAACAGATGACTCTACGCATAAAAGAAACAGCCATCTTCGATAACAAAGGGAAACTGAAATAAAATCTGCTCTTACCCGTGACAATACATCCCATTAGTGAATCAATAAAACAGAAGGTCTGGAGAGGAACTTCAGTCAATGACATATACTCACCATTTCTACCTTGGACCACTGGATTGTCATCATTAGTTATTACAGTGAATATGCTTTTGCCAAGGTTAGATAACTTAATGTAGACCGGGGATTCAAATTAGGATTTTCTGACCAGCACATTGCGATATCATATTACAGCAGTGCATTCATAACTGCAGACATTAGGACAACAAACTATAACTGCATTATTATTACATTATTATTATATTGTTGCATCAATTTTAACAAGCAGACATTCTGATGCTAGGCTCTCATTTTACTTGAATCATACATGTTAATCCAGCACCTGGATACAGCATTCTGGTTGGGATGGGTACAAAATGGCATGCTCATGCATTGGGCTAACGGATAGTATGGGCTGGGTTGGAGAGGATGAGGGGCCACATGAGCTGCAGTGAGCCAGATTAGTTTCTTTGTGACCACAGAAAATTGGCTTGAAGAAGATTTAAAAATGGAGTTGGGCCATTCTCTGGGCAGCTTCTCAAACAGGGATGCTGTAGGTGGGGCTCAAAGGCAAGTGAAATGGCAAGCCTGTTCTGTGGGATACAGTCTTAGAACCACTGGCTTAGTTGCAATGCTCTGTCAGCCAGCATTTCAAACAAACAAAAGCTGGCCTCCTGAAAACTCTTAAAGAAAAGAAATATGCATCAAAATGAAAACATTAATTTCTTCAGCCCGATTCAGGCATAGATAATAACCACAATTGCTGTCAATTACTTGAACCTTCCTCGTTTCTTGTTTAGTTTTGGGGAAGCTGAGAATCAGGCTGGCACTTTGTGAGAAACACTAACAACCCCAAACAGTTTTGTTAATCATAATAGATTGCTTTCTTTTGAAAAGCGAAAAGATTACAGCCTATTTTATTTATATCCAATGAAGAATGTCAGCAAAGCATAGAAATCAGATATTTTTTATACATGGGGGGGGAATGATTCATTGGTTTACCCAGGATAGAAATTATTAGGCTACCAAATATGTGAAAGATTGCAGTGATCCATAAAGTATGATAATGCGATGTCACCTACTATTGCGAAACACTGTCTATCCTCTATCGCTCACTTAATCATTTTAAAAGTAGTGCTATCTTTCATTGCACTTGGATGCAAATCATCATGAAGCAGATAATGTTAAAGATACTGAATCCACTACGACAAAACTAGGTCATTCAAGGGAGGTGAATGATGAGACATCTCACATCGTATTTACATTTATTCTTCTCTTCTATCATCTTCATCTTATCTCTTTGCTTCATTTTTGGTAGAGGTAAAGAATTTATCTGAAACACATTTACATTTCAATCACAATGTTAAGCTGCTCTGCTTTTCCTGCCAGTATAGTGTGCACTGTGAGTGTGTCCTGAAAACAGGAGGTTGACTGTGAATAGGGGTATTCTACTGGGCTAGTCATGCTCTTAATTTGTACCTTTACAAGGACACAGACTCAGACTGGACATGGTTCATGGACATTGGCTATTGGTCATGATCTTCTGTCATTGTAGCTTCTCTAGGATTTCTACTGATCTTAAAGTGTTTGCAAGATATAGAGATAATCCATGCAGAGATTCTTCCCCAATTCTCCTTGTAAATGACTAAACAGAGCATAAATACATTAGAAGCTGTCACTGGACACCTCAACTAAACTTGAGCACATGAGGCTACGACAGGCAATGAAAACTGGAAATGCTTATATTGGAGAATAGCTGGCTTAGGGAAGACATTATGGTATTTGAAATTCCAAGTAGTTAAAGAGAATACTAATCAACGCATATCATTGCAGACTAGGTAGTGGGCATGAACCCAAACTTTGGAATGTGAAGCTGAATGGATACTTATATTTATCAGTAAATGTGATCCTGACTGCCGTTGAGGTCTGTTGGTCATATTCTGTTCTGTGAAGCCTTCCTTACCTTATCATTGAGAAGTATCAGTCCCAGGAGTGGGCGTGACATTGACCACTGATTCCTACAGTCTTCAAATATAATGCAATTCATCAGAATGGACAGCATCTGCAATCAGGAAGAACAGTGGTTAAAATACAGAGCAGACCAGCAATACAGCCATAAAGTCACCACTGTACAGCACTTTAGCAACCAAACTGGCTATCACTGCTTAATGGTTTACCTCCTCATCTGTCTTGCTCCTTACAGACATGGTGCTGTTCTGTAGTGTGGGATTCAGCTCTTCACTTCGATTTCCCAACTAAGAAATTAACACTGCCTAGGAGATTGGTGTTTTTTTAATGTTTGGAACAGACTAATTGCAGATGAAACAGTTGGGAAAGGTAGAGTGCAATGAAAGAAAGTATTGAGATTCATCAATGAATGAAACTAGTTTAATGGGGTGCAACCCCAAAGTCACACAGAGACAATGCCAACAATGGCTGTACTGTAAGTTTTGTCTGTTGGGAGTGAAAGAAATGTTATAGTGTAACTGTTTCTAGTACCTTGTGTGAAATAGTATTTTATTAGCAAGGCCAGTGCATATATATTTCACTTGGTGGTTTATATAATACAATATTTAATTTTTGCCATTATCTTACCTTTCACTGACATTAAGATGGCCATTCCTCCTTGCAAAACCTTTATCCTGTTCATTCGAAGGATCCAAATATGCCATGCTGTACTCTGATCCTCCACCCAATATCTGTGCTGTAGGAGATCTATTTAACTTCACCATCACCTATGCCAGCTCATTGTTCTCTTGTATCACAAAACAATACAAATCCACATCTCTCCTGTCTTTCCTTCCTTGACACTCAAAATACAATTTCCTTCTTATTTTGTAAAGTGTATATGCCTGGGGAGTAGGCAAAGACAACCTCAAGCCCTGTGTCACTGAATAGCCTCTCAATGCTGACCATCATGCCTGATGCATGACAACAGTCCTCAAAAACAATGCAACACCTCATTCTGAGCGACTGCGCATGGCTATGCTTTTAAAATGCAGTCTCTTTCAACATGTGCCACTTTTAGAAATAAAAATAACTATATTTAAATGGGTTGCCATCTGGCATCCTGTGATCTGAAATGTCACTAATACCTCACCATGTTGGCAGCCTGGGATGAAGCATTGGTATGCATTTGCAAAGGTATGCATTTACCTTTGAAATCAATTTTATGACAACTTTAAAGAAAACAGACTGATAACAGAGTGACCATCTTCAGTGTAAAAGAATAGGATTCATAACGAAGATCTGCTTTAGAAACTGTCTAACACTAACAAGTCACAAATGTTAAAAATTGATGATTTAAAGCTGACTATAGAGGGGTGGCAAGCATTGTAGCCATTGTCGTTAAAATCTAATTTACTTGTAAGAAAACATCGAAAGCAGTTTCTTCTACTTGGGTTTTATTTTTACTGTGATTCTGCCTGCCAGCTTGCTCTGGAAATAAGACCTACAGGAAAATTTTTATCTACAGCCATCTGATTGCCATACACGTTATGAGTACAAAAATTAAAAACTGATCCTGCCTCAATATTTAACTGCAAAAATGACCTGTTTTACAAGGTAGACAGCAAGACTTCCAGTGCAAAAAAACCTGCACATATAACAAGCATTGCTGGTCAACTACAAGACGACAACATTCACTTTCGCAGCTTGGATGGTAACTTTGTAGAATAGATCTCCTACTCATTGTCCAACCTGCAAGGTGGAAGTTGGACAGGTATTACAAAGGTCAGCATGTAATACAGCCGTTTGGCAGCAAAAGCAAAAAGGACCATCCATGTTAAAGCCAGTCAATTTCGGTGGAATTCAGAATCTTCTCAGCTTCTCTTCAGCTTCCTTTTAAACTTGTATCTCAAGCTGACACTAGATTAATACAAGACTAATTTCAGATCTGAATCTTGGCACCTCAACATGAATGCTTGCTATTTTCCTTTTATTCCATTTACCTTTTGCTTCCCCACGTTGTTTTTTATTCTAGTTTATGTTCTCAGTTGAATTGTGGATGAATGATGTAACATTTGAGTGGGCCAATGAGTCAGCTCAAGACATGGTGCACTGAAAATGTAAGGAGCAACAACATCTCGTATAATATTGTGCGTCCAACACAGCAAAATAAAACAGGTACTTCACCGCAGCAATTATGAAATAAACTATGACACTGAATGCATAAAAAGTCGTTACGGCACGTGACCAAAAGCTTGAGGATTTTAAAGGAGGGGAAGTAGATAAATTAGAGAGAGAATTACAGGGGGAGCAAGAGAGGCAGAGAAGATGAGAGGGAGAATTCCCAGGGGGCCAGAGAGAAAGAGAGGGAGAGAGAATTCTACAGGTAAGGTCCGAGGCTGCTGGAGCCCTTGCCATCAAGCATGGAGTCATTGATATTTACGGATGAGCCTTGTAGTTGGCAGTCTGCCAATCTGTACAAGTTGTGAATAAATGAGTGATGGTGTCATTCAAGAAGCTGACAGTAGACATCAAGTATTAAGTGCTAACATTTTATAATTCAAGTTCATCACCTTTTAGTCTCTTTTGTACTTATTTTAGACCAGGAGACCACTGATGTGGAAGAAAAAATGCCATTCAGCAACTTTTGTCCATTCTACCCATAGCACATGTATGATCTACAATAAACCCTACTAAATTCATTTAATTTCCTGAAAAAATTTCACTTAAATGTTCACTTACTCCTCAATCTGCAAATTCCACAACAATTAGCAATCTCCAGTGTTCAATAACTGTATTTCCACCATTCTTAGAGCATGCTCACACTGCTGGCTCACTGGGCTATTATCAGTGACTAACACTGGGGTGACCCAGTGGATGCAACTATCCCTCCAAAACTATGTCCTTCTCCTCCTCACCGCAGGCTCCTTCATGGTGCACTTGCTCATAACTATCTTGAAAGACTCATTTTTTTTTCAACCCCATTCCCAGTTGGCCATTAATCTAACTCTCTTGTGAAGGATTTAATTGAGAAAACACTGAATGCTTTTGAAGATTGAAACTGCTTTGAAAATCAACATCTGCTGCCCGTATAACAACATTCACTGGCCTTTAACAAGTTCACTGAGTGATACCACTGAGATGCACAACGAGGTAAACAGCTATGTAAATACCGTCCACTCTCAGTCCAGTACTTTGTGAGTATCAACAAATATGACAATCTTATCCTGTTTAAGGTTTTGAACCAGTCTTTGGACTTTCCTTCCAAACTCCCATCAAGTGGAAAAAGCAATATATTTTGTAAATATGTAGTATGATATTGCAATGCAAGAAAAGACAATTCTGACTCATTCTTGAATAAAAATAGGAGGGGATCCATTTATGGTACTGTGACAGATTCTATCAACTGCTGTACTTAGGACGAAAGTACACTACAGGAAATAAAATGCAGCTTTCTAGGAATTGATTGGGCAGGAGGATAATAAGGTCGCTCAATCATTTGTCTTGCTAGCTGCTTGCTACATGCTTCCAATCAGGCCTAATTCAGTTTCATTTCTGGAGATGAACACAAAAAAGAACATATTTTTATGGTTTGACACCGATGCAGATATCGATTCATCTTTAAAAATACAAAAGAATGATTCAAACTAATAACAATAGGAAGCAGCAGTTGCATCACTGTTTATAGAACCATGCACAATAAGAGACAAGTACAATAAATCTACTTGAATTATTTTTTTCCATGTTTCTCCTGGTACTGACTCATGTTGGATGCAGCCCCTATAGGTGCTGAGAGGAGTTCCTTCCTTACTTCTTCATTGCGGCCATTCTTTATTTGTAAATACAAAGGGAAATACAAATGGGCATACACCCAATGTAAAGAAGCTCACTGAAAACTGATCAAGGAAAGGAGTGACCTTCCACAGGGTTGGAAGACTCTGTGGGCCTTTAAAAATGGTAGCCAGAATACCAGCCCTTGAAGAATTAGTGAGTGGGGTAAGTTGGCATTGCATAGGTAAGGAGGGTACAAAAGGTTCTGCTGGGTAGGTGGGAGTTTATGGAGTCTTAGGACTGAGGATTATATAGTCTAAAATTTTCTAAAACAACCAGCAATAAGAAAATGCAGATAGGTATTCTAACCAGCCTGTCTCAGCACTAACCTGTCCCATGTCTTCCTAGCATTGGATTCTGGGGACAGTGGGCCCAATTTACAAACATATGAGTAGTAGGCCAATCAGCTCCTTCAGCCTGCTACATGATTCAATGAGATCATGCCTGATCTGATTGTGGCCTCAACTCCACATTTCTGCTTTTGATTTCCCTGTTAGGTACCTACCTACCTAGGTTGTACTAGACTTGGTATTGTGTAATGTGACAAGATGAATTAATGTCACCAGAGTAAAGGCACAACTAGGCAGCAGTGAACATAATATGATTGAATTTTATATTCTGTTTGAAAGGGAGAAAACTGTGTATTAAACTAGCATTTTAAACATAAGGTCAACTATGTAGTCATGAAAGCTGAGGTGGCTGAAGTTAGCTAGCATATTAGAGTAGGGGATAGATTAACAGGGACACTGTAGCAAACATTTAAGGGGATATTTCAGAACACAAAGAAGATGTCCTTTCTAGAGTTATTCTGAAGGGAGGACCACTATTCATGGTCAACTAAAAAAGTTAGGTTAAGCATCAAATATGACTGTGCAAAGATGAGTGACTGGTCTGCTTGGTCAGAATACAAAGAATGGCAGACAGTAACTTAAAAAAATTATTCAGCCTGAAGAAATTAGTGTATGAAAGGAAGCTAACTAGGGATGTGAGAATGGATAGCAAGCATTTCTACAGGTATTTAAATAGAAAAGGAGTAAGTAAAGTAAATATTGGGCCTCTGGAGAGTTAGAATATGGAGTTAATGGGAGATGATAAAAGAATGGTTCCAAGGGACCAGAAAATAGCAAAGGTAACCCTTCTAATCTAAAAGGGCAGAGATATGTGGGGGTGTGTAAGGGGGAGGGGGAGGCAGGAAATAGAAAACTGTAGGCAAGTTAGTTTGACATCTGTCATGGGAAAGGTGTTTGAATCAATTACTAATGAGAGGATTGTCCAGCAGTTGGAAAAACTGAAGGTTATCGAGATTAATTATACACCAGTCAGTGAAGTGTTATTTATCAGTTAACGCGATTTTGTTAAAGGGAAATCATGTTTAACCAATTGATTGGAGCTCTTTGAAGGAGTAACATGCACTATGGATAAAAAGGAGCATGTAGACATTCTGTACTTGGAAATTCAAGGCATTTAAGATGTGATACATAAGAATTATTGCTGTAGTAAGAGCTCATGGTATAAGGGACGACTGGCTCGCTGAATATGCATAAGTGGGTCTTTGGCAGATTGGTAGATGTGATATTTAAGATAGAACTGGATAAAAAGAAGGGTCACTGGACCGAACACTTTAATTCTGCTTTCTCTCCACAGATGCTGCCAGACCTACTGAGTGTTTCCAGCAATTTCTGTTTCTGTTTCCACATCTGCAGTTTTTGTCTTTTTTCTGCAGATAGATTTTTGTTCAACAAAGGAATTAAAGGTAATCAGGGTAGATGGGAATGTGGAATTAGTATATTTAAAGATTAGCCACCATCTTATTGAATGGTAATGCAGATTTGAGGGGCCAAATCTCCTGATTTATCTCCATTTTTATAGTTCAAATGTGCGTAAATTGTGCCCCCTTGTTCTAGTCTCCCCACAAGGGGAAACAGCCTCTCATCATCCTTGCAAAAATCCCTTAGATGTCATATGATTCAATAAGATCACATCTTTTTCTTCCAAATTTCAATGGATATGGGGATCAGCCTGTTCAGCATTTCATCTCAAGATAACTCCCAGTACCAGGTTTCAATTGAGCAAACTTTTTCTGAATTGCTTCTAAATGGAGTTATATCCCTTCTTAAATATAGAAACTAAATACATGCACAGTACGTCAGGTGTGATCTCATCAGTTCCCTCTGCAATTCGAGCAAAATATCCTGACTTTTATATTCCATGCTGTTTGCAATAAACAATCCTCCATTTGCCTTATTTATCATTTGCTCCACCTGCACTCTAACTCTGTGATTCATGTACAAATACACCCAGACTCCTTTGTATCTCAGAATTCTGCATGCTCTCTCCTCATTTAAGTAATGTGCTGATTCGTTATTCTTCTTACCAAAGTAGACAAGTTCACATTTTCCCATATTATGAACTGTTTGTCAAATTGTTATCTACTCATGTAACTTCTCTATATTCTTTTGCAGACACTCTACTTTGTCATTACAACCCACTTTCCTATCCATCCTTGTGCCAACAATAAATTTAGCAAACATACATTCAGCCCCTAAGTCATTAAGATAACATGTAAATTGCTGATGCTCTAGCACCGATCCCTGCAAAATTCCACTTGCCATATCTTGCCAACATGAAAATGACCCACTTATGTCTCTGTTTCCTGTTAGCTAACCAATCCTCTATCCATTGTACACCAAGAGCTTTTATTATGTGTAGTAATCTTTGATGTGGTACCTTTGAATGCCTACTGGAAATATAAGAACAGTACACCTACAGGTTCGCCTTTAGCAAAGTTGCTTGTTACTTCCTTAAAGAGCTCCAGTAAATTAGTCAAACACAATTTTCCCTTCACAAACCATGTTGACTCTACCAATTTGCATTGAGGTTCTCGAAGTCCCCTGCGTCAACTCCCTCAATAACAAATTTTCCCTCCTGCAAATGTTAAGCTACATGTAGCTGTTTTCCTGCTTTCTGTTTCCCTCCTTTCTTGAATAGAGGAGTTACATTTTCTATTTTCCAATTTCTCATGGGATCTTTTGAGAATCTAGGGAATATTGAAAAATGAAAACCGATGCATCTACTTTGTTATCAGCCACTTCTCTTAAGCCCCGAGAGTGAATTTCATAAAGTTCTGGGGGCTTGTCAGTTTTTACATCTAGTTATTTTCTCAATACCTTTTACCTGGCGATTGTAATTGTTCTAAGTTCCAACCTGCCTTTCATCTCCTGATTCGCAACATTTTTGGGATGTTGTTTATATCCTTTACAGTGAAAATAGATGCAAAATATCTGTTCAGTTAATCCATTTCCTTATCATTATTAACTCCCCAGACTCACTCTCTAGAGGACCAAAGATCACTTTATTTACTTTTTCCTTTTTAAATACTTGTAGAAACTCTTTCTATCTGTTAATATGGAACTTAATCCCACAACCCCTATCCCTTCATCCCCATACTCAAGGTGAAAATCTCACATTACAGTGCACTTTTACCAAAGTAGGCCTTGTGAGATGGATAACTCCAATCTTCAGCTATATCTCGGTAGCCAAAACTTTGGCCCAAAGTGTCAATCCATAGAGATTATTACCTGAAAAGGGTTGGCAGAGCACGCATCCCACATATCACAATAACCTTATCCTTCTCCCTGTCAGGTGTTACGATATGATTGGATGATGAAGGATTGGCTTGAGTAGATAGTTTTTCATATTGCTTGCCCCATACAGACTAGGCTCAATGCAGTACCACAACTGAAACCAGCAAACTCAGCATAGACCAAGGACTGAAACATGGCTTTCACGAAGCCATCGGGGGAGAGATATTTCAATTTTAAATACTTCATCTTTCAAGAGCTAAGGTCACATTAGCAGCTTGAATATCCTGTCAAAACATCCACTCACTTTTCCGATAATGACCTCATTAGACTGAACTTTGACCTCAACTGATATCGACTGAAGAGATGACAGTCGCTGAAAATCCAATATTTTCCACTCTCTACGTTTGACAGTATGCTATTGATACGCATCCACAGATAATTGCACCAGAGAGACTTTGTTTTGACAATTTTTGGCACATTTAACTATGCATTTTAGAAAGAGATTCTTATCTTCCTCACTGACTCAATAGTGGCTAAGTGACACAGACCAGAATATCCCTGATTTGATTCACAATTTCTGTTGACGAGTCAATTTCAATGGAAATGGTAGTGCATATACTGTGCTCACCAACAGTGTTGTGGGTGTTGGTTTCATTCCATTTCAGTTGTTCATTATTTCAGGTGCTGTGGGCATCATGAGCATTTCTTGACCATCTCTAACTGCCTTTGAACTGAATGGCTTGCTTTTCGGGGGCAGCTAAGATTCAATCACTTTGCTGTGGCTCTGGATTTGTAGGTAGGGTAGACTGATTAAGGAAGGCAGATTTCATTCTCTCAAGGGCATCCAAGAACAAGATAGGTTTTAATGACAATCAACAATACCCGTCGTGGTCACCGTGACCGAGACCAGCTTCATGTTGCAAATTTATTAACTGAACTTAAAAAGCACAGCTTCCGTGGTGGGATTTTACTCGTGTCTTCAGAACATTAGCCTGGGCCTCTGAATTAACAGTCATGTGATATTATCACAATGCCACCCACTCTTAGTCTCAATGCATTTGAAAAGTGTGAATGAGTGTATGGATTTTGGGTAAGGAAAGGCCTGGGTTTACTTGAGAACCAAAACAATGCGACATCTGCTTTTCCACCCCTTGTTTCTTCAAGCAATTGCCTCTTGTTGAGATATGGTTGTGCGGTATCCTCCAGCAAGTGAAGTCAAGACTGTGAATGCCCGTGTGAGACCACAGGTTGATATGATTGAGTGACCAGAACAGGGACTCCAATTATATTCCCCACTCCTTAACTCAAGGAGTATTACAGGCAATTTTAGTGTCCTTAATACCATTATAGCTGAGATTAGATACCTCACTGTGGACTGTGTGATTTGGTTTCACACTAGGTGGTGTATAACTGAACACTGCAGAAATGAACTGGAGGCAATAACATTTAAAGTTCTTTTCCATGGGCATATCTCTCTGGAAATGTATTCTATCACGTACAAGTTTGACTGCCAGTATTTAACTCTTGCCTTGCTGGACAAGTACAGAATTCATTTGGTTAGCAACAGGATAGAAGCTTTGAACTTTTAACAATTACAGTGCAAGCTTTTTGAAATCCTTAGAATAGAAGCAAAATATGCAGAATCTGTAAGTCAGAAAGTGAAGCAGGGTCTGCTGGGAATGCCCAGCAGATTTGGCAGCATCTGTGGAAACAGAAAATAAATATTTCAGGTCAAAGATCTGAGAAATTAATGATTTCTTGAAGAACATGCAGTGAATACAGTTACATAATACAAACTGAGTATTTCTTCAGCAGAAAGGCAGTAAATAGATGATAGTTACAAAATACAAATGATTTGCCTGAAATTAATCCAGTCATTGACAGCATTGAGAACAAAAAGTGCTGGAAATCACAGCAGATCAGGCAGCATCTGTGGCGAGAGAGCAAGCTCGAATCTAGATGACTGTGTAAATCATTGACAGTTGTGTGTGCCCTAGGTGAGGCTAACACCAGAATTAACAAATCACCTTTATTCTGATTGGAACAAGTGACATGATGATATGCAACCTCAAAATTAAACAAATTCTCCAAAATTCAGACTATTTAAATTCTCACTTAAGATATGAACAAGATGTGCCTAGTGTTTTGAAGTGTATTGTGACCTTTCTTAGAATTAGATGCTGGGAATTCTACAGAAATTAACTCACTTCCGGACTTCCCAAACTTTGTCTACCATCGAAAATACACTTATTAAGAATGTTACAAAATATTTTCTCTATTTGCTGGGATGAATGCACCTTAAACAACATTCAAGAAGCTCAACACCATCCAAGACACAACAGTTTACTTGATTGGCACCCATCCATTGCTTCAAGCATTGACTCTCTCTGCTATGAAGGACAGTGTTTGCCCTATTTCCAATCTATAAGTTGTATTACATCTTCTTCCACAGATTCTTGCATACCAGTGAGCTCTATGAGCTAGAAGGACAAGAAGAACAGATGTAAATTTCCCTCCAAAACAAACACCAACTGACTTGGAACTGTAATTGCTGCTAACTCACTGCTACTGGGCCAGATCGTCTCCCAATACACTGTGGGCGTACCTATACCAGACAGACTGCAGTGGTTCAATAAGATGGCTCACCACCATATTTTCAGGGGCAATTAGATATGAGGAACAAGTACTGCTTTTGTCAGATGCTTCCTCAGAGCCATAAAGTCACAGAGATATACAGCATGGAAACAGACCCTTCAACCCAACTTGTCCATACTGACGAGATATCCTAAATAAATCTAGTCCCATTTGCCAGCATTTGGCCCATATCATTTGAAATCTTTTCTGTCCAGATTCCTTTTTAATGTTGTAATTGTACCAGCCTACACCACTTCCTCTGGCACTTCATTCTTTACACACACAACTGTCTATGTGAAAAAGTTGCCCCTTGGGTCCCTTTTAAATCTTTCCCCTCTCACCTTAAACCTATATCCTCTAGTTTTGGGACTCCCCCACCCTGTGAAAAATACCTTTTATATTCACCCTATCCATGCCCCTCATGATTTTATAAACCTCTATAAGATCACCCCTCAGTCTTCAATGCTCCAGGGAAAACAGCCCCAGTCTATTCAGCCGCTCCCTATAGCTCAAACTCTCCAACCTGACAACACCCTTGTAAATCTCTTCTGAACCCTTTCATGTTTCACAACATCCTTCCTATAGCAGGGAGACCAGAATTGCATGTTAAATTCCAATAATGGCCTAACCAATGTCCTGTATGTTGCAACATGACCTCCCAACTCCTATACTCAATGAACTGACCAATAAAGGTAAGCATCGCAAACACATTCTTCACTATCCAATCTACCTATGACTCCACTTTCAAGGAACTATGAACCTCCATTCCAAGGTGTCTGTTGAGCAACACTCACCAGGACCTACCATTAAGTGTATAAGTCCTGTCCTGGTTTGCCTCTCCAAAATGCAGCACCTCACGATTATCTAAATTAAACTCCATGTGCCAATCCTCGGCCCATTTGATCAAGATCCCGTTGTACTCTGAGGTATCCTTCTTTGTTGTCCACTATAGAACATAGAACAGTACAGCACAGTACAGGCCCTTCAGACCATGATGTTGTGCTGATCTATTGCCCTACGTACCCTACATTTTACTATCCTCCATGTGCCTATCCAAGAGTAGCTTAAAAGTCTCTGCAGTATCTGACTCCACTACCACTGCCGGCAGCGCATTCCACATGCCCACCACTCTGTGTGTGAAGAACTTACCTCTGACATCTCGCCTATACCTTCCTCCAATCACCTTAAAATTATGCCCCATCGTAATAGTAATTTTAATTTTATTTTTTAATTTTTTTTACTTTTATTTTTATTATTTTAAATTTTCATTTTCATTTTATTTTAATCATTTTCATTATACCTCCAATTATGGTGTCATTTGCAAGTTTACTAACCATATCCCCTATGTTCACATCCAAATCATTTATATAAATTACAAAAAGCAGTGGACCCAGCAACGATTTTTGTGGAACGTCACTGGTCACAGGCTTCCATTCTGAAAGGCAACTCTTCACCACCACCTCTACCTCCGAGCCAGTTCTGTATCCAAATGGCTACTTTTTCCTCTATTCCGTGTGACCTAACCTTGCTAACCAGTGTACCATGAGGAACCTTGTTGAATACCTTACTGAAATCCATATAGAACACGTTCACTGCTCTGCCCTCAGGCCTCATCAATCCTCTTTGTTACTTCTTCAAAAAACTCAATCAAGTTCATGAGAAACAATTTCCCACACACAAAGCCATGTTGACCATCCCCAATCAGTCCTTGTCTTTCCAAATAGATGTAAATCCTGTCCCTCAAGATTCCCTCCAACAACTAGTCCACCACCAATGTCAGGCTCACCTGTCTATAGTTCCCTGGCTTTTCCTTATCGCCTTTCTTAAATAGTGGCACCACGTTAGCCAACCTCCAGTCTTCCGGCACCTCGCCTGTGGCTATCGATGGTACAAATATCTCAGCAAAGGGCCCAGCAACGTCTTCCCTAGCTTCCCACAGAGTTCAAGGGTACATTTGATCAGGTCTCAGGAATTTATTCAACTATGCATTACACGACATTTTCCAAGATGTCACTATTTATTTGCCTACATTCTCTATCTTCCATATCCTTCTCCACAGTAAACACTAATGTAAAATACTCGTCTAGTATATCACCCATCTCCTGAAGTTCCATACATAGGCGGCCTTGCTGATCTTTAAGGGGTCCTAGAGATAGATCGGTTGGTGACTTGGGCAGAGAGATAGCAGATGGAGTTTAATCTGGAAAAATGTGAGGTAATGCATTTTGGGAGGTCAAATCCAGATGGAAAATATACAGTGAATAGCAGAACCCTTAAGAGTACTGATAGGCAGAGGTATCTGGGTGTATACATAGACCACTGAAAGTGGCAACACAGGTGGAGAAGGTAGTCAACAAGACATATGGCCGGGGCATTGAGTTTAAAAATTGGCAGGTAACCTTATAGAACCTTAGTTAGGCCGCATTTGGAATATTATGTTCAATTCTGGTCACCACACTATCAGAAAGATGTGGTGGCTTTAGAGAGGGTACAGAAAAGATTTACCAGGACGTTGCCTGGTATGGAGGGCATTAGCTATGAGGACAGGTTGGAGAAACTTGGGTTGTTCTCAATGGAATGACGGAGGTTGAGGGGGTGACCTGATGGAAGTCTACAAGATTATGAAGGGCATGGACGAAGTGAACAGTCAGAACCTTTTTCCCAGGGTAGAACAGTCAGTTAGTAGGGGGGTTAAAATTGTTTCAGAGATAGTAGGAACTGCAGATGTTGCAGAATCTGAGATAACTAGGTGTAGAGCTGGATGAACACAGCAGGCCAAGTAGCATCAGAGGAGCAGGAAGGCTGACGTTTCAGGCCTAAGGGTCTAGGCCCGAAACGTCAACCTTCTTGCTCCTCTGATGCTGCTTGGCCTGCTGTGTTCATCCAGCTCTACACCTTGTTATCTCAGTTAGTAGGGGGCAGAGGTTTAAGGTGCGAGGGGCAAGGTTTAAATGTGAAGTATGAGGCAAACTTTTTACACAGAGGGTGGTGGGTGCCTGGAACTTGCTGCCGGGGGAGGTAGTGGAAGCAGATACGATAGTGACTTTTAAAGGGCGTCTTGACAAATACATGAATAGGATGGGAATAGAGGGATATGGTCACTGGAAGGGTAGGGGGTTTTATTGTGACGGGCAGCATGTCGGTGCAGGCTTGGAGGGCCAAAGGGCCTGTTCCTGTTCTGTAATTTTCTTTTTTCTTTGTTCTATTCTCTCCCTAATTACCCTTTTGTCCTTAATGTATTTGTAGGATCCCTTTGGATTCTCCATAACCCGATTTGCCAAAACTAAGTCATATCCTGTTTATGCCCTCCTGATTTCCGTCTTCTCATGGAGGAATATAAAACAAAAACAAACTCAAAGATAATTTTCCATGGGATAAAAGTTTTGATTTCTCTCAGATTGATATTCCTCCTAATTTTGCAAGGAGGCTGGATAAATCACCTATGGGAAGGTTCCTCTAGGGTAACTCTTGAATATTTTCCTATGTTTGCAACATCATAACAGTGGCTATACTTAAAGTACTTCCATTAGTAGTAAAGTGCTTTGAGGTGTCCTGAGGTTGTGAAAACACTATAAATACAAATCCTTCTTTATACCTATCATCAGTTGGGAATGGAGTAATAATGAAAGCGAATGAGCAGGTCAGCTTAAGATAGACACTTATTAAGTAGTTGCACATATATTTATCTAGCTTTCTTCATAACGAATTGCATTTCTGGACTCTTGGGTTGAACTTTTACCTTATTCTTCACATAACCTGCCCGATTCATTACATTGCTGATTGTCAAAAGCCACGTAAAGAGGGGAGCAGCATAGTGTGGGAATATAATTAGTGCAGGTTGTGCAGTATAAACACTGGATTTTAATGAGGGATAAACTAGCTGCCAGCTTTTTAAAGGTGTTGGGTCAGGAAATTATTTCAAGATCGTGATGTGGTGACATTATCGAAAGCAAATTAGGACCATTTCTATTGTAATTAAATGCATGCAATCACTTCACATAAAATTTAGAAAGTGGCCTATTTTAGTACTGTACCTATTTGTAGATGTAATTTTAAATTTTTTTTCACATTTTGCTTGTTTAGGTTATTTCCCTCTTTTCATTCAGATAGGAAGACTGAACTCAGTGGACACTGAAATTGATTGTATGTCTAAAACTAATATATGTCTCTGTTAAGTGAGATTGACCCGGTAAATTTTCCTTCCTCCAATCTCTCTCCTATGGTATAGCTTTCACCTAACCTACTACTTAACAAATAGCAAAACCTACTTCATAAGGTCAGGATACTTTGAATGCCCAGAGAGGCCTGAAGAATCTGGAGCCACTGATTATGGAGCACAGCTCCCTTCTGGCAGAGTTACTCATAGTCACAACTAACATCTGAGAAGAACAGTAGAAATTCTAGGATGCGATTTTCCCCTCTCTGAGGTAACGTGAATAAGAGTGAATGTGATGACCTAATTGGACGAGAGTCCAAAAATCAGATTCTCACCCTGAAGAAAATCTGTCTCAATTAAATCCTTCAAATTCTCACTATCAGGTGGTGAGAAGCTTATTTGCATCTCATTAGTTATATAGTTTACAGTATTAATTACTCCTTCCCAATCAACTTACCAAACTCAATACTGCAAAAGCCTGCCTGTAAAAACTAAGCAGGTACCTATCAATTTGGGTCATCTGTCTGAAATCTGGTAGAGTTCACAGCTGTGATGCCGTTAATTAAGAGCTGTTCTGCCAAGTAAGTCTGGAGGATGGGCTGTGGTGCACTCCAGGGGGCTGGTTTGTGGGTGCCCGGGGTTGTTGCCCATAATCCTGGGGCTTTTCAGCTGCAGTCATGGTGTTGTTGAGGCACCAGGTAGCTCAAATTTGGGAACTGGCCTCATTGTGTTACGTTATGATGGAATGGTCTCAGCGATGGGGGCATCTTGAGATAGAACGGTGGGACCTGATAGTGTCACAGAGGGAACAATACAGTCTGTAAGTTGGGGAGGAGGCAGGAGGAGCATTAAGGCATGTCAGGGTGACTGTGGCCTCAATATGGGGAGGGTCAGAAAGGATATAACACTCTGAGAGTTGTGGGCTCCAGGCATAAAGTAGGCACATAAATGGTGATATAAATGGACATAACCAAAACAGGGGAGGGTAAAGTGTAATTGGGGCTACAGGGACCACAGTACAATCAGGATGGGAAGAATGGGGAAGTAAGACTTGGGTTACAGGCAGTGCCCCCAAGTCACTCAAGTGCCTTAGTCACACAGTTGGAACCATATTGATCTGAAAATCAACTCTGCCATAAAATCTCAATGTAGTAAGCAGCAGCTCCGAAGTGGGAGGAGTAGGTAACTGCATTTTTCCAATGGGCCAGAGTATAGCAATACTATGTGTGGCTCTTTTCTGGGTTACTGCAAATGTCTTGAGTGTCATCATCATAGTACAGAATTTTTTTTTTCTCTATTCATCTGTGGGATGTGGGCGTCGCTGGCTGGCCAGCATTCCTTGCCCATCCCTAGTTGTCCTTGAGAAGGTGGTGGTGAGCTGCCTTCTTGAACCGCTGCAGTCCACCCATTGTGGGTTGACCCACAATGCTATTAGGAAGGGAATTCCAGGATTTTGACCCAGCAACAGTGAAGGAACAGTGATATATTTCCAAGTCAGGATAGTGAGTGACTTGGAGGGGAACTTGGAGGTGGTGGTGTTTCCATGAGTCTGATGCCCTTGTCCTTCTAGATGGAAGTGGTTGTTGGTTTGGACGGTGCTGTCTGAGGATCTTTGGTGAATTTCTGCAGTGAATCTTGTAGATAGTACACACTGCCGCTACTGAGCGTCGGTGGTGGAGGGAATGAATGTTTGTGGATGTAGTGCCAATCAAGTGGGTTGCTTTGTCCTAGATGGCGTCAAGCTTCCAGAGTGTTGTTAGGGCTGCATTCACCCTGGCAAGTGGGGAGCATTCCATCACGCTCCTGACTTGTGCCTTGTAGACGGCGGATGGGCTTTGAGGAGCCAGGAGGTGAGTCACTCGTCGCAGTATTCCTAGCTTCTGGCCTGCTCTTGCAGCCACTGTGTTAATGTGGTGAGTCCAGTTGAGTTCTGGTCAATGGTATCCCGCATGATGTTGATAGTGGGGGATTCAGTGATGGTAACACCATTGAATGTCAAAGGACGGTGGTTAGATTGCCTCTTATTGGTGATGGTCATAGCCTGGCATTTGTGTGGTGTGAATGTTACTTGCCACTTGCCAGCCCAAGCCTGGATATTGTCCAGATCTTGTTGCATGTGAACATGGACTGCTTCAGTATCTCTGGAGTCACAAATGATGCTGAACATTGTGCAATCATTGGCGAACATCCCCACTTCTGATCTTATGATGGAGGGAAGGTCATTGATGAAGCAGCTGAAGATGGCTGGGCCTAGGACACTACCCTGAGGAATTCCTGCAGAGATATCCTGGAGCTGAGATGATTGACCTCCAACAACCACGACCATCTTCCTATGCGTCAGGTATGACTCCAACCACTGGAGAGTTTGACCCCTGATACCCATTGATTCAAGCTTTGCTAGAGCTCCTTGATGCCACACTCAGTTGAAGGCAGCCTTGATACCAAGGGGCTGTCACTCATACCTCACCTCTAGAATTCAGCTCTTTTGTCCATGTTAGAACCAAGGCTGTAATGACATCAGGAGCTTCGCGGCCTTGGCGAAACCCAAACTGGTCATCGCTGAGCAGGCGATTTCTGAGCAGGTGCTGCTTGATAGGTTAACTAGTCTGTGAGACAGCTCTCCTAGTTTTGGCACCAACCCCCAGATGTTAGTGAGGACGACTTTGCAGGGTTGACAGGGCTGTTTCTGCTATTGTCTTTTCTGGTGCCTAGGTGATGCCAGGTGATCCGTCCAGTTTCATTTCTTTGAGGCTTTGTAGAGATTGGTACAACCAAGTGTCTTGCTAGATCATTTCAGAGGGCAGTTGAGAGTCAACCACATTGCTGTGGGTGTGGAGTCACATGTAGGCCAGACCAGGGGAGGGTGGCAGACTTCCTCCCTCGTGAAGGACATTAGTAAACCAGATGGGTTTTCCAACAATTGGCAATGATTTCATGGTGATCAGTAGATTCTTAATTCCAGACTTTTTTAAAATTCAATTTCCACCATCTGCCAAGGTGAGATTCGTTCCTGGGTCCCCAAAACAGCAGCTGGGATTCTGGATTAATAGTGTTACGATAATACCACTGGGCCATCAGCCACCCCTAGAATGTTCTGATGAAAGGACACTGGACTCAAAATGTTAACTTTGTCTCCCCTAAACAGATGCTGCAACACCTGCTCGGTTTCTCCAGCAATTTCTGTTTTTGTTTGTTATTTGAAATGTTTCTGTAGTGCTTTAGCTGCAATCCCCAGTTTATAGGTGTGTGGTTCTCTGACAGGTAAGGTTAATGACAGTCACTCACTTTGTTGCTTATGAGACAGGAACCAAAATTTGGTGATTGCCGAACAGTACACCCTTGTGCTGTCGGAAGACAGTCCATTTCTTTCACATTATATCACTTTACTCAGTTTTATTGTGATTATAAAACTATAGCAGATGTTGTACCAAGGCAAGTAAATATATATAGTCTGAAAATTCTACTTGTACACAGACAGCTTTATACTTCTTTCTCTCCCTGCCATTATGTATAGAAACGGCCTAACTTCTACAGCTGGGATGGTGTTGTTATTCAGCTGAAATATTGTTGTATTATTCATAAAGAAATCAGAACTCAAATTGGGCATATCCCCAGGATCAGATGAGCTACATGCCAGGGTTTTGAAAGGGGTGGATTTTGTGATTATGGATGCCTTATTGGTGGGGGCCTGCTGTGTGAATGGTCTTGCAGACTTTGAAGACTCCAATAGTTGTCCCTTGGCGTATTTAGGCCTAGAGGGCGCTGGGTAGTTGAGCATCTCCCTCTCAAATGCAAGCTCACCCTCACTGGTTTGACCTACTTCAGGGATAGGGTTCCAAGGCAGGGGGTAGGTAAAGGTACTGTGAATATCCTGAAATGAAGCTGCCAGGTGCCTGTCTGTCACTCCTCCTTCCTGTGGTGCCTTTTTGAGAGAAAGGAACATCTGAAGGGAGGTCAAGGTCCCCATTCCTCTTGCCATTGATATTGAGCACCCATGGCCAAAGTGATGGGATGTGGGTCTGAACACATATCCAGCAGTAACTGATCATCTGCTGTACCACGGCACCCAAGGCAGCCTCACCCTTCCACAGAGACAGTCAGGTACTTGCACAGTGGAGCCATCACACAGTTGCAACAACATGGGATGGACTGTTCCATCCAGCCTCCTACTAAGGATGCGCGGCACAGTTGCCTGATGTTCTCTGACTGTCTCTGCGGGCTGACCATGTCATTATGGCTGGGTACATACTGATATGTTTGTTCAGTTCTATGGAATGTTGCATCCTGTAGGATGAGGAATGGAAGCTGCAGATTCAAACTCAGAACAGTGTAACTCTACCCTACTGTCAGCCATGTTTCCGGCCTGTCATGTGATATTCTCTGTGACCGTGGATTGGAAACGTTTACAGTGATATGGGCCAAACGCAGGCAATGGGACTAGATCAGTTTAGGAAACCTGGTTGGGAATGACAAATTGTATCAAAGGGCCTGTTTCCATGCTGTATGACTCTACAAGCAGTTAAATCAAGTCTCAGTCCTATAAATGTAGAACTGCCTACAACTTGCACAGATTATTTCACATCAGTGTTAAAAGAGATTGTGAACTGCTTAATCAAAACTTCATGAGCAAAGCTGCTGATTTTTAACAATTTGCACAGCTCCTTTAAGTTGCAACCAAGTAGCCTTCGGCCTGATCAAGCTCATCGTAAAGTGGTATTGGAGAACATGCTTCCCCATACTTACTGACTTTTGCAAAAGAGCACAACAACATCAGCAAGGAACAAACCAATAAATTGAAATCAAGTGCTTCCCATATGGCACTTTACAGGCAGGAACACTTGTCCCATAATTCAATGCTTTCATATGGTACAGCAATCTTGAGAGAGGGTTTTCAAACAAGAGAATAGTTGGAACCCTGAAGAAGGGTCACTGGACACGAAATGTTAACTCTGATTTCTCTCAATAGATGTAGCCAGACTTGTTGAGTTTTCCCAGCAACTCCTGGTTTTTGTGTTTGTTTCTGATTTCAAGCATCCATATTCTTTCAGTTTTTCATTTAGAATAGTTGGGATAATAACTTCATTTTACTGTGGAAATGGTTTACCTTCCTTGTTTTGCATTCTAAGTGGACAGCATTGTACTTGCGTACATAGAATCAGATGGGGAAACTGAAAAAGGCAGCCCTGAAAAAGAAAATTACCGCCAAAAATTTTACAGTAGTTGTTAAGAAATCTCAAAGAGGAGCCTTAGAAAAAATAAATACCTTTAGCATGGCTCCACAGTCAAACCTGCCAAAATTCACACTTGGAGAATGATCCCATTGCACAGGGAAAGAAAAGCTGGAAGTCCTGTTCAGTCATACATTCATAAAATTATGGACCACTGCACCAACTCCTCGTCACTATTTTCTCCATTGCAGTGTGGTGCTGTGCTGTACCTCCGGTAAATTATCCAGAGGAGTGAAGCTAAGTGAGCGAACAAGCAGAAAACTGTTCAATCTACGTCACTTTCATTCCAAAACCTAAACCATTCCAGCCGCTGTCACTGCAGTCCAGTATACAGATGACGCATGTGCATGTGCCTGCTCGGGAACTGAGCTCCAAATACATTCATACCTGAGTCTGTGGTAGTATCTGGTTATCTCACAGAGGATCAGTGTGTGTGATAGTATCCAATCATACATCATAAGACAGCTATGGAGGATGTTTGGGGTTCATGTGAGAATTGGAATAATGAAAACAAATTTGTATCAATTCTCTGTACAAACAAAGAAAGGGTCAGATTTAGAAGACTGTGTAATGTGAATGCAGACAGTTAAACCAGCACTGAAAATTTGGCTTCTGACAAAGGTAATGGCACATGTTGGCCTAACAACCTCCTAGTAATCCACAGCGACATATGTGGTGTCACATTCAAATTTTTTTGCCCGCATCCATATAAATCAAATTTTCCATTGTAAGCTCCTCCATTAAATATACTTCTCAATTTGGTGTTGTCTAATTATGTCATCTGCTCTGCCTGTTGTGTGGTTAGGCTGGGCGGGGTTAGGCTGGCTGCTACAAGTCAGAAGGAAAGCTCAGCAGCAAAACAAACTGCCCCAATGTGCCAGCACTTCACACTTTACAGACTGCAGCATAGACCAGATTTTGGTTGGACAGATTTCTTTCCTTCTCGCCTTAGTGTTGTGAAGATGAGGACTGTGCAGGCTACAAGCAGGTAAATATCACAGGCTACAAGCAGGTAAATAATGTGTGTGAGAGCCCAGACAATTTGACTGTTTGACTTTAACTAAGGTATGGCCTGTTGCTGACTTTGACTTTTGGATACAGAAGTGAACATTCTAGCAGGATAAATGGACAGACATTTAAAATCAGAACTTTAGTTGATGTTATCAGGTTATCTAACACAGGATCAGTGTGTGTGATAGCATCTGGTTACTTCACACAAGGTCAATATGTGCGATAGTATCTCGTTAACTTACACAAGATCAGTGTGGCTGATAATATCCATTTATGTAATACAGAATCAGTGTGGCCGATAGTATCCAGTTATCTAACAGTAGATCAGTGTGGTTGATAGTATCTGGTTACCTGACACAGGACCTGAGTCTGTGGTAGTATCTGGTTATCTCACAGAGGATCAGTGTGTGTGATAGTATCCAAATGTCTAACATAGGATCAGTGTGGGTGGTAGTATCTGATTATCTGACACAGAACGAGTTTGTGTGATTGTAATCGGTTATCTTACACAGAATGAGGTGCATGATAGTAACTGGTTATCTAACACAAGATTAGGTATGTGATAGTAATCAGTTAACTAACACAGGATGAATGTGTGTGATAGCACCTGTTATCTCACACAGGATCAATGTATGTGATGGTACCTAATTATCCAACGCAGGAGCAGTATGGTGATAGTATCTGGTTATCTAACACACGATCAGAGTAGGTGATAGTATCCCATTATCTAACACATGACCAGTTATCTAACATAGGATCTGTGTGTGTGATAGCATCCGGTTACCCAACACTGGATGGGTGTTGTTATTCAGCTGAAATATTGTTGTATTATTCATAAAGAAATCAGAACTCAAATTGGGCATATCCCCAGGATCAGATGAGCTACATGCCAGGGTTTTGAAAGGGGTGGATTTTGTGATTATGGATGCCTTATTGGTTATCTCTCATAATTTTACAGATTTTGGAAATGTTCCTGCTGACTGAAAGGCAGCAAATATAACCCCACTGTATAAGAAGGGTGCATGAGGGACAATGGAATTGTAAGTTTGCATTGATAATGGAGAAGCTGCTTTTAATCTATTCTAAAGGATGTGTTGACTGGATGCATAGCAAATAATGGTAAAATTAGGCAGAGTCAACATGGATTTATGAAAATGCAATTTTTTTGACTTAATTACTTGTAGCAAGATAAAGGAGACTTTGTGGAAGTATTTGGATATTTAGAGGGCATTTAAGCAGGTCCCACATACAGCTTAGTAAACAAAATTACAGCACTTGGGTTAGGGAGAAATATATTAGTACAGCTTGCGAACAGGTAAACAGACAAAACAGAGATTAGGGACAAACAGGTATTTCTCAGGATTGTAGGCTGTTACTTGGGGTGCACCCCAGGATCAATTCTCAGATCACAGCTATTCACAAACTATAGAAATGATTTGAATACAGGGATCATGTGAAATATTTTGAAATTTGCAGTTGTCATAAAACATAGGTGGGAATGTCAGTTGTGAGGAGGAAGCAAGGAGGCTTCAAGCTGACTTGGACGGTCTAAGTAAATCACCTAGAATGTGATAGATATAATATAAATCTGTTCACTTTAAATGGTGAGAGTTTGGGAAACACTGGTGTCTGTGTTCTTTTTAGTTTATTCTTTCACGGCATGAAAGCCTCATTGGCTAGGCCCAATTTATTGCCAATACCTAATTTCCCAGAGGACAATTGAGTGTCAACCACATTGCTGTGGCCTGGAGTCACATGTAGGCCAGATCAGATAAGAACGGCAGTTTCCTTCCCTAAAGAACATTAGTGAACCAGATGGGGTTTTGTTCATGAGTCGCTAAAAGCGAACATGTGGTACAACAATCAATAAGGAAGGCAAATACAATATTGGCCTTCATTATGAGAGGACTTCAAAGTAAAGACGTCTTGCTACAATTGTACAGACCCTTGGTGACATCACACCTGATATTGTGCATGCTTTTGGCTCCTTATCTAAGGAAATATCTAAGGATCTTAGGGGTGGCACGGTGGCTCAGTGGTTAGCACTGCTGCCTCACAGCACCAGGAACCTGGGTTCGATTGGGTGACTGTCTGCATTGAATTTGGCACATTCTCCCTCTGTCTGCGTGGGTTTCCTCCAGGTGCTCCAGTTTCCTCCCACAGTCCAAAGATGTGCAGGGTAGGTGGATTGGCCATGCTAAATTGCCCATAGTGTTCAGGGATGTGTAGATTAGGTGGGTTATAGGGGGATGGGTCTGGGTAGGATGCTCAGTGGGTCCGTGTGGACTTGTTGGGCCAAAGGGCCTGTTTCCACACTGTAGGGATTCAATGATTCTATCAAAAATAGATTTGCCATAGAGGACATACAAAGGAGGCTCAGCAAATTAATTTCTGCAAGCATGATTTTCCCATGAGGAGAAATTGCGGAAACTGGGCGTGTATTTTCCAAAATTTCAAGAATGGGAGGTTCTTTTACAGAAACCTACAACATTCTACAAGGCATGACAGGATAAGTGTAGATAGGATTCAGTTGGATTTTTTTAAGGGATGGCAGTCTCTCAGATTCCTATTCTACTCCTCTATTTTTACACCACAAATGAGTTCTGCATTTCTGGCAAGAGATTTTGTTTAGGGCTCCTTCGGAAATGCGGAGCCAAACTTTCAGTTTGACAGGTGCCTTAAAGTGCAGAATGAATTTGGAAGAAATAACACACTACCTTTTCATAGCAGTCAGTTAGTGTATTCTGATGTTTAAAGGTTTAGAATCACTCACACACCTTAACAGCTGCTGTTAATGAGTAAGTATGCAAGGGAAGTGTAGGGTTAGTGGTAACAGAAGGGCAAATACCCGGTGGATAGAGTGCCAGGATGTAAAGTGGCAAGGGGGCCAGGTAAGTGATGGAGTGTTAAGGGCAGTGGGGGTGGGAGGGAGATGGCAGGTTTGGTAGGGGTTAGGAAGAGGGAGGTTTCGGGTCCTGGGAGGCAGAGAAGTGTGGGGTCTTGGGGGTGGGAGCATGTTGAATCCACTGGCAGGGGAAAGGTCTTCAATTCCTGATGTAGGGGAGGAAGTTTGCATTCTGGGGAATGGAGGCGGTGGTGGTGTCAAGTTCAGAACAGGACAAGCATGTTAAGCCTTGTGGATGATCAGGTCTGGCAGGGGGGCAGCGTTTTGGGTCCGAACTAGGGGGAGCTGTCAGGACCTGAGCAGGGAAGAGGACTTTGGGCCCAGAGAGGAAAGGACGACATCGGGTGTGCAGTCAGCAAAGGAGTCATCAGGTCCGGAGCAGGGGAAGGGAGGAGTCGATGTGAACTAGGAATGGGGGGAAAATGGTGGTAGGGATCAGGTCTGTCAGGACCAGAGCAGGGGAAGGGGACATTGGGTCTGGAGCAAGGGAAGGGGTGGGTTAGGATCTGAGGAGTGTAAAGGGTTTCAAGGAGGTATAATTAAGGGTTAACTGGGGCTTCAGTTTAATAGTTATCCAGCAGGTAAACTAAATTTTTACTGGTCTCATTTTCTTCTGAGCAGCTACTTACTTAACTTCAGTGGAATCTTCTGATTTAAATGAATACTTCTGGAGAGTTCCAGGCAGAGGGAAATTTGGAGTCCGCTATGTCAGAGATTCCTCAGGACCCCCACGTGAAACTCTCAACTACGTTTCGGAAATAGTTGGTTATTGGAAAACCTGTGCCAGGATGTTTTTCCCTGGCTGTTGGGTTTAGAAGCAGGGCACAACCTCAGGATAACACGTGAGCCATTCAGTATGGAGGAGAGGTGGGATTTCTTCACACAGAGGTGATGAATCTTTGAAATTCTCCATCCCTGAGGTCTGTGGAAGCTTATTCATTGAGTAGGTTCAAGGCAAAATTCAACAGTTTTCTAAATAGTAATGACATCAAGGGATCTAGGATAGCAGTGAGATGATGAGATAGATAAAAATATTGACTACAGTAACAGTGAGGTGTCAGTTAAATCAAGAGAAAGGCAACAGGGTTGATGCAATGAAACAACAGCAAACCAATCACTCACCAGTGTAGCGAGAAGGATGGCGATGAACTCTGGATAATCAAATTAGTTCACATACACAAGGATACATTCCACATATCTATCAAATTAGAGAGCTTTTGGAAAGGCCAATCATCGGAAAAAGATTACAAAAGGAAGAAGGAAGACAAAAACAAATTATCAGAAACAGCACAGGGCGAATATGAAGTAAAAGAAACTATAACGTTCATGCTCTGGTAGATGATGAGGGGATGGAGGATACAATAGGCATGGAAAATGTATTACTGCATGAAATTACTTGATATGACAGTTCCTAAACAGAAATTAACACAACTATTCAGACCATAAAATTAAGCTGCAGCTTGACAAAGTAACATAACTCTGCTCAGACCACATCAGACAAGATTTCCTGAAAATTTGAAGGTAAATGTGTACCAAGGTAAATGCTCTGAAACCATGCAACATCATACTAATCGGACATGGGAACTGAGATTCAACAGTTAGGGACTTTATGTCCTACATCACTGAAACAGATGACTCTGTTATTCTGTGGCTGAGCAGTTGCGAGATGTTGTAACTTATTTCAGCAAACCATGAGGTAAAAGATTTGGGTATAAAGATCCATCACTTGGTGAATGTAACACTAATAAAACCTAATCAAAATGGAGGTGAGGTCAGCAAAGGTGAGTTACTGATATTTTCTCAGCAAGTGATCTAGGGATGGCTGATAATAAAAGGCAAGGACAGTCAGCTGTATGGCAGTACTGGTCCATCAGAGATGACAATTCACTAGAAGATGGTGTACTGTTGGCCAGATCTGGAATAATCAAACCGAATACAAGTTAGGAATAAATTCTCCTGAAGATACATGAACCTCAATGGGATGAAGAAGCTCAAAGCCAGATCAGCCGTATCTTGGATAGGTATCTAACTGAATCCATAAAGACATCAAAAGAATGGAACCTACATGTATTGTATACCTAATGTATAGAAATATACAGCAGAATTGAGATGATAGAAACTGAAGTTCCAACCAGATTATGGTATACTGTTGGATTTGATTTATTCTCACACAATCAAGGTTGTATTTCACAACAACAGACTATATCTAAAGCCCCCTTTTATTGAAACGATTTGAGTGTTACAATAGTCACCTCTGCAATACAAGCTGTGTTTGCTGTGCAAGGGATTCCTCAAAGAATACATTGCGACAATGGCACACCATTAGCTTCCAAAGAATGTAAAGGATTTACTGAACAGTATGGGTTCAATATTATCACCACACTATCAAAAGGAAAATTGGGATGTAGAAAGACACATCCAGAGGGTCAACGGAAACTTCAATGAATGCTGAGAGAAAAAGGAAGATCTAAATTGTCTCTTTTAACACAGTGGTCTATATTTCCCACGGCTGACATACAATCACCTGCAGAGCTGTTGAATGAAAGAATGATGGACAGAATTTTACCAAACAAGATATTATTTCCAAATGAGCAGGTGGAAATAAGGCAATTCCTTACTAATGAAGCATGGGTAGATGGAGGTCAGCACTTCAATAAACTAATTCCATGCTTGAGTTGCTGAAAGAACAATGTTGATGATGAAGTTCAGACTGTTCAGTCATACATGAAACTGGTAAGCAAATGAGAAGGAATAGAGTCCGCATTCGACCTTTGTGCTACCAAGATTTAGTGCCAGCTGTCACTCAATTTGTAGCTGTCTCCTCTAAGTCACAAGATCTAAGTCCCACTCCAAGACTCAAGAACAAAAATCACAGATGAGACTCCAATGTGTTACTGAGGACATGTAATCAGACAAAAACTGACACGTAGCAGGACCTATAAGGACAGTTATTCAAAGAGTTTACCTTGACTACACATCATTGCACCCTGCCTCCTGTAAAGACTCCATTCCATTCTCCTAGTTCATCTGTCTCAGTTACATTTGTTCCTATGATGCCCAATTTTAACAAGGGAGCCTCCAAAACATCCAACTTCTTCCTCAACTGAGGATTCCCCAGCACCATTGTTGACAGCTGGGTCTGACTCATCTCTCACACTTCGGCCTCCAGCGTCTCTCTTTCTTCCCGTACGAGGGATAGGGTCCCTCTTGCCCTTACCTATGATCTCACCAGCAACCAATCCAGAGGATCATTAGCAATCACTTCCGCCACATCCAGCGAGATGCCACCATCAAACACATATTCCCCTCCCCTCCCTTGTCAGCCTTCTACAGGGACTGTTCCCTCCGGGACACCCTGGTCCACTCTTCCTTCCCACCCAACACTCCCCCCACAGCTCCATGGCACCTTTTCCTGCAACCTCAGAAGGTCTAACACCTGTCCTTTTACTCTCTCCCTCTTCAGTATCCAAAGGCCCAAACACATCTTCTAGTTGAAACAGCGCTTTACCTGCACTTCACACAATCTAGTGTACAGCGTTTGCTCGTCACAATGTGGTCTTCTTTACATTGGGGAAACGAAAATTAGACTAGGTGACCACTTTACAGAACATCTACGTTCTGTATGCAGAAAAGACCCTGAGCTTCCAGTTGCCTGCCACTTCAACACACCACTCTGTACCCTGGACAACATGTTTGTCTCAGGCTTGCTGCAAAGCTCCAGTAAAGCTGAGCACAGGCTGCAAAAACAGCACTTCATTTTCTGCTTGGGAACTCATCAGCCTTACGGACTCAATATTGAGTTCAACAAGTTTAGGTCTTCAGCTCTCCCATGTTGCTCCCTACCCCACCTCCAACACACCATGCCTTATTATCACATAGTCTACTATTGCACACAACCCATTGTTAGCCACTAACAGTCCCCATAGCTATTCACCCTCCTAGCCAGATCGTTTTCCACTCATTTTTCTGTCCAACTGTTCTTTTCTTTCTTTGGGCTCTATCCCAACCTATCATTTGCTTCTTAGTCCCTCCTCCCACCTTATCTTCTGCATATAAACTGACATTTTCCTAGCTACCATCAGTTCTGAAGAAGGGTTCCTCAACCTGAAACATTAACTCTGATTTCTCTCCACAAATGCTGCCAAACCCACTGAGCTATTCCAGCAATTTCTGTTTTTGTTGTTGTTGGTCAAAGGGTGATGTTTAAATGATGATCTGAAAAGACAGGGGAAGGGAATTCCAAAGCGTAAACATTCAGGGGACACTGCCAATGAGTCACCATAAGACCATAAGAAATAGGAGCAGAAAAAGGCTATTCGGCCGATTGAGTCTGCTCTGTCATTTGATCATCATTGATATGTTTCTCAATCCCATTCTCCTGCTTTCTTCCCATAATCTTTGATCTCCTTACCCATCAAGAACCTATCTATCTCTGTCTTAAATACAATCAATGGCTTGGCCTCCACAGCGTTCTGCAGTAATGAATTTCACAGAGTCATCACCTTCTAGGTGAAGGAGTTCCTTTTCATCTCAGTTTTAAGGGGCCGTGGTTTCACTCTGAGGCTGTGCCCTCAGGTCCTAGTGTCTTCCGCTAGTGGAAATATCTTCTCCACATCCACTCTATCCAGGCCTCTCAATATACTGTAAATTTCAATGAGACCCCCCCCCTCCATATCCTTCTAAACTTCATTGAATGCAGATCCAGAGTCCTCAACTGTTTCTCATATGACAAGCCTTTAATCCCCAGGATCATTCCGGTAAACTTCTTCTGGACCCCCTAAGGCTAGCACATCCTTCTTTAGATATGAGGCCCAAAACTGCTCACAATATTCCAAATGCATTCTGACAAGAGCCTTGTACAGCGTGAGCAGTACATCCCTGCTCTTGTATTCCAGGCCTCTCAAAATGAATGCTAACGTTGTATTTGCCTTCCTAACTGCCAACTAAACCTGCATATTAACCTTAAGAGAATCCTGAACTAGGACTCCAAGTCCCTTTGTGTTTCAGATTTCAAAAGCCTTTTCCCATTTAGAAAATAGTTTATGTCTCTATTCTTCCCACCAAAGTGCATAACCTCACATTTTGCCACATTGCATTCTATTTGTCATTTCGTTGCCCACACACCTAACCTGTCCAGGTCCTTCTGCCCACCTCAACACTACCTGTCCTTCCACCTATCTTTGTGCCACCTGCAAACTTAGCAACAACATCCTTCGTCTAGATTATTAATGTAAAACATAAATAGTTGTGGTCCCAACACTAATCTCTGCGGAACTCCACTAGTCACTGGCTGCCATCCTGAAAGGTCCCCTTTATTCCCACTGTCTACCTTCTGCCAGTCAGCCAAACATCTATCCATGCCAGTACCTTGCCCCTAACACCATGGGCTCTTATTTAACAGCCTTCTGCGCAATCAAAGGCATCCTGGAAATCCAAACAGATCACGTTCACCAGCTCTCTTTTGTTTAACTTGCTCGTTACCTCCTCGAGGGATTCGAACAGATTTATTAGGCATGATCTCCCTTTGATGAAGCCATGCTGACTCTGCCCTATTTCACCAAGCACTTCCAAGTACTTTGCAATTTCATCTTTAATAATGGACTTGAAAATCTTAGCTATCACCAAGGTTAGGTTAACCAGCCTATAATTTCCTGTCTTTTGCCTCCCTCCCTTCTTGACCACCGGTGTTACATTAGCTATTTCTCACTCCTCTGCAACCATCCCTGACTCCAGTAACACCTGAAAGATCACATTAATGCTTCCACAATCTCTTCAGCTATTTCCTTCAGAACCCTTGGGTGTAGTCCATCCAATGTGGCTGATTTATCCACCTTCAGACCCTTCAGATTCCCCAGTAACTTCCCCAGTGATGGCCACTACACTCATTCTGCCCCCAACCATCTTTAAGTTCTGGTAAAGTACTGGTGTCTTCTACCGAAAAGACTGATGCAAAGTACCTGTTCAGTTCCTCTGACATTTCTTTGTACCCCATTACTACTTCTTCAGCCTCACTTTTCAGTGGTCCAATGTCCACTCTTGCCTCTGTCTCACATCTTATATATCTAAAAAAAACTATTGCAATCTTCTTTTGTATTACTAGCTAGCTTACTCTCATATTTCAATTTCTCCCCCTTTTTACTTTTTAGTTGTCCTCTGCTGGTTGTAAAATCCTTTGCTATCCTCTAGCTTCCCATTGATCACCACATTGTATGCTTTTTTCTTTTGTTTTAATGCAGTCCCTGACTTCCTATGTCAGTCATGGTTGCCTCTTCCTCTCATTAGTATGTTTCTTCTTCCTTGGGATGAATTTCTGCTGTGCCTTCTGAATTACCCCCAGAAACCCCTGCCACTGCTGCACCATTGTCTTCCTTGCTAGGCTCCCCTTCCAATCAACTCTAGCCAGCTCCTCCCTCATGTCTTTGTAGTTACCTTTACTCAATTGTAATACCGTTACATCTGATTCATACTTCTCCCTCTCAACTGTAGGGTGAATTCTGTCATATTATGGTCACTGCTCCCAAAGGATTCCTTCACCATAAGCTCCATAACCAAGCTTGCCTTATTATACATCATCAAATATAGAAATGCCTATACCCTAGCGGGCTCTACCACAAGATGCTCAACAAAACCAACTTGTAGACACTTCACAAATTCCTTTTCTTGGGATCCACTACCAACCTGGACTTTCCCAGTCCATCTGCATATTTAAGTCACCCATGATTGTTATAATAGTGCCTTTCTTATATGTCTTTTCTATCTCCTGATTTATTTCTACCCCACATCCTGACTACTATTAGGAGGCTGTACGTAGCTCCCATCAAAATCATAGCATCCCTACAGTGTGGAAACAGGTCCTTTGGCCCAACAAGTCCACACCGACCCTTACAGTCCCACCCAGACCCATCCCCCTAAAATCCCCCCAATCCACACATCCCTGAACACTATGGGCAACTTAGCATGGCCAATCCACCTAGACTGCACATCTTTGGGCTGTGGGAGGAAACCAGAATACCCAGAGGAAACCCATGCAGACAAGGGGGAGAATGTGCAAACTCCACACAGACAATCGCCCAAGGGTAGAATCGAACCCAGGTTCCTGGAGCTGTGAGGCAGCAGTGCTAACCACTGAGCCATCGTGCCAACCATATCTTTTTCCCTTTGCAATTCCTCAACTCTACCCACACAGATCTATGCCTTTGACCCTGTATTGCTTCTTGCTATTGATTTAATTTCATGTCATACGAACAAAGCAAACCCACCCATTTCTGCCATCTGCCTATTCTTTTGTTAGGATGTTTATCCTTGGCTATTTACTATCCAGACCCAAACCCTTACAGCCATATCTCTGAGATACCTACAACATCATACCTGCCAATTTCAATCTGCGTTACAAGCTCATCCACTTTGTTTTGTATATTGTGTGCATTTAAGTACAACACTCTCCGTCCAGTGTTGCCCTCCCTGTTGTCCCCTTATCTGTTGTGCCTGAAGTGCCTCATTTTTCTTTCTTCCCATGTCATTTGTTCCAACATGGACCACGACTTCTGGCAGTTCACCCTTCTCCTTTAAATGGTCTGCAGCCATTCCATGACATCATCTACCCTTGCACTCAGGAGGCAACATACCATCCTGGGGTCATGTCTACAGGGACAGGAGCGTCTGTTTGCTCTGCTTACCAATGAATTCCTTTCCACTATTAACTCTCCTTACATCTTCCTCCATCTCTATGCACAGCTGGATCCACCCACAAATCCATCTAAGAGAAGAAATTCTTCCTCATTTCCCTTTTTAATGGGTGACCCTTGCTCTGAGATTATACTTTCTGGTCCTAGACTCTCCCACAAGGAGAAAAAATCTCATTGCATCTGCACTGTCAAGCCTCCTAAGAATCTTACATTTCCACAAGGTCTTCTCTAATTTTTCTAAAGTTCAATGAGTAAACGCTCAACCTATTCAACCTCTCCTAAGAAGAAAATCCCTCCATATCCAGAGTCAACCTGATGAACCATTTCTGAACAGCCTCCAATGCAAGTATATCTTTCCTTATATACAGGGGCTAAAACTGTTCACAGTATACTACACATAGTCTGACTTGTACTTGATAAAGTTTTCTTAACATCTCCCTATTTTAAAACTCCTTTCCTTATAAAATAAAAGCCCACAGTCTATTTGCCTTCTCTATTAGCTGCTGAACTTGGATGCTAGCTTTTTGTGATTTATGCTGCAACTTTCTGCGGTCTTTCCACATTTAAACTTCACATTTTCTCACATTATTCTCCATCTACTAGGTTTTCACTCTTTCAATCTATGTACATCTATATAGAGAGTCTTGTTATCATCTGCACCATTTGCCTTCTCATTTATATTTGTGTCATCTGCAAACTTGGCAAAAGTACGTTCACTTCTGTCTTTCAAATCATTAATATATATTGTATATTGTACGTAATTCTCACCCCAGCATTAATACCTGAGGCTCTCCAATACTTACAGATTGAAAATGCTCCTTGCAACTCAATGTCTTCTGTTAGTTAGCCAATGCTGTATCCATGCTAAAATGCTTCTCCCAACAGCCTGGTTTCTTATCTTATTAAGTAGCCTTCTGTTTCGTACCTCATTGTATGTATTACAGATACATACGCATTTTATCTACAGGTGCCCCTTTATCTATTCTGCATGTTACCACATCAATTACGCTAATAAATTTGTTGGGCATGATTTACCTTCATTAAGCCATATAACATCTGCACATCCTTAAACTACATGGTGCCACATCCTGAAAAGTGCTATCTACAAATTTTTCAACCTTGTGAATGTGTGGCAGTGTCCCAAGTTCTGCTCAAGCTCCGAAACGTGAAGCATGAGTTGTTGCATGCACATCCTGTACACATGGTCTTCCAAACCACCAGGAGTATCTAGGATTTCCCACAAAGTGTAGGATGTACAAATCACTGACCTGAGCTCCCCTAACCTTCATATATGGAACATTGCTTTTAGCATAACAAGGGGAATATATTCACAACAAATGCAGGTTATAACACTTAAATTGTTGTACAGCTAAACTTGGAAATGGAGGTCATGCCCTTGTTCGATGAAATGCTACCCATGGTGGCATCAGTAGCAATCTTGCTTGTCTGCACTCTCAGCATTCTATGACACTTACACTTACATAAGAATTTGCATTTGTATAAGTGTAACACAACACAGCTTTTAACAGAGTGCATGGCAACAGCAGATACAATTTTACAGAGGTTAAGTTAATTATTACAGGTGTGCAATCAGATGGACGTGAGATGACTGTTATGTTTCATTTATTTCATTTATTGGGACAACTTTTCAAAAAGCCTCAACTGTCAGTGAGATCTTCCAATTGGGCACTTCATTAATAAATTTTCCTTGCTGAATGCTGCTCAATTTTGTTTTAATATATCCCTTTTGCTTTCACAGGCAGGTGCATCAACACAGTATTTTTGAACTGCCAGCACAGGAAAGGTTGAATTGTGTTCTTCATTCCTGTTATCACCAGTACAATTCCATTATCCAACCAGAGGAGGCAATGTTGTGTTGAACTTAATTTCTACAGCCTCAAAATCACAATTCTTTCGTATGTTTTTCAGTGGTTAAAGTGCTTAGAATAAAGGTTGCAGATAAAAGACTAGAAGGGAGAGATTTAGGATGAAGAACAGCAGATGCTTTTGTTTGCTAAACAGAGGGGTCTGTAAATAGCATTACTGAAGCAAAGGCAACACATAGGTTGTTAAAGTGTGAGGATTAAAAGGATAGACAGAGGATCTCGATTGGCGCAGGCTTGGAGGGCCAAAGGGCCTGTTCCTGTGCTGTAATTTTCTTTGTTCTTTGTTCTTTGTTCTTTGATATGGTAGCAAATGAGGTTGATGAGGTTGTGACACAGTTTCCATGTTGAGGTTGTGCAGGGTGTTGGTGAGGCCCCTTCTGTAATACTGTGTCCAGTTCTGATCATCCTATTACAGGAGGATATTATTAAGCTGAAGAGGGCTCAGAAGGGATTAATCAGGATGTGGTCAGTTTTGGAGGGTTTGAATTATATGGCGAGGCTGGATAGGCTGGGACTTTTTTCACTGGAGCAGAGGAGGTTGAAAGGTGACCTTACAGAGGTCTATAAAATCATGAAGGTTCTGGATAAGATGAATAGCAGATGTCTTTTCCCTAGGTTGGGGAATTTCCAGACCAGGAGCCATATATTTAAGGTGAGAGGAGAAAGATTTAAAAAAGACATGAGAGGCAAATTTCTTTCACATAAACCAGTTCTTGCGTGGAATGAATTCCAGAGGAAGTGGTGGATGCGGGTACGGTGACAACATTTAAAAGGCATTTAGGTAAGTACATGAATATGAAATGTTTGGAAGGATATGGGCCAAACACAAGCAGGTGGGACTAGTTTAGTTTGGGATTATGCTCAGCATGGACTGGTTGGACCAAAGGGTCTGTTTCTATGCTGTATGACTGTATAACTCTGTATAAAAGAAAACAAACCAACATAGGCTGGTTGGACCGCATGGGCTTTTTTACTTAATTTTTAACCTAATTTTTACCTAAGTTCCACGTCAAAATGTCTTTCTCTTAGTTGTGAGTAGTGAACAAACAAAGATTTAGATTTAATTGTCATGTGTACTCAAGTTCAGAAGTATAGGAGTACAATGAAAAGTGTATAATGTTGCCACACAAGGCACCAGCTTAGGTACCAAAGTCATTAGAATTGGAATTGGCAGTTTTGATTTGGAAGTTACACACAATTTGAACGCTGAATCCACTAGTATTCGGAGTGATCCTTGGAATCATTTGCATGGCTATGATATAAGCTAGACAGTATACAAGTCTCCTGAGATTTGGTACCATGGTATCAAATAAATCATTGTTGAGAGGGCAAACCACAGTTCAATGTTTCAACCAAAAGAAAACACCTCCAACAGAATCAGAAAAGTCTTAAGCACAGAAAGAAGTCATTTGGCCAACTGTACCTCCACCGGTCCCTCAAATGAGCATCATTACTTGGTGCCAATTTCCTGCTTTTACCCAATACCCTTGCACATTATTTATATCCAAATAATCATCCAACGCCCTCTTGAATGCCTCAATTGAAACTGCCTCCACCATACTTCCATGGAGTGCATTCCATACCCTAAAATACTTGCTGAATCAAAAAAAGTTTTTCCTTACTTCAGCCTTGCTTCTTTTGGAGATCACTTTAAATCTACGTCCTCTTATTCTTGTTCTTTTTACAAGTGGGATTAGTTTCACTCTACCTGGCTTGTACATAATTTTGAAAACCTCTATCAGATCTCCTTTCAGTCTTCTTCTTTGTAAGAACAGTTCCAACTTCTTCAATTTATCTACATAGTTGGAGAATTCTACACTGTTTCCAATGTGCTCACATCCTTCCTTAAATGTGACACCCAGAACTGTACACAATACTCCAGGTGAGGTCTACCAAGTGGGGGATAGAAAGAACTGCCGATGCTGGAGTCTGAGATTACAAGGTGTGGAGCTGGAGGAACACAGTAGGCCAGAGAGCATCAGAGGAGCAGGAAAGCTGACGTTTCAGGTTGGGACCCTTCAAGTGTCTAGCTCAACATCACCTCCCTACTCAGGTACTCTATGTCCCTATGAATAAAGCTGAGGATACTGTATGTTTTATTTAATGCTGTCTCCACAAGCCCTGTTACTTTCAATGATCTGTGCACATACAGACCCAGATCCCTCAGCTCCTGCACCGCCTTTAGAATTGTATTTTGTGTTGTTCTTCCAAACCAAAGTGCATCACTTCACACTTCTCTGCACTGAATGTCATCCGCCACCTATTTGCCCACTCCACCAACTTGTTTATGTCCTTCCAGAGTTCTACAGTATCCTCCTCAAAGTTTACAGTTCTTCCAAGTTTTGTGTCATCTGTAAACTTTGAAATTTCCTCTCCACACCAAGATTTATACAATTGATATATTTCAAGAACCAAGGGTTCAATGCTGACACTTGGGAACTCCATTCCAAACCTACTTGCAGCATAGAAAAATCCATCCATCTCCATTTCCAATCACTTAGCCAATTTTGCGTCCACTTTCTGACTACTTCTATGATGTTTTATTTTCCGCTCAAGTCTGTTGTGTGGCACTTTATCAAACACCTTCTGTAGGTTCATATATCACCCTCACCGAACCTTTCTTCAAGAAACTTCAGCAAATTAGTTAAACATGATTTCCCCTTTAGAACTCCATGCTACCTCTCCCTAATCAACCTACCTCTTTCTATGTAATTACTAATTCAATCCCAAATAATTGTCTCTGGAAGCTTCGCCACCAATGAATTTAAACTGACTTGTTTGTAATTGCTGGGCTACCTCTTACAACTTTTCCTGAAGGCTGTAATGTTAGCAATTTTCCAATCCCGGGTCAAGGGAAGACTGAAAGATCATGGTCAGTGCCTCTGCAATTTCTACTTCCACTTCCTTCAAAATCCAGTCCTGGTTCCTTATCAATTTTAAGTACCAACAATTTATCTAACACTTCTGCATTATCAATTTTGAACTCTTCTAGTGACTGAGTTCCGTCCTCTGTCACCACGGTCAGAGTAGCATCTCTCTCTTTAGTAAAGACAAATGCAAAGTATTCATTTAGCATGTCAGCACTGTCCCTTGCATTCAGGTGTAAATCCCACTTTGGTTCCTCATAGGCCCTACTCCTTTTACCACTGTTTTACTATTTATATGGTCATAGAAGACAGTGACACCTCATTATGTTGGTTGTCTGTCTTTTCTTATAATTCCCTTATGCTTCTCTTATTTGCTTTTTCAACTCCCCCCTAAACCTTTCATATTTCCTTTGCTTCTTAATGCTATTTTTGATCTAGCACTTGTTGTAAACACAATTTCTACTTCTTCTGTCATCTGGATATATTTGTTCCACTTTCCCGTTTGAGGGAATATACCTTGGCAGTATCCGAACCATTTCCACTTTGATGGTAGCTCATTGTTCAATTACTATTTTTCCTGACAATCTTCTGTTCCAGTCAATTCTGGTCAGATCTGTTCTTACCCCACTGAAGTCTGTTCTCTGTCAATTGATTTTTCTCACTCCAGATTGTTGCATGTCATTCTGCATGATCATCCTGAATCTTACGATACAATAATTCTAAATGTTCCCCAACTGACACTTGATACTTAACGCTCCCCAGTAGTGCAGTACTCCCTAATTACGGCAATGAGGTCCCAGCCTAGATTATGTGCTCAAGTTTCTGAACAGGGTTTGAAATCATGAACCTCTTAGTCAAAGAAAAGAAAGTTATCACTGAGCTAAAATTTGATAAATGGAATTATTGGCTCATATAGCTTCAATAATAAATTTCTCCAGTGCTCCGTCATGATATAGAACATATGTGTGGGTAAGGAAAACTGTACCACAATTCCTTCTTCTACTCCATTGCTATATATAACAAGGAGACTTCATATGTCAAATTACTCATTTGCCATTTGGGAATTCCACAGAGGAGAATTCCAGCTTAGTGTTTCGTAAGAAGATAAGAAATAAGAACAGAAGGAGGCCACATAATTCCTTAAGCTTTCTCCATCATTCAGTAAGATTATGACTGATCTTTGACGTGAATTCCACTTTCCTTTTTGATCCCCTAATCTCTTGATAACCCTGGAGTCCAAGATTGTTTCACTCTCAGCCTTGACATTCTTAATAACTGAACATCTATCGCATTCTGAGGTAGAGAATTCCAATGAATCACAATTCTCTGTGTGGAGAAATTTCTCCTCATCTCAGACTTCAATTATTGGTCCCCACTCATGAGAAGGTGTACCTCTTACAGTCTAACCAAGGGACAGCTTTCAAGATCTACCGTGTCAAGGCCCCTCGGAATCATATATTTCAATCAAATTCCCTCCTATTCTTCTGAACTCCCAAGAGTATAGACTCAATTTATTCTGTCTCCCCATCATAGGATGATCTTCTTATTCTTAGTCAATCTTCACAATTTTGCTTCTAAGGGAAGCACTTCTTTCCTTGAACAAGAAGGCCAAAGCTACACAAAGTACTTCAGGTGAGATTCCTTTTTTACTCATTTGTGGGATGTGGATGTCGTTAGCTCTTGACATATCTGCTCCTCTATGCTTATTTACCATTTGGGGGTTTATAATACTTTGCCAGCACTGTGGAAGGCCCCTTTTTATTCCTAAGCTCTACCTACAAGGCTTTGTTTAAAGAAAAACAGAAAGAACTGTGGATGCTGTAAATCAGGAACAAAAGCGGAAGTTGCTGGGAAAACTCAGCAGGTCTGGCACATCTGTAAGAAAAAGTCAGAGTGAATGTTTCGGGTCTAGTGACCCTTCCCTATTTCTGAGGAAGGGTCATTGGACCCGAAACGATCGCTCTGATTTTTTTCTTCACAGATGTGGCCAGACCTGCGGAGCTTTTCCAGCAACTTCTGTTTTTGCTTCATTTAAAGACCCTTCCAGGTTATTCACCTTCCTCACTGCAGTAACTGACTAATTGACTGCTAAATATAGCAAGCCTTCTTTATTATTATACCCCAATCTCCTTGCAATAATGGCCAACGTGCCACCTGCATGTTAACTTGCTGTATTTCTTGAATGAAGATACTCACATGTCTCAGAACATAAACATTCTTAAGTATAATGTCTTATAAAGAGTATTCTACTTTTCAATTCGTATATAGTGAATGAGCTCAAATTTTCCCATTTTATACTTCATCTGCCACTCAATTAACCAACAATTGTGCCCTCATAGCTTCCTGTCTCACCTAGTTTTGATTGCAAGCAAGCTTGTTTTCTGCATTGTTTTCAGTATCTTTATCTTTATTAATACAGGTGGCAAATAGCTGAGTTCCTAGCACTGACCTTTGTGGCACCCCACTAACTATAGCCTGTCAACATTAAAATGTTCTATTTAACCTCATACCCTGCTTCCCATCTGTTAACCGATCCTCCAACCATATTAACATACTAACACCATGAGCACTTATCTCATGTATTAACCTTTTATAAGGCACCTTGTTCAATGTCTTTTGGAAAGTCAAATGAATTCACTGAATGCAATTTATCTACACTGCTAGTTATATTCCCCCAAAAACCTCAAATACATTTTATCGAAATGATTTTCCCTTCATTAAACCATGCTGACTTTGCTTTATCATGTAAGGACTTTACAAGTGCGTAATGCCTCCTATGTAATAGGTTTCAGCAATTTCCCAATGATGGATGCCAGGTTAACTGGCCTGAAGTTTCTGTTCAGTCTGTTCTTTCTTGAATAACATTATGTTTGCTACCTTCCATTTCACTGGGACCATCCTAGTATCTAAGGAATTTTAGAAAACCATAACAACTACACTGTATCTCTGTAGCTATCCTTCTTAGTACTGTTGAATATAGGCCACAAGGTCCACGGGATTTATTGGCTTTCAGTACTATCAGTTTCTCCAATACATTTCCTATACTTATATTAATTACTTTAAGTGTAATTAGCTCCCTGTTTCCCCTGTTTTGATATGTTTTTGTGTCTTCTACTGTATTTTCTGCATTATCCACAAAATGACTTTTCAAGTTGGAGATAACATTCCCTCCAGTGATTTCTGTACAGGTAAGAATTACCACTGTTTCAAAAATATCTCCATCCTCTGTCCGTAATTTTCTTAGATCTTGGTTGCTTGTATGCTTCAAGGCTAGGTGGATTGGTGAATATGGGACATGGTGGCATCTTTGAGCAAAATGGCCATTTTTTTATATGTTTCATTCTATGTGTAACTGTCAGTTCTAGTGTTCTTTCATTTAAAACATCAATAGATAAAAGTCAGTTATGATTCCTTTCATGACCAACTGAAGCCTCCTTCCCCTCAAAGACACCCTTCACCCAGAGATGGTCTGTCTAACTTCCCCAGCTATTCTGCTCAGTTTCCTCCCTCACTTTTGCCACCTGTTGTTGGAGGTCTTAGTAGAACTGCTCCAGCTGCCCTGCTCTGTGCCTGTTCTCTTATTGCCATCTGCTAGCGGAGGTGGAATTACACACTTCCCTGATTGAGACTCATCATCCTGGCAACTACACGTACCACACAATGACTGTTTGCTAAGTGGTTGCCTTATAAGCAGGGACAATCGAAGCATAATAACTAGAATGTATGCATCCACAGTAAACGGGAAAAAATTTCACACACACTGGTATTCCATCACCAAGTCATCTTTCATTTATATGTGGAAAGTCTTTGACTGATCTAGCATTCTAACAGCCAACTCTCAGAGTGAACAGAAGTTCTGATCTGGACCAGATTAACAGCCCTAATTAGGGAACCCATATTCTATAAGGTCCATCTGGCTGATCTCATTACAATCACTACATCCTTTCCACTCTGAGTCCAAGGATATAGGAGGGTTCTATTTTTTGTAGCTCCTCCTGGGGCATTTTAGCACAGTGTCAGGTTCTGCCAACTCTGCCTTTGATACCCGTGCAGTGTAATGCATTGTACCTTGCCTTTTGTGCCTGGAGTCTCTCGGAAGAAATTCATTCTCTTCTTCAGGTGGCAAAGGCACTCAGCAGCGATATCTGCTGTGTTCATCTCAGAGTCTGAGTTACCTTCAATGCTTAATGCATGGGGAGAATCCACAGGCTTTGGAACAGTTCGAAAGATGTCCAGGAGCCTGGTGTGTTTCGCTCTGCACCATATGCAAGTTTGCAACTTTCATATGGTCCACATGCTTGTTCAGGTCCGTTGCACCTCCCCAAACTTTACAAGTCATTGGACCTGTCTTTGAGTCAACCTTGGAATACACATATTTCCCTTCTATGGCATTTGCCCACCTGGGAGAAATGTCTAAGGACTTTGTCCAAGTTCTCTAAGTGCTTCTCATTGCTCTTCCCCATTATTAGTACATCATCTAGGTAAATGGCAATGTGGGGTAGACTTTATAAAATGTTCTCCATCGTCTGCTGAAAAATGGCACAGGCTTACAACACTCCAAATGGCAGTCTTGTTTATTGGTACATACTGTTGTGGGCATTAATTATAGCATACCTCTGGGATTCCTCATCACAGCAATTGCAAGTATGCATGTCCAGCTTCATGAAGGACAGCCTCCCCTGCCAGCTTTACATTTAAATCCTCTATGCAAGGGATTGGGTATTTATCCAGTTAGGGAAAGCAGTTTACTGTTTGTTCAAAATCTCCACAAAGGCAAACCAACCGACCTGGTTTCACAATCGGTACAACCGGTGCAGCCCATTCTGCAAAATGGACTGGAATGATGATTCCTTCGATTTCCATCCATCTAATTTCTGCCTCTACTTTTGCTTGTAAGGCAAATGGCACTGGGTGGGCCTTACAGAATCTAGGAATTGCTTCATGGTCAACTTGCAAGGTGGTCTTGGCTCCTTTGATAGCTCCTAGACCATCCTAAAAATCTTCTGGCTATTTAATCAGGACTTCACTCAAGCAGCAAGTTTCTAATCGAAAAATGTTGAAACCAATCTCAATGAACCTTTTTCAATCAATTTTACCTCAGTTAGCTTGAGTGTGAGCCTTTTACTACAATCAGTGGTCACTGAACCAGTTGCCTCTCATAACAGACTGGAACCGAAGTTGTACCCTTAATCTATAAATGATCCCTGGTATAGGTTCTCAGTCTAGCCGAGATCTTGCGCAAACTTTAGGATTGGAGTCAAGTACGAATTTTGTTAAAGGCTGGTCCATCACTGAAATGGCTACGCCGGAATTGACCTCCCTTAGAACTAGGTAACCATTTAACCGGATATTTATTTTGATTGATTCTGATTTGGATGTGGCTAAGCAACTTAACTGTTCCAAACCAGATATAGTTGGACTTTCCAAGGTTGCAGTCTCCTGGATGCCGGTCTATGAGTTCTCTTGCTTTTGCTGTCTCAAGTCTGCATACCGGCAGCAACTACAATGGCTTGCCGCCTGGATCTTGAATAAAATTTGAGCCATTTGGCCAAAGCTTGGTGCTGTTTTGGGGTTTTGCTGTAGGTTGACCTAGGGTCTCTTTGTTCAGGTATGTCCTGAGTAAGGCTATGCAATTGCCTTCACTCAAGTGGTGTTCTCCATGTTCAGTCAGACTGGTGAGGGTGTCCACTTCCATTGGAATACCTTGCAACTCATATACTCCACCTGCCACATTTTCCAATGATAAAGCCAGTTGTAGTGCCTATTTGAACTCCAGTTGTGCTTTGGCTAGTAGGTGCTTTTTCGTGGTTACATCATTAATCCTACATACCAAATGGTCTTTAGCATCTCATTAAGGGTTAAACTAAAGCCATACGCCTCTGCCTAGTTTTCAAATGTCTTAACCTAATTAAAAATCCTTGTACAGAATCTCCGGTTCTCGAATTGCCCAGTAAAGCCGATCGTGCCTCAGAATTAGAGGCTTGGGGTAGTAATATTCCTTATCTAAATCCATCAATTCTTGACAAGATTTAGTGTATGGTGTCTCAGGGAAAGGAAGGCTTCTAATAACTGAACAGGCTGCAGGTCCACAAGCTGTCAAGAGAACTGCTTGTTGCTTTTTCTCTGCCCCAACGTCATTTACCTGGAAAAAAATAACACATTGTTTCCACATACTGGGTCCAGTTTTCAATGGCAGGATCGAATGAGTCAAGCTTCCTGAACAAAGGCATGATGCCAGAAATACTTACACCTAATGCAAAGATGACTGTTGTGAGCAAAATTCTACAGCAGCATGCTGTTATCTGGTTGTCACTGAAAAAACTCCACAGAGGCTAGTATCCTGTCACCATGTCACCCTTTACTTACTTGTGGAAAGTCTTTGACACTGATCCAGCTTCCTCAGAACCAGCTCTCAGAACCTCTGATACTCCTGTTATATCTGTCGACCAGGGTTCCCTAATTGGACCAGATTACCAGCCCCAATCAGGGAACTCATATGCTATGAGGTCCACCTGGCTGATCTTGTTACAATCACGACAAAAGGAAACATATTTTTCTTGTATGTTGATCAGGGCAAATGGAAAGGTTGGCGTGAGATCCAGCATTTACGTTACAGGACCATTTCAGTTATTTATCTGTTTTGGAATCTTTCAAGGGATCCACTTTGGGCACAAGGTCGGTCAGGCTTCCAGGAGCTTCATGATCGCTGTTGGCCCTGTTGCTTCCCTCTTCCCGTAGGTCATCTCATTTTCCAGGATGAGATTAGGCCTCTCCACATGGATGCACCCAATGGATTTACACAAGACACTTAGGATTTCTCACTGGATCTGACTCCCCCTTGCTTGAGCTGTTATGTACTGACAATTCAGGTTCCATAACAGTGCTGATTGAGCTGCTGGCATCCACATCCACTGGACTTCTGGTGTCAAGCAACTCTCCTCTTTAGGGTCTAGGCCCGAAACGTCAGCCTTCCTGCTCCTCTGATGCTGCCTGGCCTGCTGTGTTCATCCAGCTCGACACCTTGTTATCTCCTCTTTGTGAACTATTTTCTGAGGCTGCCCTCCAGCTATTGTTTAAACACCCAAGTGGGACCATCTGTATCAACTGTTTGATGATTTTATGGGGTCCAGGGTTCCACAGTGTCTCACCTGCTGGATCTAATCTGATTTCTGACATTCCATTTGGGCGGCATAATGGCTCAGAGCTTGCCAAGCTCCTGCAGGATTTTGTTTTCAAAGCTGTACTCCTGATCATGGTAAATCTAACATGTAACACCTAAATGAAGAAACCATCCACACACTAATACTATGGATACAGTTGAGGCCTTTTGTCATGGCTGGGAATGTCCTGCGTGAACTTGGTAAAGCATCCATGGTTAAGAAAACTTGCTTAGTCCCGTTACTACTGCGATCAAAGACCATAAGATTCATTGCAAGTCCCTTTTCTTGGAAATCTTCCTCAATCTCCTTGTTACCTTTTGTCCAATGAGGGAAAAGAAAGCAACTTCTCCAGTCTCTTATAACGTGTCTTGAATTAAAAAAAAATCTTCATCCTCTAAAAAAAAACAACTTAATCTCTCAGAGATAAAAGGTACTGCAGATGCTGAAGAATCCGAGATAACAAGGCGTGGGGCTGGATGAACACAGCAGGCCAAGCAGCATCATAGGAGCAGGAAAACTTGATGTTTCGGGCCTAGACCCTTCATCAGAAATGGGGGGAGGGGAAAAGGGTTCTGAAATAAATAGGGAGTGAGGGGGAGGCGGATAGAGGATGGATAGAGGAGAGGATAGGTGGAGAGGAGGCAGACAAGTCGAAGAGGTGGGGATGGAGCCAGTAAAGGTGAGTGTAGGTGGGGGGGTAGGGAGGAGATAGGTCAGTCCAGGGAAGACGGACAGGTCATGGGGGTGGGATGATGTTAGTAGATAGGAGATGGGGGTGGGGCTTGAGGTGGGA
>JAHRHZ010000210.1:537532-555443 GCA_024137785.1 Ginglymostoma cirratum | reverse complement strand
GCCTGATGTGGAAAGTCTTCTTGGGGCCTGGGATTGGGGTGAGGGAGGAGGTGTGGGGGCAGGTGTAGCACTTCCTGCGGTTGCAGGGGAAAGTGCCGGGTGTGGTGGGGCTGGAGGGGAGTGTGGACCGGACAAGGGAGTCGCGGAGGGAGTAGTCCCTCTGGAAGGCAGATAAGGGTGGGGAGGGAAAAATGTCTTTGGTGGTGGGGTCTGATTGCAGATGGCGGAAGTGTCGGAGGATGATGCGTTGTATCCGGAGGTTGGTGGGGTGGTATGTGAGGACGAGGGGGATTCTTTTTTGGTTATTATTGCGGGGACGGGGCGTGAGGGATGTGTTACAGGAAATGCGGGAGACTTAATCTCTCAATTTGTCACATCTGCTACGATTCTGATACACCTATTCTGCACCTTCTCCAAAGTCTGACCTCCAGCTTGAGATGTTGCACTGAATTGCCCATTTAACCCTTTCTATACCTACTCAAAATTTATGTCATTGACCATTTTAAACATCTCACTTATGGAACCTCCTGCAACCAATCTGTTTATATCATGTATGATGACTTAGGGGGTATAGCACTGGACAAGCAACCTAGAAATCAAAATTTCAAATTTCTACTATAGAAAAATGTAATTCTGAACTGAGCAAAACTCTAATTTTTCACTCTTCCTTGATCTTACATACAGTTGATTTCATTCTCTCACTGTATGGCTGACCCGATATCCTGTGGGCCAACATCTTATACACCAATGAGACAGTATTAATTGTTGCCTAAGAAATACTGACCACTGCTGTAAATAACTATCTTGAGGTCAGTTGGTGACTAGGAAACCCATGTTGGGGTGAAGTCACTTCCCTTTTTGGCCACAGTATATGTCTCACAATTTCAATAGTAATGGCTAATATCAGCAATCATCCTGAGTCAGTAAAACTGCTCTCTGATCAGGGCAGTCATCTTTTCCATCACTTGATATCCTACTGGATCATGACCCCATATCAACACTTGACACGAGGCTATTGGAAAGATGAGTTGCTTCACCTGTCTCTCCTTGTCGCGAACCATCCTATGAGGACTTCAAACTCCTCTATGATCATCTTTGAGCACCTCAACAGTCTACGTTCAATTTTGGATGCCCTTATTGGCTGGATCAGGGTTGATGGATTTTGGGTCTTCCAGTAATGGTGTAGCCTATTGATGTCCACATGCATCTGTTGAGGCTCTCTGACATCTTCCTTGAAGTTAGATGGCAAAGTTGAAACCACACCTATATCTATCTGCTTGGACCTGCCCTCACAAGTGAATCGGCAAGTCCATTGAATCTTATGGAATTGGGCAGAAATCTGCCTTTCACTTGGAACACAGGCATGGGCATGTCATCAGCAACAGCCTCCTCCAACCAGGTAGGGGGGCATTCCCTCCTATAGTCACTCTTTTGACTCAAGGTTTCAGCATTCGCGTTACTTTTGCCTGACCTGTACTTCATCTAAAATTGAAACTGCATGAGTTCAGTGACCCTTGGGTCTCTGTATCTCCCAGCTTGATGGATGTTTGAAAGTAGCTGACCGAGTTTTGTCCGGAAACACTTCAAACTCTCTACTAATCAGAATGTATGTGAACTTCTGGTTAACATCCTACCTTAAGGCTAGCAATTGAAATTTCATCCTGGAGTCATTCTCCATATTCCTCTTGAGTTTGGCTTGAGACACAGATGAGCATTAATCTTAACCACTCTTTTCTGGCCTTGAACCTGTAACAGCCCTGCTTCTAGGCCAAGAAAACTGGTGTCCATTTCCAATATAAAGGGAGGTGGAAATATGGGTAGCCAAGGAAAGGTGATGAGACAAACTTTTGCTTGAGGGTGTGAAAATGGTCTTCACATGCTGGGATCCAGTCCCTTGTGAAACTTCATGGAAGTATCACGCTTTTTATGCCCTTTCCCAACCACTCTTTCAGCAGACCCTGATTTTGTCAATGGAGTATGACAGCCAAAAGGACATAACCCAGTACAAATCTCTTACAGTAACCAGCTAGACTAAAGATTCCATGCAGTTCCCTCTGCATCTTAGGCCAGGCCACTCCTTTACAGCTTGGATTGTTTCATTGTTGGCAGTAATGCCTTCTTAGGTAACAAAATGCCTAAGGTATCATATTTTTGTTCAGAAAACTTGGAACTGCTGAAGGTAAATATATCATTCAAATACATTAGTTACTGGAAATTAAGGTCACCAAAAGCTTTATCCATCACATGCTTTCCAAGGACACCTGCATCTCTCTTAACATTTGCCCCAACATCATGGGTATTCTCAACACCCTTACTTCCACTGGAGTATCAACTGGGTTATAAACAACGAGAAACCTCAGGACATGAAAAGTGCGATAGAAGACAGATAGGAGGAGTTCAATTTAGTTCTATGAAGTACAGGCCCGGGTGAAGGAAGAGACATCAATCAGCTCACATCCCTCAGCAAGATGCTCATGAATAAACTGGTGAGTAATGGTTGACAACCTCTGTTCTTGTGTCAATTAGCTATGCCACTTCTACCTTGCCAAACTTAATGCTCCTTGAAGGGCAAGTGCCTATCATTTTATATAAGGAACATTGCACCCCCTCTCTGGCTTGGGCCTGGCCCTCTGTAGGAGGCCTGACTAGTCTGATGAGAAAGCATTGCATTGGATATAATCTCTGTACCTGATGATCGTGAAAGCTGTGGTTGTTGAAAGCAGTCTTGTTTGAAATGCCCAGCCCCATCGCAATTCCAACACTCTTTTGAAGCATCTATTGGGCAGATTTGGCTGCAAGGCTTACTGCGAAGGCAGGACAGTAAGGACTAGATCCATGCTTGTTGTGCAGCAGTTTGTACTGCCTAGCTCTTCCAAGGTTTACAACCATGTCCCCATGGACAGCCATTTTCCTGATCTTAGGAGTCTAATCTTTCTCCACAATCTGGACTAGGTGATCCTGCACATCAAAGAAAGAGATTTGTCACTATTAAGCCTCCTCAACTCCAATTGCAGGTACCCATCCCCCCTTGTTTCTTCCAGGCAATCCTTTAGCTGCCTGTCCTTGGTTGATTTGAAGGAAGAGTCCAGGAGTATGGTACTGTTGAGGATGGTACTGTCAAGGCTATTAAGTTAAATGATCAGCCATGATCGTGGAGAATGGTGGAGCAGGATTGAAGAGCTGAATGGCCTCCTCCTGCTCCTATCTTCTATGTTTCTATGTTTCACCAGTTTCACAGACCAGATTCACTCTTTTAGGCTTGTTTGTACTGTTAAAATCAGTGCTGTCGCTGTATTAGGCTACTGCTGTCCCCAGGACCCTTTGTCAGTACCTCAAAGATCCATTGAGGATTCCTTTGAACATTTGTACCTCTTCCCAGGATTCTCTGAATGGCTTTCTTGCATACGGAGAACCTCTGCCTAATGGCCTACTTTCAGTCATCAATTCTTGAGCCTTCAATGATTGAATAACCATGGCCTCCCTCACAAATGTTGCCAGTTAAAAACTACACTTTCATCTGCTCCATCTTGGCCAGGCACTTTTCAACCTCATTTCCCATGACACGATGGTTGCTCTGTGGAATCATGCCAACTGTGCCAGAAATATAACAACTGATTTGAATGCCACTGGAGGGTCTGTACTATTACTCTCTGTAATTTGGACATGCTTTTGGTTCACCATGTAACTCTCTGGAATCTGAACACACATTTCACAATCCTACTCTCTGAATTGTGAACATACTTCCTGTTCACTGTTCACTGTATTACTCGCTATAGTGTGAACAGTTTCCGTTCACAAAGTTACTCTCTGTAATCTAAACACAGTCCCTGTTCACAATGCTACTCTCTCTAACATAGACACAGTCCCTATTCACTATATTACTCTCTGTAACCTGAATACTGTCCAATTCACAATGCTACTGTCTGTAACCAAAATAGTACCTGTTTACAATCTCACCCTTGGTAACGTGCACTCTGTCACTGTTCACAGTGTTACTCTTTGTAATGTGAATATTGTCCACAGTTACATTACTCTTTGTAACCTGAACACAGTTCCTGATCACAATGTTATCCTTAATAACCTGAACACTCTCCTCATTTACAGTATTACTCTCTGTAACCCGATCACCATCCATGTTCGCAATGTTATTCTCTCAGTGGCCGCAGCAGCAGCATAATGCAGCAAAGTGAACCATGGCAGAAGCTACTGTTTAAATACCTTACAAATGGCGTCAGTCAGAATGGCGGGGACAGGAGTGGAGCTGAATCCAGAGGCGGCGCTCCAGAGGTGACATCTCTGCTCAGAAAGAGTCTTGGCTGCTCAGGAACCAGGTCTAGAGTCATAGAGATGTAAAGCATGGAAACAGACTCTTCATTCCAACTCAACCACGTTGACCAGATATCCTAAATTAATCTAGTCCCATTTGCCAGTATTGGCCCATATCCCTCCAAACCCTTCTTATTCATATACCCATCCAGATGTCTTTTAAATGTTGTAATTGTACCAGCTTCCACCACTTCCTCTGGCAGCTAATACCATACAGGCACCACCCTCTGCATGAAAAAGTTGCCCCTTAGATCTCTTTTAAATCTTTCCCCTCTCACCTTAAACCTATGCCCTCTACTTTTGGGCTTCCCTACTCTGGGAAAAAGACCTTGATTATTCATCCTACTACTGCCCCTCATGGTTTTATAAACATCTATAAGGTCACCCCTCAACCTCTGATGCTTCAGGGGAAATAGCCCCAGCCTATTTAGCCTCTCCCTATTGCTCAAACACTTCAACGCTGGCAATATCCTTGTAAATCTTTTCTGAACCCTTTAAAGTTTAACAACATCCTTCCTATCGCAAGGAGATCAGAATTGCAAGCAGTGTTCCAAAAGTGGTCTAACCAATGTCCTGTACTTAATGCACTGACCTATAAAGACAAGCGTATCAAATGCCTTCTTTGCTTTCCTGTCTACCTGTGACTCTACTTTCAATGAACTCTAAACCTGTACTCCAAGGTTCCTTTGTTCGGGAACAATCCCCAGGACCTTACCATTAAGTGTATAAGTCCTGACCTGATCTGCCTTTCCAAAATGCAACACCTCACATTTATCTAAATTATACTCTGTCTGTCACTCCTTGGCCCATCGGCCCATCGGATCAAGGTCCCTTTGTACTCTGATGTAACCTTCTTCGCTGTCCACTGCATCACCAATTTTGGTATCATCTGCAAATTTATGAACCATACCTCCTGCATTCAAATTCAAATCATTTATATAGATGATAAAAAGCAGTGGGCCCAACACCGATCCCTGAAGCACACTGCTGGTTACAGGCCTCCAGTCCGAAAAGCATCCACCACTCTGTGTCTCCTACCTTTTAGCCAACTTTTTATCCAAATGGCTAGTTCTCTTTGTATTCCATGTGATCTAACCTTCTTAACCAGTCTACCATGTAGAACCTTGTCGAACACCTTACTGAAGTCCATATAGACAAGTCCACTGCTCTGCCTTTATCAATCCTCTTAGTCACTTCTTCAAAATACTCAGTCAGGTTAGTGAGACATGACTTCCCACGCACAGAGCAATGTTGACTGTCCCTAATCAGTCTTTGCCTTTCCAAATATACGTAAATCCTGTTCCTCAGAAGCCCATCCAACAATGTGCCCACCACTGATGTCAGGCTCATTGGTCTATAGTTCCCTGGCTTTTCCTTAACACCTTTCTTAAAGAATGGCCAAACTCCAGTCTCCCAGTACCTCACCTGTGGCTATCGATAACATGAATATTTCAGCCAGCAGCCCAACAACCAATTCCTTAGGTTGCCACAAACTTCTAGCGTCCATCTGATCCAGTCCTGGGGATTTATCCACCTTTATGCATTTTAAGTTGTCCAGCATCACCTCCTCTGTAATATGGACACTTTTCAAGACCATTTACCTCCCTAAGCTCTCTAGCTTACATCTTTCTCCACAGTAAACACTGATGCTCTTTAGATCACCCTTTACATCAGGTCTATCCTTTTCCATAACTATTTTAAAACTAATCGAATTATGATCACCTACTCCTCCAATGACACCTCAGTCACTTGTGAGATAGAGTATAAAGTACTTTGTTTTGTTGTTATAGTTTGTAGGAATAGACAGCAAGCGTGAGAAATCTGAGTAGTGGTAAGATTGTGTAATTTTTTCCTAGATTATTATCTGTAATTGATTAGGTTCAAAATGGCAAGAGAACTTGGCCCCGTGGAATGTTGGGAAATCAGGGGCACTTCCTGTGTCCATGGTGACTATGTATGTGGGAAGTGTGTTCAGCTGCAGCTCCTGATTTGCTGCATGGAGTGACTGGAGCTGCGGATAGACTCACAATGGAGCATCTATGAGGCTGAGAACATTGTGGATAGCACATTTAGCAAGTTGGTCATACCACGAGTAAAGACTATATATAAAGAGTTGGGTGACTAACTGGAAGACGAGTAAGCAGAGGGAGGCAGAGTAGGAGTTCTATGTGGTTTATTTGCCTCTTAAAAAGATATATTGTTCTGGATACTGCCGGGGGGGGTGAAGGGGTGGCCTTTGAGGGAAAGCAATAGCAGCAGCAAGATCAGTGGCATCACGACTGGCCCTGTTGTACAGCACAGAGGGTTGAAGTGTAGGCAAGTGGTAGTGATAGGGGAATCTATAGTCAAGGGTCCAGATAGGCATTTCTGTGGTCAGGTGTGAGACTCCAGGATGGCATGTTGTCTCCCTGGTGCCAGGGTCATGGATGTCGCGAAGCGTGCACAGGATATTCTGAAGGGGGAGGGTGAAAAGGGTGAAAAGTTGTGGTCCATATTGGTATGAACAACAGAGGCAGAAAGAGAGTTGAGGTACTGCAATTGGAATTTAGTGAGTTAGGGAGAAAGTTGAAAAACAGAACCTTAAGGTTGTAATCTCAGGATTACTCCCTGTGCCATGTGCTAGTGAGACCAGAATTAGGAATATACACAGTTGAATGTGTGGCTAAAGTGGTGGCATAGGAGGGACAGATTCAGATAGCTGGATAATTGGGATCTCTTCCAGGGCAGGTGGGACCTGTATAAGAAGGATGGGTTGTATCTAAACTGGAGGGGCACTAATATCCTGGCAGGGAGATTTGCTAGTGGCATCTGGGAGGAGTTAAAAGGGTGTGGGAACCAGAGCAGTAAGTGGAGTGCTTGAAGAGAAGAGAGGGGCTTTTTTTTCATTTGTGGGATGTGGGTGTCGTTGGCTGGCCAGCATTTCTTACCCATCCCTAATTGTATTGAGAAGGTGGTGATGAGCTGCCTTCTTGAACTGCGGTGTTCCTCCTGCTGTGGCTTGACCCACAATTATGGAGGGAATTCCAGGATTTTGACCCAGCAACAATGAAGGTATGGTGATATATTTCCACGTCAGGATGGTGAGTGGCTTGGAGGGGAACTTGGAGGCGGAGGTGTTCTCATGTGTCTGATGCCCTTGTCCTTCTAGATGGAAGTGCTCATGGGTTTGGAAAGTGCTGTCTGAGGATCTTTGGTGAATTTCTGCGGTGCATCTTGTAGATAGTACACACTGCTGCTACTGAGTGTCGGTGGTGGAAAGAGTGAATGCTTGTGGATGTAGTACCAATCTAGTGGGCTACTTTGTCCTGGATGGTGTCAAGCTTCTTGAGCGTTGTTGGGGCTGCACTCATCCAGGCAAGTGGGGAGTATTCCATCACACTCCTGACTTGTGCCTTGTAGATAATGGACAGGCATTGAGGAGTCAGGAGGTGAGTTACTCGTCGCAGTATTCCTAACTTCTGGCCTGCTCTTGTAGTCACTGTGTTAATATGGGAGTCCAGTTGAGTTTCTGGTCAATTGTAACACCCGGGGTGTTGATAGTGGGGGATTCAGTGATGGTAACACCATTGAATGTCAAGGCACAGTGTTGAGATTGTCTCTTATTGGTGATGGTCATGTCCTGGCATTTGTGTGGCACGAATGTCACTTGCCACTTGTCAGCCCAAGCCTGGATATTGTCCAGATCTTGTTGCATGCGAACATGGGCTGCTTCAGTACCTCAGGAGTCACGAATGGTGCTGAACGTTGTGCAATCATCAGCAAACATCTTCTTTCGATGGAGGGAAGGTCATTGATGAAGCAGCTGAAGATGGTTGGGCCTAGGACACTACCCTGAGCAAGTTCTGCAGAGATGTCCTGGAGCTGAGATGATCGACCTCCAACAACCACAACCATCTTCCTATGTGTCAGGTATGACTCGAACCATCGGAGAATTTGTCCCCTGTTACCCAATGATTCCAGTTTTGCTAGGGCTCCTTGATGCCACACTTGGTCAAATGCAACCTTGATATCAAGGGCTGTCACTCTCGTGTCACCTCTGAAATTCAGCTTTTTTGTCCATGTTTGAATCGAGGCTGTAATGTGATCAGGAGCTGAGTGGCCCTGGCAGAACCTAAACTGTGCATCCCCGAGCAGGTTATTTCTGAGCAGGTGCTGCTTTATAGCACTGTTGGTGACACCTTCCATCACGTTACTGATGATAGAGAGGAGACTGGTGGGGCGGTAACTGGCCGGGTTGGATTTGTCCTGCTTTTTGTGTACAGGATACATTCGGGCAATGTTCCACATTGTTGGGTAGATACCAGTGTTGTAACTGTGCTGGAACAGCTTGGCAAGGGGAGTGGCAAGTTCTGGAACACAAGTCATCAGTACCATAGCTGGAATGTTGTTAGGGCCCGTAGCCTTTGCAGTATTTAGTGTCTCCAACCATTTCTTGATATCATGTGGAGTGAGTCGAATTGGCTGAAGACTGGTATTTGTAAAGCTGAGGACTACTGGAGGAGGCTGAGATGGATCATCCACTCGGCACTACTGGCTGAAGAGTGCTGTGAATGCTTCAGCCTTATCTTTTGCAGTGGTGTGCTGGGCTCTTCCATCATTGAGCATGGGGATATTTGTGGAGCCTCCTCCTCCAGTGAGTTGTTTAATTGTCCACCACCATTCATGACTGGAATTAGTAGGACTGCAGAGCTTAGGTCTGATCTGTTGGTTGTGGGATCGCTTAGCTCTGTCTATCACTTGCTGCTCTTGCTGCTTGGCATCCAAGTAGTCCTGTTTGGTGGCTTCACCAGGTTGATACCTCATCTTCAGGTACTCCTGGTGCTGCTCCTGGCATGCTCTCCTGCATTCTTCATCGAACCAGGGGTTGATCCCCTGACTTGATGGTAATGGTTGAGTGAGGGATATGCCGGGCTATAGATTATAGATTGTGCTGGAGTACAATTCTGCTGCTTTTGATGGCCCACAGCACCTCATGGATGCCCACTCTCAAGTTGCCAGATCTGTGCAAAATCTTTCCCATTGAGCACAATGATCGTGCCATACAACACAATGGAGGTTGTTCTCGATGTGAAGGCGGGACTTTGCCTCCACAAGGACTGTGTAATGGTCACTCTTACCGATACTGTCATGGAAAGATGCAACTGTAGCTGTTAGATTAGTAAGGATGAGGTCAGGTATGATTTTCCCTCTTGTTGGTTCCCTCACCATCTGCCACAGACCCAGTTTAGCAGCTATGTCCTTTAGGACCCGACCACTTCGATCAATAGTACTGCTGCTGAGCCGCTCTTGGTGGTGGATGTTGAAATCCCTCAGTGCTTCCTCTAAGTGTTGTTCAACATTGAGGAGTACTGATTCATCAGCTCAGGGGGAATGGTATGTAGTAATCAGTAGGAGGTTTCCTTACCCATGTTTAACCTGAAGCCATGAGACTTCATGGGGTCCAGAGTCAATATTGAGGATTCCTAGTGCAACACCCTCCCGACTGCATACCACTGTGCTGCCACCTCTGCTGGGTCTGTTCTACTGGTGGGACGGGACATATCCAGAGATGGTGATGGTGGTGTCTGGGACATTGTCTGTAAGTTATGATTCTGTGAGTATGACTATGTCAGGCTATTGCTTATCTAGTCTGTGAGACAGCTCTCCCAATTTTGGCACTAACTCCCAGAGAGGAGGACTTTGCATGGTCAACAGGGCTGTTTCTGCTGTTGTCTTTTCCGGTGCCTAGGTCGATGCCAGGTGATCCGTCCAGTTTCACTTCTTTGAGACTTTGTAGTGATTGGTACAACTGAGTGGCTTGCTAGGCCATTTCAGGGGCAGTTGAGCATCAACGACATTGCTGTGGGTATGGAGTCACAGATAGGCCAGATCAGGGGACGGTGGCAGATTTCCTCCCGTGAAGGACATTAGTGAACCAGATGGGTTTTTCCGACAATCGGCAATGATTTCATAGTGATCAGTAGATTCCTAATTCCACACTATTTTTTTAATAATTGAATTCAAATTCCACCATCTGCCATGGTGGGATTCAAACCCAGGTCCCCGGCTAAATCAATGAGTCTAGTAGGAAGAACAGGCAGGGTCAGGTTATTGAACACAGCTGGAGCAGCAGCCTGAAATGTATTTATTTTGATGTAAGGAGTATAACAGATAAGGCAGATGAGCTTAGAACCTGCATTAGTACATGAGACTTCGATGTTGTAGCCATTACAGAAACTTGATTGAGAGAAGGAGGAGATAGCGAGAACTGCAGATACTAGAGTCACAATCAATACCATGTGGAGCTGGAGACCCACAGCAGGTCAGACAGCATCAGAGGAGCAGACCTGATAGAAGTACATAAAATTATAAGAGCCATGGATAGGGTGGACAGTTAGAGTCCCTTTACCAATGAAATGTCAAGCATTAGGGGTCATTGATTTAAGGTGAGAGGGGGAATGTTGAAAGGAGATTTGTGCGGAAAGGTTTTTTTCACACATAGTGTAGTAGGTACTTGGAACACACTACCAGGGGAGGTAGCGGAGACAGGTATGGTAGCAAAGTTTAAGAAGCATTTACACAGGCACATGAACAGGCAGAAAATAGAGAGATATGCACTGCGTGCAGGCTGATGGGATGAGTTTAGAATAGCTTCATGGCTGGTACAGATGTGGTGGGCCAAAGGGCCTATTCTTAGTTGTACTGATCTTTGTGCTAACACTATCCCCATTCACAAAGTTACCATCTGTAACCAAAATGGTACCTTTTCACAATGTAACTCTCCATAGCAGGAACACTGTCCTAATCACAACATTACTCAGTGCAAGATAACAAGGCGTGGGGCTGGATGAACACAGCAGGACAAGCAGCATCATAGGAGCAGGAAAACTTGACGTTTCGGGCCTAGACCCTTCATCAGAAATGGGGGAGGGGAAGAGGGTTCTGAAATAAATAGGGAGAGAGGTGGGGCTGGATAGAGGATGGATAGAGGAGAGGATAGGTGGAGAGGAGGCAGACAAGTCAAAGAGGCGGGGATGGAGCCAGTAAAGGTGAGTGTAGGTGGAGGGGTAGGGAGGAGAAAGGTCAGTCCAAGGAGGACGGACAGGTCAAGGGGGCGGGATGATGTTAGTAGATAGGAGATGGGGGTGGGGCTTGAGGTGGGAGGAGGGGATAGGTGAGAGGAAAAACAGGTTAGGGAGGTGGAGATGAGCTGGGCTGGTTTTGGGATGCGGTTGGGGGAGGGGAGATTTTGAAGCTTGTGAAATCCACATTGACGCCATTGGGCTGCAGGGTTCCCAGGCTGAATATGATTTGCTGTTCCTGCAGCCTTCGGGTGGCATCACTGTGGCATTGCAGGAGGCCCAGGATGGACATGTCGTCTGCGGAATGGGAGGGGGAGTTGAAATGGTTCGCGACTGGGAGGTGCAGTTGTTTGTCGCGAACTGAGCGCAGGTGTTCTGCAAAGCGGTCCCCGAGCCTCCGCTTGGTTTCCCTGATGTAGAGGAAGCCACAACGGGTACAGCGGATGTAGTATACCACATTGGCAGATGTGCAGGTGAACATCTGTCTGATGTGGAAAGTCTTCTTGGGGCCTGGGATTGGGGTGAGGGAGGAGGCGTGGGTGTAGGTGTAGCACTTCCTGCGGTTGCAGGGGAAAGTGCCGGGTGTGGTGGGGCTGGAGGGTAGTGCAGAGTGGACAAAGGAGTCGCGGAGGGAGTGGTCCCTCCGGAAGGCAGATAAGGGTGGGGAGGGAAAAATGTCTTTGGTGGTGGGGTCTGATTGCAGATGGCGGAAGTGTCGGAGGATGATGCGTTGGATCCGGAGGTTGGTGGGGTGGTACGTGGGGACGAGGGGGATATTTTTTTTTGGTTATTATTGCGGGGACGGGGCGTGAGGGATGTGTTACGGGAAATGCGGGAGACTCCGTCGAGGGTGTTCTCGACCACTGTAGGGGGGAAGTTGCGGTCCTTGAAGAATGAGGACATCTGAGATGTACGGGAGTGGAATGTCTCATCCTAGGAGCAGATGCGGCAGAGGCAAAGGAATTGGGACTAGGGGATGGCATTTTTGCAGGAAGGTGGGTGGGAGGAGGTGTATTCCAGGTAGCTGTGGGAGTCAGTGGGCTTGAAATGGACATCGGTTTCTAGGTGGTTACCCGAGATGGAGACAGAGAGGTCCAGGAAGGAGAGAGAAGTGTTGGAGATGGTCCAGGTGAACTTCAGGTTGGGGTGGAAGGTGTTGGTGAAGTGGATGAGCTGTTCGAGCTCCTCGTGGGAGCACGAGGCGGCGCCAATGCAGTCATCAATGCAACGGAGGAAGAGGTGGGGTTTAGGGCCAGTGTAGGTCTGGAAGAGGGATTGTTCCACATAACCGACAAAGAGGCAGGCACAGCTTGGGCCCATGCGGGTACCCATGGCCACCCCCTTTGTCTGTAGGAAGTGGGAGGAATTGAAAGAGAAGGTGTTGAGGGTGAGGACGAGTTCGGCTAAGCGGATGAGGGTGTCGGTGGAGGAGGATTGGTCAGTTTTGCGGGACAGGAAGAAGTGGAGGGCCTTTAGGCCATCAGCATGGGGAATACAGGTATATAGGGACTGGACGTCCATAATAAAGATGAGGTGTTGGGGACCAGGGAATTGGAAGTTCTGGAGGAGGTGGAGGGCGTGGGTGGTGTCACAGACATAGGTAGGGAGTTCCGGGACCAAGGGGGTGAAAATGGAATCTAGGTAGGTGGAGATGAGTTCGACGGGGCAGGAGCAGGCGGAGACAATGGGTCGACCAGGGCATTCAGGTTTGTGGATTTTGGGGAGGAGATAGAAGCGGGTGGTGCGGGGTTGGGGAACGATGAAGTTGGAGGCGGTGGGTGGGAGGTCACCTGAGATGATGAGGTTGTGGATGGTTTGGGAGATGGTGGTTTGGTGCTCCGGGGTGGGATCATGATCCAGGGGGCGTTAGGAGGAGGTGTCAGAGAATTGGTGCCTGGCCTCAGCAATGTCGAGGTCAGTGCACCATACTACGACTGCCCCTCCCTTGTCCGCGGCTTTTATGGTGAGGTTGGGATTGGAGCGGAGGGAGCGGAGGGCTGCACATTCTGCGGTGGGGAGGTTGGAGTTTTTGAGATGGGTAGAGAGGTTGAGGCGATTGATGTCTCGATGGCAGTTGGAGATGAAGAGGTTGAGGGAGGGTAGGATGCCTTGGGGTGGTGTCCAGGAGGAGGGCTTGTGTTGGAGGCGGGAGAAGGGGTCAGTAGAGGGAGGGTTAGATTCGCGGTTGGAGAAGTAAGCGTGGAGGCGGAGGCGGCGGAAAAACTGCTCAATATCCAAGCGTGAGCGGTATTCGTTGATATGTGGGTGGAGGGGGACAAAGGTGAGCCCTTTACTGAGGACTGACCGTTCGTCCTCAGTAAGGGGGAGGTCTGGGGGGATGGTGAAGACTCGGCAGGGCACAGTGTTGCTGTCTCCTCTGGAGCTGCTGGCTGTGGAGGCAGTGGGCGGAGCGTTGTCGGCGTCGGCTGTGGGCGGAGTTACGTCGGTGTCGGCTGTGGGCGGAGGGCGTTGTGTCGGCTTTGGCGGTGGGCGGAGCGGCGGCGGCGGCGGCGGCAGCAGCGATGATGGCAGTGTCTGTGGTGTTGGTTTCAGCAGCAGCGGCGTTCGCTGTCCCAGAACTGGGGAACCCGGCAGTGGCGGATGTGACGTCATCAGTGGGTTCTCCAACAGTGGCCTCGTGGCCAATGGCGGCGGGTAAATTGTGGGGGAGGTCCTGGGTAGGGTTGGGAATTTGGGAGGTGGGGGAAGCCCGTTTTGGGTGCTGGGCATCTGTAAGTTTACTGTACTTACGGTTTTTCATGTCCAATAAAACTGAGTAGAATTGTGAATTCAGGCTGTGGATCCTATGAAGAATAAAGAACAGGAGAGGTCCTTTACAGGTCTGGGAGAGGGAGGCTCTGAGCTGGGGTAGTCTTGATTGTAGTGCCTGGAGGTGCCTGCGCATTGCTGCAAGTGTATGTTTCAGGAGTCGCAGGGAGAAGCGCTTCTGGAGGGTCTGAATGTTCTGAATGTAGATATTGTCACGGTTGGGGCCAAATTGGGAAGGCTTGAATGTGGATTGTAGTCCACTGGGGATGATCTGGTTTCGTAGGCAGGAACTAAGAAAGGTGATGTGGCTGTAGTACCTGGTTTGCTTCAGGACGTAGTCGAGCAGTTTCAAGGCCGAAGAGATTATGAGAGCGTTGCAGTGGGAGAGAGATTCCCTGTTTCCTCTGTTACATTGATGACTGCATCAGCGCTGCCTCGTGCTCCCATGAGGAGCTCGAACAGCTCATCCACTTCACCAACACCTTCCACCCCAACCTGAAGTTCACCTGGACCATCTCCAACACTTCTCTCTCCTTCCTGGACCTCTCTGTCTCCATCTCGGGTAACCACCTAGAAACCGATGTCCATTTCAAGCCCACTGACTCCCACAGCTACCTGGAATACACCTCCTCCCACCCACCTTCCTGCAAAAATGCCATCCCCTAGTCCCAATTCCTTTGCCTCTGCCGCATCTGCTCCCAGGATGAGACATTCCACTCCCGTACATCTCAGATGTCCTCATTCTTCAAGGACCGCAATTTCCCCCCTACAGTGGTCGAGAACGCCCTCGACGGAGTCTCCCGCATTTCCCGTAACACATCCCTCACGCCCCGTCCCCGCAATAATAACCAAAAAAGAATCCCCCTCGTCCTCACGTACCACCCCACCAACCTCCGGATACAACGCATCGTCCTCCGACACTTCCGCCATCTGCAATCAGACCCCACCACCAAAGACATTTTTCCCTCCCCACCCTTATCTGCCTTCCGGAGGGACCACTCCCTCCACGACTCCTTTGTCTGCTCCACACTCCCCTCCAGCCCCACCACACCCGGCACTTTCCCCTGCAGCCGCAGGAAGTGCTGCACCTACCCCCACGCCTCCTCCCTCACCCCAATCCCAGGCCCCAAGAAGACTTTCCACATCAGGCAGAAGTTCACCGGCACATCTGCCAATGTGGTATACTGCATCCGCTGTACCCGTTGTGGCTTCCTCTACATCGGGGAAACCAAGCAGAGGCTCGGGGACCGCTTTGCAGAACACCTGCGCTCAGTTCGCAACAAACAACTGCACCTCCCAGTCATGAACCATTTCACCTCCCTCTCCCATTCCTCAGGCGACATGTCCATCCTGGGCCTCCTGCAATGCCACAGTGATGCCACCCGAAGGCTGCAGGAACAGCAAATCATATTCGGCCTGGGAACCCTGCAGCCCAATGGCATCAATGTGGATTTCACAAGCTTCAAAATCTCCCCTCCCCCAACCGCATCCCAAAACCAGCCCAGCTCATCTCCACCTCCCTAACCTGTTTTTCCTCTCACCTATCCCCTCCTCCCACCTCAAGCCCCACCCCCATCTCCTATCTACTAACATCATCCCGCCCCCTTGACCTGTCCGTCCTCCTTGGACTGACCCATCTCCTCCCTACCTCCCCACCTACACTCACCTTTACTGGCTCCATCCCGCCTCTTTGACTTGTCTGCCTCCTCTCCACCTATCCTCTCCTCTATCCATCCTCTATCCGGCCCCACCTCTCTCCCTATTTATTTCAGAACCCTCTTCCCCTCCCCCATTTCTGATGAAGGGTCTCGACCCGAAACGTCAAGTTTTCCTGCTCCTATGATGCTGCTTGGCTTGCTGTGTTCATCCAGCCCCACGCCTTGTTATCTCGGATTCTCCAGCAACTGCAGTACCTTTTATCTCTGATTACTCAGTGCAAGGTGAATCCAGTCCCTCTTCAAATGTTACTCTCCTACTCAAATGAAAAGTGAACTCATTCACAATGTTACTGTCTGTAATGTTAAAACTGCACCTGTTCACAAGTAATGTGAACTCTGTTCCTGTTCTTAATTTTATCTTTTGTAACCTGAACACTTTCCCCCTACGCAATGTTACTTTTTGTTTCATGAACACTACCCTCATTAATGATGTTACTGACTTTAAGCTGAACACTGTCCCTGTTCACAACGTTAAACACAGTCCCCATTCACAATGTTACTCTTTCTATAACGTGAACTCTGTCCCTGTCCACAATATTACTCTTTGTAACCAAAACTGTACCTTTTAAAATTTTACTTTACAAAACATGAACACTGTTCCTATTCATAATGGTACTGTTTGGAACCAAAATTGTACCTGTTCATACTGTTACTGTCTGTAAAATGAATGCTGACCCTGTTTACAATGTTACTCTCTGTAACGTGAATACTGTCCCTGTGAACAATGTTACTCTCTGTAACCTGAACACAGTCCCTGTTTACCCTCTTACTCTCTAGTGTGAACACTATCCCCATTCACTGTGTTATTCATTGTAACCTGAACATTGTCCCTGTTCACAATGTTCCTCTTTGTAATTTGAACCCAGTCCCTGCTCATAATGTTACTTTTTATTACATGAACACCACCTCCATTCATAATGTCTGTAACCAAACCATCTATTCACAATATTACTCTCTGTAGCATCTATTCGCAATGTTACTCAGTACAACCTGAGCCAAGTCCCTGTTCAAATCTTACTCTCTGTAATCTCAACACTGTTCTCATTCACAATGTTACTCTGTAGAACTACCCGTTCACAATGTATTCTCTGTAAAGTGGACACCGTCCCCATTCACAACATTACTCACTGTAACCTAAACACTTTCCCTCCTCACAATGTCACTCTCTGTAATGTAAACACTGCCTCCATTCACCATCTGTAAATAAAACGGTACCTGTTCACAGTGTTATTCTCCATAGCATGAACACTGTCCCCATTCACAATATTACTCATTGCAACCCAAATGCTGTCCCTTTGCACAATGTTACTGCCAGGAACTTGAACACAGTCCTTATTCACAATGTTCTCTCTCTAATGTGAACACTGTCCCTGTTGACAACTTTACTCACTATAACCTTCCCTTCGAGAATCAAAATAGGAAAAATCCTGGAAACTATAAACTGGAGAGTGTCACATTGGTGGTTGGGAAGCTATTGGAGAGAATTCTTAGGGATAGGATTTATGCACATTTGGAAAAGCACAGCCTAATTAGGGACAGTCAGCATGGCTTTGTGCGGGGAAGGTCATGTCCTACTAACTTGACTGAATTTTTCGAGAAGGTGACAAAGGTGAATGATGAGTGTAGAGCAGTGGATGTTGTCGATATGGATTTTAATAAGGATTTCGACAAGGTCCCTCATGGTAGGCTTATCCAGAACATTAAGATGCATGGGATCCACAGTGACCTGGCCATGTGGGTCCAGAATTGACTTGCCCGTAGAAGGCAGAGGGTAGTGGTGAAATGGTGTTTTTCTGACTGAAGGTCCGTGACTAGTGGTGTTCTGCAGGGATCCTTAACGGGACCTCTGCTGTTTGAGAGATATATATATATATAAATGACGTGGATGAGATAGTAGGAACTGCAGATGGGGTTCTGGAGAATCTGAGATAACAAGGTGTAGAGCTGGATGAACATAGCAGGCCAAGCAGCATCAGAGGAGCAGGAAAGCTGATGTTTCGGGCCTAGACCCTTCTTCAGAAAAAGGGTCTGAAGAAG
>JAHRHZ010000210.1:499409-537132 GCA_024137785.1 Ginglymostoma cirratum | reverse complement strand
ACGTTTCAGGCCTAGACCCTTCTTCAGAAAAAGGGTCTGAAGAAGAGTCTAGGCCTGAAACGTCAGCTTTCCTGCTCCTCTGATGCTGCTTGGCCTGCTGTGTTCATCTAGCTCTACACCTTGTTATCTCTGGATGAAAACGTAGATGGGTGGTTTAGTAAGTTTGCAAATGATACAAAGATTGGTGGAGTTGTGGATAGTGTAAAAGGTTGGCAAAGGATACAGTGCATACTGTAAACAGGGTAAACAGGGACTGTGTTCAGGTTACAGAGAGTAACATTGTTCACAGGGACAGTATTCACGTTACAGATCCATTGCAGATACGAGCAGAGAAATGACAGATAGAGTTTAATCTAGGTAAACGTAAGGTGCTGCACTTTGGGAGATCAAATGTTAAGGAGAAGTATACATTTAATGGCAGGACTCTGAACAGCATTGATGTTGGAAGGATCTTGGAGTTCAAGTCAATACCTCTCTGAAAGTGACCACGCAAGTAGATAGGGTGGAAAAGAAGGTAAATGGCATGCTTGCCCTTATTGTTCGGGGAACTCAATACAAGAGTCAGGATGTCATATTGCAGCTTTATAAGACTTTGGTTAGGCCACACTTAAGTGTATTGTGTTCAATTCTGGTTGCACATTACAGGAAGTATGTGGAGGCTTTGGAGAAGGTGTAGAAGAGGTTTACCAAGCTGCTGCCTGATGTGGATGGTATGAGCTATAAGGACAGGCTAGAAAAACTTGCGTTTTTTTTCTCTGGAGCAGTAGAGGCTGAGGGGAGACTTGAAAGACTGTATAAAATTATGAGATGCACAGATAGGGTTGACAGCCAGAATCTTTTTCCCAAGGTTGAAATGTCTAAAACTAGGGTGCGTGCATTTAAGCTGAGAGGGGGAAAGTTCAAAGGAGATATAAGAGGCAAGTTTTTAACCCAGAGTGGTAGGAGTTTGGAACGTGCTTTCAGGGGTGGTGGTGGAGGTGGATACGATAGGGGCGTTTAAGGGACTTTTAGATAAGCACATGAATATACAAGGAATGGGAGGATATGGACCAAGGTAAGGCAGAAGGGATTAGTTTAATTTGGCATCATGTTCGGCACAACATCATGGGCCAAAGGGCCCAGTCCTGTGCTGTACATTTCCATGTTATTTGTGACCTGAACACTGCCTCTGATCACAATGTTGCTCTCTGTAACATAAACATAGAACCTGTTTATAATGTTATCCTTCGTAACCCGAAGACTGTCTTCGTTCACCATGTTATTTTCTTTAAACCGAACACAGTCCCATTCACAATGTTACCCTCTCTAATGTGAACACTGTCCTTGTTCACACATTTATCTATTTTTCAGATCATCAGTTGAAATTTCTGAAAACTATGCTAAGGACATATTGAGTAACATTTCTCTTCACAAATCCAGAAACTTGCCTTTTGTATCACTAAATATCACAATGATAGTGTGATTTATCAATAAAAAAAATCAACAATATGTTGGAATGAACATACTCATCATACAAGAATTCTATTTTGAAATGTACTGGATAAGTCATACCAGGATGTCTCATTTGTTACGTTTACTACATTTTTTTCCTTCTGGGATGTATCAAGTATCATACAGAAAAATGGTTAATGGAGGAAGTATAACAGGGTTATAAATTACACGGTTATTAATGAAGTCATGATTAATGAAGAGCAGCAAATGTCTGAAACTGAATTACAGCACTTAAATGCCCCTTCATTGTTCAATAATATTGTCATGTGCTCTAAATGAATTTTTATTCACAGACAATGAAAACCTGTGTTATAAGATGAAAATACACCTTTCTCTATGAAAAGTGTGCCAAATTTGTGTGATGGGTCTAAAGGCTTTCTTTAATATCAGAGGGACTGAACTCTATCCAATAATCTAAATCTACAAATATCACAAGATCTTTCAAAGAAAAGTTTCCTGGATCTGAGCATGTCTGTTTGAAAGCTTTGATACAGTAAATAATGCATTGTCACTGTTATTTTTCTGGAATTCTTTACGTCTTCTTTAAATAAATTATATCATTCAACACTAATCTCCCTTCAGCAATATAGATGGTGACAAAAACCATATCTATCACTATTGATTCTAGGGGTAACTGCAGAATCACCAATGTGACAACAGTTGCTGCCAAATTTCTGGTTTCCATAATTTGTGATAAAACTAGTGATCATTTAGAAATGCACTGACCAACAAGGGCAGCCAGAACAAATTTGTCAAACACAAATTGGACATGAGAAAACTAATTGAGATTTTTACGAATAAATGGCTAATGATAAAGGAGTTCTGTATACAGGGTGAATGACACGGAAGTTCCATGGCTTGAATTGGAGGGTATGAAAGGCATAACATGTGGGTAGAGGGGCATAGATTGGCATGGGAGGACATTGTTAAAACCTCTGAATTTGCCTTTCAAAATTTTCCACATCCATACCATAGTTCATGTTATGTCTGAGGGGCCATGAACCATGACTCTTTGAAAAACTGATGCAACTCTACGTAGGTGCTGGAAAATGCAAGTTACTGCAATGAAGACAGTCAGCTTGGGAGTGGAAGGTGTTATCAACACACACAAGCCTGCATACTTATCCAATATTTACAAAAATTCTGGAATTAGGTCCCAACTATCATTTTTAAAAGTTCATGGATTTTCCTGAGTGCAAGAATAAAGAGGTAATGGCGCACTGGTACGAGATTACAACTAGGCTACAGTTCGAGTGCTGAAAGTAATTTTGGGCATTTCACTGCACAAATGTACTTTGAAATATAGACAGTCAGAGTGCGGATTCATCAAGGTACGACAAGGAAAAGGCACTATAACTCTGATCATTTTACTTATTGATACTACTCAAACTGCAGCAGAAAATGCCAGAGGAAGCAAAACAGTGCCAGAAAGGGGTGGCACAACAGTTCAGTGGTAAGCACAGTGCCAGGGACTTGGGGTTGATTCCAGCCTCGGGTGTCTGTCTGTCAGTGTGAAGTTTACACATTCTCCCTAAGACTGCATGGGTTTCTTCCGGGTGCTCCGGTTTCCTCCCACAGCCTAAAGATATGCAGGTTAGATGGAATGGCCATGCTAAATTGCCCTGCAATGCCCAGGGTTGTGCAGGCTTAGATGAGCCATCAGAAATGCAGGGTTACAGGATAGTGTAGGGGGGTGGGTCTGGGTGGGATGCTCTTCAGAATGGTGGTATGGACTTGATGGACCCAATGACCAGCTTCTACACCACAGGAATTCTATGATTCTGAGATTCAATCAAAGTTCTTAACATTATGAAATTCTTGCTCAAATGAGTAGAGAATAACTATTTCAACTGAATGAGTCAGTGATGTGCAACCCTCATCTTAATTTTTTCACAGAGAATTAGGAGAAAGAACAAAAGAAACAGCTTTACACTCAACTGTTTCTGACCACAGGGCTTGAATAGTACGTCTTTCAAGGGAAAAGTGGGTCAATATCTGAAGCAGTGGATGGTATAGGGATATGGGATCAGAATGGCTTATGGGGACTAATTTTTAATTGCATTAGTATTAATTCTACACAGATACTGTGGGCTCAATGTCTTTTTGTTCTATCATTTTGACTTCCTGTTGGTACCAAACACTTTTGGTCAGATCCAGGACAGAAATTAAGAAAAAGGGAGCCTTGTACATCATCTATGTTAACATTTTGCCTCTCTCCTAAGACAACCTGTTGAAACTAGCAAATCTCACTTGCTTCCCCATATTTCTCTCACTGCCCCAAGGCATCGAATCACCCCACATCAGCTTGAAACTTGCTTGAGTGTCAAGGAATCCAAAATCCAGAAGCAGCCTGGTCTTGTTTTGTCCTCTCCTTCTGCAAGTACTATCTCTTAATCATTCCATAGAGGGGAGAAATGTTCTGATGTCTCAAAAGAGTGACCATTGTTCAGATCTAAGCCTAGACAATGAGCATGAGAAGCCCTTTGTATTTTAAATGAGATGTTACTAAGCCAAAATCACAAACAAGATTAATCACTGCTTGGCCTGCTGTGTTCATCCAGCTCAACACCTTGTTATCTCAGGTTCTCCAGCATCTGCAGTTCCTACTATCTCTGAAACAATTTTAACCCCACTGCGAAGCCTCTTCTAAGGATGCCTACCCTGAAGAAGTTACCCCATTTCTGAAGGAGGGTCTAGGCCTGAAACATCAGCCTTCCTGCTCCTCTGATGCTGCTTGGCCTGCTGTGTTCATCCAGCTCTACACCTTGTTATCCAAGATTAATTGGTCATGTTTCTCTTTGCTATCTGGAGGAACCTGAAGTGTGCAAACTGGCTGTTTCATTTCCTTCATTAAAACAGTAACACATACATAACAAGTACTTCATTGTTGTTCAGTGTTTCAGATGTAATGAAGTTGTGAAAAGACGGTTATATAAATGCAAGGTACGAAACACTTACCTAGAATCTCTTCCTGTGCAATAAGATCTCTAACTGATCCTACACTTCCTTGAGAACCTTTCTACTCTTAATATTGTAAAAAATTCTACAGTGTTCTCTTTCGTTACTTTCTAATTTTGTCTTGTTAATTCTTCTTAATTTCCTTATGAAGTTTCCTCTGTACTTTCTGCATTTTGCTTGAAACAGTCTTGTCTGTTTCATCTGACATAACAAGGAGTAGAGCTGGATGAACACAGCAAGCCAAGCAGCATCAGCGGAGCAGGAAGGCTGACGTTTCGGGCCTAGACCCTTCTTCAGAAATGGGGGAGGGGAAGGGGATTCTGAAATAAATAGGGAGAGAGGGGGAGACGGACAGAAGATGGATAGAGGAGAAGATAGGTCGAAAGGAGACAGACAGGTCAAAGAGGTGGGGATGGAGCCAGTAAAGATGAGTGTAGGTGGGGAGTTAGGGAGGAGATAGGTCAGTCCAGGGAGGACGGACAGGTCAAGGGGGCGGGATGAGGTTAGTAGGTAGGAGATGGGGGTGGGAGTTGAGGTGGGAGGAGGGGATAGGTGGGAGGAAGGACAGGTTAGGGAGGCAGGGACAAGCTGGGCTGGTTTTGGGATGCAGTAGCGGGAGGGGAGACTGTGAAGCTTGTGAAGTCCACATTGATACCGTTGGGCTGCAGGGTTCCCAAGCGGAATATGAATTGCTGTTCCTGTAATCTTCGAGTGGCATCGTTGTGGCACTGCAGGAGGCCCAGGATGGACATGTTGTCTGCGGAATGGGAGAGGGAGTTGAAATGGTTCGCGACTGGGAGGTGCAGTTGTTTAGTGCGAACAGTCCCCACAGGTGTTCCACAAAGCGGTCCCCAAGCCTCTGCTTGGTTTCCCCGATGTAGAGGAGGCCACAACAGGAACAGCGGATGCAGTATACCACACTAGCAGATGTGCAGGTGAACATCTGCCTGATGTGGAAAGTCTTCCTGGGGCCTGGGATGGGGGTGAAGGAGGAGGTGTTGGGGCAGGTGTAGCACTTCCTGCGGTTGCAGGGAAAAGTGCCGGGTTGTGGTGGGGTGGAGGGGAGTGTGGAGCGGGCAAGGGAGTCCCAGAGAGAGTGGTCCCTCCGGAAAGCAGATAGGGTGGGGAGAGAAAAATGTCTTTGGTGGTGGGCTTGGATTGCAGATGGTGGAAGTGTCGGAGGATGATACACTGGATCCGGAAGTTGGTGGGGTGGTATGTGAGGACAAGGGGGATTCTGTTTAGGTTGTTATTGCAGGGACAGGGTGTGAGGGATGAATTGCCGGAAATGCAGGAGACACGGTTGAGGGCGTTCTCAACAACTGAGGGGGGGATGTTGTGGTCCTTGAAAAACAAGGACATAAGAACATAAGAACTAGGAGCAGGAGTAGGCCATCTGGCCCCTCAAGCCTGCCCCTCCATTTAATAAGATCATGGTTGATTTTTTCAAGACTCAGCTCCACCTACCCGCCCACTCACCACAACCCTAAATTCCTTTACTGTTCAAAAATTTATCTAGCATTGCCTTAAAAAATTCAGTGAGGTAGCTTCAACCACTTCACTGGGCAGGGAATTCCACAGATTCACAACCCTTTGGTTGAAGATGTTCCTGCTGACCTCAGTCCTATATCTGCTTCCCTTTATTTTGAGGCGATGCCCTCTAGTCCTAGTTTCACCTGCTGGCAGAAACAACCTCCCTGCCTCCACTTTATCTATTCCCTTCATAATCTTATATGTTTCTATAAGATCTCCTCTCATTCTTCCGAATTCCAATGAGTATAATCCCAGTCTACTCAGTCTCTCTTCATAATCCAACCCTCTCAAATCTGGAATCTCCTCTGCACCCCCTCCAGTGCTAGTATATCTCTTCTCAAGTAAGGAGACCAAAACTGCAAACAGTACTCCAGGTGTGGCCTCACCAGGACCCTATACAGCTGCAGCATAGCCTCCCTGTTTTTAAACTCCATCCCTTGAGCAATGGCAGACAAAATTCCATTTGCCTTTTTAATCACCTGCTGCACCTGCAATCCCACCTTCAGCGATTCATGCACAAGGACACCCAAGTCCCTTTGCACAGCAGTGTGCTGCAATTTTTTACCATTTAAAATATAGTCCATTTTGCTGTTATTCCTAACAAAATGGATGACCTCACACTTATCAACATTGTACTCCATCTGCCAGACTCACTCACTTAGACTATCTATATCCCTCTGCAGACTTTCAGTGTCTTCTGCACACTTTGCTCTACCACTCACCTTAGTGTCATCTGCAAATTTTGACACACCACACTTAGTCCCCAACTCCAAATCATCTATGTGAATTGTAAACAATTGAGGTCCCAACACTGATCCCTGAGGCACACCACTAGCCACTGACCGCCAAGCAGAAAAACACCCATTTACCCCTACTCTTTGCTTTCTACTGGTCAACAATCCTCTATCCATGCCAATACATTACCTGTAATACCGTGCAACTTTATCTTATATAGCAGCCTTTGGTGTGGCACCTTGTCAAATGCCTTCTGGAAATCCAGACACACCACATCCACAGGTTCCCCATTGTCCACCATGCAAGTAATGTCCTCAAAGAATTTCACCAAATTAGTTAAACATGACCTACTCTTCATGAACCCATGCTGGGTGCTCCCAATGGGACAATTTATATCCAGATGTCTTGTTATTTCTTCCTTAATGATAGATTCAAGCCTTTTCCCCACTACCGAAGTTAAGTTAACTGGCCTATAGTTACCTGCTTTTTGTCTACTTCCTTTTTTAAACAGTGGCGTCACATTGGCTGTTTTCCAATCTGCGGAGTCCAGTGAATTTTGGTAAATAATTACTAGGGCATTTGCTATTTCCCCATCAACTCTTTTAGTACCGTGGGATGCATTTCATCAGGGCCAGGAGACTTGTCTACCTTTAGCCCCCATTAGCTTGCCCAGCACTGCCTCTTTAGTGATAATAATAGTTTCTAGGTCCTCATCTGCTATAACGTTCTTGTCATTAGTTTTCGGCATGTTATTTGTGTCTTCCACTGTGAAGACTGACACAAAATAACTGTTTCTTGTCTCGGCTATTTCCTCATTCCCAGTTATTAAATTGGCCTTCTCATCCTCTAAAGGACCAATGTTTACCTTCGCCACTCCTTTACGATTTACATATTTAAAGAAACTTTTGAGATGTACGGGAGTGGAATGCCTCATCCTGGGAGCAGAATGTGGCGGAGGCAAAGGAATTGGGAATAGGGGATGGCATTTTTGCAGGAAGGTGGGTGAGAGGAGGTGTATTCTAGGTGGCTGTGGGAGTTGGTGGGCTTGAAATGGATATCGGTTTCCAGGTGGTTGCCAGAGATGGAAATAGAGAGGTCCAGGAAGGAGAGAGAGGTATCAGAGATGGTCCAGGTGAACATAAGGTTGGGGTGGAAGGTGTTGGTGAAGTGGATGAACTGTTCGAGCTCCTCATGGGAGCATGAGGCAGCGTCGATACAGTCATCAATGTAATGGAGGAAGAGGTGGGGTTTAGGGCCAGTGCAGCTATGGAAGAGGGATTGTTTCACATAACCTACAAAGAGGCAGGCATAGCTTGGGCCCATGTGGGTACCCATGGCCACCCCCTTTGTCTGTAGGAAATGGAAGGAATTGGAAGAGATTTTGTTGAGGGTGAGGACGAGTTCGCTAAGCGGATGAGGGTGTCAGTGGAGGGGGACTGGTCGGGCCTGTGGACAAGAAGAAGCAGAGAGCCTTTAGGCCATCTGCATGGGGAATGCAGGTGTATAGGGAACTGGACGTCCATGGTAAAAATGAGGTGTTGGGGACCGGGGAATTGTAAGTTTTGGAGGAGGTGGAGGGCATGGGTGGTGTCAAGGACGTGTGTAGGGAGTTCCTGGACCAAGGGGGAGAAACTGAAGTCGAGATAGGTGGAGATAAGTTCGGTGGGGCAGGAGCAAGCAGAGACAATGGGTCGACCAGGGCAGTCAGGTTTGTGGATTTTGGGAAGGAGACAGAAGTGGGCAATGCAGGGTTGGGGAACGATGAGGTTGGAGGCTGTGAGGTGATGAGGTTATGGATAGTTTGGGAGATGATGGTTTGGTGGTCAGGGGTGGGGTCACGATCAAGGGGCCGGTAGGAGGAGGTGTCGGGGAGTCGTTTCATCTATCCATTGTAGCTGACCTGACCTCATGTGAAGAGGCAGTAAAGTGCTAAATTGACGTCAATGCCCTGAGGATAGTTCCAGAAGAAAACAGCCAGAATACCTGTTCATGATACAAAGGGACCTACTACGTGTATGAGGTGAAAACAAGATCATAATTAGATTTTATGTATTTTAGAATTAGATTTTATTGTCACAAGTACTCAAGTATCAGAATACATGAGTACAGTGAAAAGTGTACATAGTCGCTATTCTCTGGCACCATCTTGGTTATTAAACCAGAATCTCTCAAAAAAAAACAGTAAAAATAAAAAAAAGGTAAGGAAAATGTCCAGATCTCAAAGTCTAAGTCTTATCTCCATGAATTTAACAAGCATATTGTCAGTTGAATCCCCTCTGAAACTTTCACTATAGTCGCAATCAGTTAAATTAAAGTCATGTTCATGTGGAGATGGAAGGTGAGGCCTTCTGATCTCTTTGACAGCTTGGGTTCATGAGGTACAGGATAGGAACTATCATCCATTGAATTTCAGGCCATGGAGAGTTGACAGCTTCAGGAGGAGAGGGAAGAAAGATGATCAAGGAATTATGAGGTAACAAGTGCAGGTCATATTCTCAAGGAGTGACATTTGGTCTGGATGGGTCTGGACAGGGTTAAGAATATATAGCACTCCATAGCCCAATACCTTAAGGAGTAATTATAGGCTATTGTTTTGCACTGTGAAACCTGTTTGAAGATAAAGAGCAAGTAACTTAGTACTTAATATGTGTAACAAAACCCTACCCAGAAGGGCTTTTACTCACAGAAATATAGGCTGGGTCATCGATAATGTCATTTTTAAAAAGGCACTCGAGAGGATACAAATTTATCTATTGCATTGTCCCATTATCATCCACTGTTTACATGTGCATACTGCCAATCAGAATAAAATTAGTTCTTTATGTTAAAAAAAAGGAATGCTTTGTCAAACAATCTGGAAATAATTCACTGTCAATTCTGCGGCAATGAACATGAACTGATAAGTGGTGGAGTGGAATATATGAACAGGAAGTCACTCAACCCCTTGAGCCTGTTCCATCCTTTAACTAGTTCACGGTTGATGTGAACCACTCACCAGCCTTTTCTCCATATTATTTAAAAAATTAATTGATCGCAAATTCTGAAACATAAACCCCAGCATCTGTCACCACGTTTTGGGGTGGCAGCGGACTTCCAGATTCCTATTATCCTTTGTGTTCAGGGAAGTGATTCTCTGCATCCACTCTATTAAGTCCCTTGATCATGTTAAACACCTCCACTAGTTCTTGAAGAAGCATGAACCAAGCTTAAAAATCCTGTTATAAAAACACAGAATGCTGCAGAAACTCTGCATGTCTGGCAGTATCAATGAAGAGAGAAACAGAGTTAATGTTTCAAGTCCAAAATGACTTTTCTTCAGAACTGAAGGGGCTGGAAAATTGTGGATTTTTATGCAGTCGGCAGAAGAAATGGAAAAGATGATGATAGTCTCCAGAGCAAAAGACAAAGGGAGTACCGATTGCAGTCAAGGATGTATATGTAAAATAGGCGTAAATTAGACATATGAAAAGGAGAAAATGGGTTCACTCAGTAAGACTAGCAAGAAGTTATTCACTTCGGAAGCAAAAACAAGAAGGAAGATTACTACTTGAAAGGTTGTAAATTGGGAGAGGGGTGTGTGTAGTGGGACTTGGGCATCCTTGTGCATCAGTCGCTGAAGGTAAGCATGCAGGTGCAGTTGGCAGTAAAGAAGACAAATGGTATGTTGGCCTTCATTGCGAGAGGTTTCGAGTATAGGAGCAGGGATGTGTTGTTATAGTTGTACGGGGCCTTAGTGAGACCACACCTGGGACACTGTGTGCAATTTTGGTCTCCTTTCTCAGGAAGGATGCTCTTGCTCTCGAGGGAGTGCAGTGAAGGTTTACCAGGTTGATTCTGGGGATGGCAGGTCTGATGTATGAGGAGAGATTGACTAGATTGGGATTATTTTCGCTGGAGTTCAGATGAATGAGGGTGGATCTCATAGAGACTTATAAAATTCTAAACGGACTGGACAGGGTAGATGCAGGGAGGATGTTCCTGATGATGAGTGTATCCAGAACCAAGGGTCACAGTATGAGGATCCAGGGTAGACGACTTAGGACAGAGATGAGGAGACATTTCTTCACCCAAACAATGGTGAGACTGTGGAATTCATTACCACAGGAAGTAGTTGATGTCAAAACATTGAATGTAGTCGAGAGGCGACTAGATATAGCACTTGGGGTGAATGGGATCAAAGGTTATGGGAAGAAAGCAGATTAGGCTACTGAGCTGGACGATCAGCGATGATTGTGAAGAATGGCAGGGCAGGCTTGAAGGGCTGAATAGCCTCCTCCTGCTCCTATCTTCTATGTTTCTATGTAAGACACCAACAAGACTCCTCAGGTAAGGGTGATGTAATCAAAATGACATACAAGGTATGCTCTGAAGTTGCTGAACTCATGGTGGGATGCTGAGGCTGTAAAGTGTAGAAGCAAAAATTGAGGTGCTATTGGATATGGTCCACTGGCCTATTTTTATTAGTAAGCCTCAACAATGATTATTTGTAGTTTATCTGACCATACAGGAAATCCCAAAGAATGTAATCCTGTCCATAACACGAATACATATATTGATCATAATTACACACATACATACATCAGCAGAAGTGGTCGCCAGTTAATAATAAGAAATCCTGAGTAGATTTTCTTTATCTTGCGCAAGGGTAATGAGGCCAAATGTAGTGCATCAAATGATGCTCTTTAAGGGCTAGTAGAGAGTCATTCTATAACTTAAATTCTAAGTTATGAGTTGTGGTTGGTCTTAATTGCATTATGTTCAGCTAGAAACTTCTTATCTGTTTTCTGGGTGCAGGCATAATCTGACAGGGATGTACGACTGATCATCTCTTGTACAGCTAGCTGTCAGATCATTCGACAGAGCTCAGCAGCAGATGAAAATAGCACAACGCAGCTAGTCTTTTGTTCTTAAATTTAGGCTATCTCTTCTGAAGAAAAGTTTCACTGAATATTGTTGCTGCAATTGCAAGAAGGAAAATGGAACAGCAGGGCAGAAAGATGGCATGAAGGTCAAGGATATAACAGTGGAGGTAAGAGTGTGCAGGTGGATGGGAGGGAAAATGATATGGTTCTCCAGCAGGGTAGGGTGGTGGTGGCTGCAGGAAGACCTCAAGAGAACCTCAGAGGAGCAGGTGGAGGAATAGGTTCTTGGGTGCAGTGTGGGGGATGGTTTCTGGAGTCTGGTAAATATGTACTGGTGGCAGAAGACAAGGGAGGAGAGCTGTACTGGTGGAGACAAGGGCACTATGGAAGAGACAATGCTTTAAATCATGTGGTCAACTGTGACAGACCTGTAGCATCCAATGACTGAGATTGTTGAGGATGATCTTGTCTTCTACCACTTCTCAACTTCTCTGAGTTCACACTCATGCTGCTTTCTGCTATGTCTGTGGAACTCTTGCTTCACCTCAGCTCGCTTCCTTCAAATTTACATTCCCATTCCCAGCTTTCAAAAACCCAAGAACTGCCATCTTTCCCAGTCTCAGGAAGAGGACAAAGGTCAACAACACACCACTAATGACAATGCCCTAATATTTGACCTGAGCATTCTTAGACAAGAACTAACCACATGTCGCTTAGAGGTTTGTGTAGCTTTGGGATCAGCACATGAGAGACACTGCAGGCAAACAAATTGGAAAGAATGATTCGTGTACCAACTCACATTCTGGCAAAGTCACAGGTAAATCCTGCTGTCAAGAACTCAGGTGAGGACTTCTATGGAATAGCATATCAGAGAACAACCATGGGCATAGACATTGGTCAGTCTAATAGACCACTTCCTGTCATTGTCAAGGAGCTCAGTTACAATTTACAGAAGGCATCATGTGGAATTTGTCCTCTCCACAGCCTCCACATCAATGTCCTGTCATTTGCAAATGCAGAGTAACTGGCACTGAAGCTCCATAACTGTTTCAAACTGGGTCGGGTCAGCAAATCCTCTGCCCTCCTAGCATGGATGTAACAATTCTTTGCCAAATCCAGGAACTCACTTCAATACATCCAGAGATACTTCAGAGATGTTTTTTAAGAGGCTTTGCAATAGCAGAGATTCTTGATAATGACCTCTCCTACAGGTTGGATATCTGGCACTGTATGAAACATTAGGGATGGCTGAATGCTTCTTTTTAGCTAATGACAAACAGATTCCTCTAATGGTTGAAATTTGGAAGATGACCATCACATCAGCTAGTATGGCTGACTAACTTTGTGACAGAATCACTTCAGTTGTTCCTGCCTCACATGGGACACTTACAGGAGCATTATTTTCAGTAAGGAATGCCAAAGGAAAGTTGCTGGAAAGTGCAGAGTGTAAAAATAGGCATGTGTTGGTTTCCTTAGCACCATCTTCAGTTTATCAATTTTGTGTCGATTGTTTGCCAACAGATTTTAGCACGAGGTTTACCTAATTTTGAGTAAGTGTGTTATTTGGGAGCTTTGGCTATAATTAGATGGCCAATGGTAGGGCAAAGTTTCATTAAAAAATAAGCTGAAACAAACGTGATCTAAACTGAGGCAATTGATTAAAATCTTTTCTCTTCTTCATTACTAGCTATCATGTGAACGAAATTAGTGTGCTTCCATTATCCATTCTTCATTTACTGTTTGAGCATGATATTGGTAATGTTATGACAGAGGACAGATGAGGACAGAGGAAGGCAAACTCAATTAACTTTTGTCATGTTGAGTAAGTAGTCAAGTTATCCTCAGTACTTCATTGCTGCTACTTCCTCATCACATTTCCTCCCTTCTTCCTTCTGCCTCTTCCTCTGACTGTTTTCCCTCCAATCTCTCTCCAATGCTCTTCAAGCCATTCGCCAACCATTAAATTTTCATCTTGCTTTGTTATCCATTACCCTTAACCTCAGCGTCTTTCTCTACATAACCTCACTGCTCTAGATTAAAAATGTTTTGTTGACCTGGCTTCAAAACCTTTCTTTCCAGTCAGCCTCAACCAAGTTGCACCCTAAAACCAAAAGGCTTGGCGTCACAGTTTAGCACTGGGAAACCGGCAAAGCAAGGATAGTTGGCTCAGGGGCAGCAGAAAGCATTTTAATGAAACTGTTATTCAATTTAAAATAATATCATTACTGGTATTAAGCATACATGTATACTGATAACATCCAGTTCTATCTCACCACCACCTCTCTTAATTCCTTCACTATTGTCAAACCATTAAGATTGCTTTTCTGACATCCAATACTGGATGAGCAGAAGCTTCTTCCAATTAAATATAGGAAAGATTGAAGCATTATTTACAGTCACTACTCCAAGCTCCATTTCTGAAGTCCCTATTCCATCCTTCTTCCTGCTAACTGTCTTTGATTAAGCAACTGTTTATAACCTTAGTATTACATTTATCCCTAATCTCATATTCATGCAATCTCCAAGACCACCTAGTTCTATCCCCATATTAAATCTTGACTTTGCCCTGTATCAGCTTGACTGTTGCTAAAACCCTAATGCATGCTTCTGCTCGATGTGAATATTCCAACATAATTCTGGCTGCTCTCCCACATTGTATCCTCTGTAGCACTGAGATCATCCAAAACTCTGTTGCCAAGTTTTAACTTGCAGCTAGTCCCTTCTTCCAACTGGGGATGTGACTGTGCAAATTCTTAATGACCTACATTGGCTTTTGGTCAAGCAACAACTTCATTTTAAAATTGCCACTGTTGTTTTCAAGTCTGTCCCTGGCCTTAGAACTGAAGGATCACACAGTACAGAAGAGGCTCTTCAGCCTTATGGGTCTGGACCACAAAAAATACACTAACACTTACACTGGTCCTACTTTCTTGCACTATGCCCATAGCCTTGCATATTATGACACTTCAAGTGCTCATCCAAGTGCTTTTAAAAGTTGTGAGGTTTCTTGCCTCAACTACCCTTCCAGGTAGCACATTTCAAATTCCCACCACGCTCAAGGTGAAAAGGTTTTTCCTCAAATCCCCTCTCAAACTCCTGCCTTTAACCCTAAAATTATGGACCCTTGTTATCGACCTGTCGATTAAGGGGAACAGCTACTTTGTATTCATCCTGTCCATGTCTCTCATAATCTTTTGGCTTCTATCTGGTCTCCCCTCAATCTTCTTTATTCTAAAGAAAACAAACCAAGCTTATCCAGTCTCTTATCATAGCTGAAATGCTCCATCCCAGGCAACACCCTGGTGTCTCCATTGTAACCACCCCCCAGCGCAATCACATCCTTCCTACAGGGTGGTGACCAGGACTGCACACACTACAGCTTCAAAATGACCTCCCTGTTCTTCTAATCTATGTCATGACTGACAAAAGCAAACATTCCATATACCATCTTAACTACCCCAGTAAGCTGTCAATTATCCTGTCACTTTCAGGGATATGTGGACAAGCACCCCAAAATCACCTGGTTCCTCTGAGCTTCCTAGTGCCCCGCCATTCATTGAATACTCTCTTGTCTTGTCATTTCTTCCAAAGTGCATCACCTTTCATTTATCAAGGTTAAATTCCATCAGCTCATCTGACCAATCAGTTTATATCCTCCTATAACCTAGCAAATTCCTCCTCACTGTCATTCACCTGACCAATGTTTGTGCCATTCAAAAACTTACTTATCATTCCCCTCACACTCTCACCTACATCATTTATGAATAGCACAAACAATAAGGGACCCAGCACTGATCCTTGTGGTATGTAACTACACTCTGTGCTCCACTCACACAAACAACCTTCTATCACCACTCTCTGTCTCTTTTAACTAAGCCAATTTTGGATCCAACTTACCAAATTACCCTGGATCTCATAACCTTTTACCTTCTTTATCAGTCTCCCATGTGGGAACTTGACAAAGGCCTTGCTGAAATTTATATAAACTACATCAACTGTCTCTCATCCCAACACTTGGTCACCTCCTCAAAAAAGTTCCACTAGACATGATCTGCCTCTGATATAGTTATACTGGCTAGTCCTGATCAAACCCTGCCTCGCTAATGGAGATTAATTTTCTTTTTCACTATTTTCTCCAAGTTTCCCTAGCACTGATGTTAGACTCACTGGTCTATACTTCCCTGGTCTTGTAAAGTGGAACCACATCAGCTGTCATGTCTTCTGGCACCTCTCCTGTGGCCAGATATGGTTTACAAATTTCCTTGTCTCTCACAGCAGCTTGGGATAAAACTCATCTAGACCCGGTGCGGGGAGGGCGGTTTGTCCACTTCTGAGCCTGTCAAAACCTCCAATAACTCCTCGCTTCCTACATCAATCTGCTCAAGAACTTCACAGTCCATCTTCTTGAATTCTGTACTTGCATCCTCCTTCTCCCAAGATGGATATGAAGCAAATGTCCTGTGACTTGACACACAAATCGACCCCTGGTCCTTAACAGGCCTTACTCTTTCCCTGGATTTCTCTTACCCTTGACATAGCTTGATATAGCTTCCTAATCTTGCCTGCCAGTGATTTTTCAGGCCCCCTCTTTGCTCTACTAATTGCTTTCTTGTGTTCCCCCTGCACTTTCTGTACTCTTCTCGGGTCTTTGTTGTTTTGCTCCCTTTGTACCTGTTATACATCTCTCTTTTCCTCTTTATCCAGCCATACAGTCATAGAGATAGGCAGCAGGGAAACAGATTGAGAAAACTGCATGATTCTGCAATATGCAGAGATTGGAAAAATTGTGAATATTTGGGTAAAAATCAATGCAATCTTAAAACAAAAGATTGCATACCTCAGCCACTTTTAACTGAGTCCAAACCTGGTTGAATTCTCTGAAGATCTTACCAGACTGATGGACATAATACGTATTGTGTGCTTGGAATTTCACAAAATTTTTGGCAAGCTATGATACAATAGATTATTTTATAAGGTCAAAGTACTATGTCATATATTATTTTTGAAGTAGAGTCCTGTGTCTTCGGTTGCACGTTGGTGAGAGATGCTTATTATTAATGGTGTGGTTCCACATGGAGACAGGATATTATTGGAATTCCAACAGGATCTATTTAGGACTAATGCTCTTCATGGTCGACATTAATAGTATGGATGAAGATGATTGGGGACCAAGTTTGTGGATGATGTGAATATTTGTGCTCATGCCAATATATTTAAAAAAAAGAAATCACAATTGGATCCAGATGTGATGGAACAATGGGGCTGCATGTGGCTATGACATTTACAACATATAAATGGGGTACGGTGGATATGGTAAGACTATTGCTAAGCCTATGTACACTGAACATGACTTGAAGTTAAAGTTCACTTATAGGGGAATAGACCCAAGTGTGATAATGCATGAGTTTCTAAAGGACCATGTCACGAGACCACAGGAAAAGCAAATTGTCTATTAGGATTTATTGCAAGTCAGTTCTAATACAAAAGAAAGGACACTACAGTTTCCTTGCACAAGACCTTGCTTAGGGATTATCTTGAATGGAAAATGTGGAAACTTTAGAAAAATGTCAGAAAAGTGACACTGGATTAATGCCTACTTTCATAACTTCTAGCTCGCATGAAGGACTCAGAAAACTGAGCCTTTTACTGGAGAAATGGGAAGCTTTGATTCAAACATTTAAAACAATGAGAGGACAGGATTGTGTCCAAGTAATAGATCATTTGAATTAGATAACTAATGAACATTCAGCGGATGTGTGAAAAATTGACCACAAAAGTAGCGTGTTAGGCTCTTCTTTCCAAGGAAGGCCACAGACCACAAGAATAAGTAGGCAGCACAGTGGCACAGTGGTTAGCACTGCTGCCTCACAGTGCTAGGGAATCGGGTTTGATTCCAGCTTTGGGTGACTGCCTACGCAGAGTTTGCATGTTTTTCCTGCTTCTTTGTGGATTTCTGCCAGGTGCTCCAGTTTAGAACATAGAACATAGAACAATACAGCGCAGAACAGGCCCTTCGGCCCTCGATGTTGCGCCAACCTGTGAACTAATCTAAGCCCATCCCCCTACACTATCCCATCATCATCCATATGCTTATCCAAGGACTGATAAATGCCCCTAATGTGGCTGAGTTAACTACATTGGCAGGCAGGGCATTCCACACCCTTACCACTCTCTGAGTAAAGAACCTGCCTCTGACATCTGTCTTAAATCTATCACCCCTCAATTTGCAGCTATGCCCCCTCGTACTAGCCGACGTCATCATCCTAGGAAAAAGACTCTCACTGTCCACCCTATCTAATCCTCTGATCATTTTGTAGGTCTCTATTAAATCCCCTCTTAGCCTTCTTCTCTCCCATGAGAACAGACCCAAGTCCCTCAGCCTTTCCTCATAAGACCTTTGCTCCAGACCAGGCAACATCCTGGTAAATCACCTCTGCACCTTTTCCAATGCTTCCACATCCTTCCTGTAATGGGGCAACCAGAACTGTACGCAATATTCCAAGTGAGGCCGCACTAGCATTTTGTACAGTTGCAGCATGACATCACAGCTCCGGAACTCAATCCCTCAACCAATGAAACCTAACACACCGTATGGCTTCTTAACAGCACTATCAACCTGGGTGGCAACTTTCAGGGATCTATGTACCTGGACACCAAGATCCCTCTGCACATCCACACGACCAAGAATCTTTCCATTGACCCAGTATTCTGCCTTCCTATTATTCTTCCCAAAGTGCATCACCTCACATTTATCTGCATTGAACTCCATTTGCCACCTTTCAGCCCAATTCTGCAGTTTATCCAAGTCTCCCTGCAACCTGCAACATTCTTCCACACTGTCCACCACTCCACCGACTTTAGTGTCATCTGCAAACTTACTAACCCATCCACCTATGTCTGCGTCCAAGTCATTTATAAAAATGACAAACAGCAGTGGTCCCAAAACAGATCCTTGTGGCACACCACTAGTAACCGGACTCCAGGCTGAACATTTTCCATCAACCACCACTCTTTGCCTTCTTTCAGAAAGCCAGTTTCTAATCCAAACTGCTAAATCTCCCTCAATCCCATGCCTCCGCATTTTCTCCAATAGCCTACCATGTGGACCCTTATCAAAGGCTTTACTGAAGTCCATGTACACCACGTCAACTGCCCTACCCTCATCCACATGCTTGGTTACCTTCTCAAAACACTTAATGAGGTTTGTGAGACACGACCTGCCCTTGACGAATCTATGTTGACTATCTCCAATCAAATTGTTGCTTGCTAGATGATTATAAATCCAATCTCTTATAATCCTTTCCAAAACTTTTCCTACAACAGATGTAAGGCTCACTGGTCTATAATCACCTGGGTCATCTCTACTGCCCTTCTTGAACAAGGGCACAAGATTTGCAATCCTCCAGTCATCTGGTACTAAACCTGTACACAATGACGACTCAAAGATTAAGGCCAAAGGCTCTGCCATCTCCTCCCTAGCTTCCCAGAGAATCCTCGGAAAAATCCTATCCGGCCCAGGGGATTTATCTACCTTCACACCTTCTCGGATTGATAACACCTCCTCCTTACTAACCTCAATCCTTTCAAGTCTAATAGCCCGTACCTCAGTCTTCTCCTCTACAATATTCTCCTTTTCCCGAGTGAAAACTGATGAGAAATATTTGTTTAGCACCTCTGCGATTCCACAGGGTCCACACACAACTTCCTAGTCATCCTTTTATTCCCCACATACCTATAGAAAGCTTTAGGGTTCTCCTTAATTCTACCTGCTAATGACTGCTCATGTCCCCTCCTTGCTCTTCTTAACTCTCTCTTTAAATCCTTCCTAGCTAATCTGTAACTCACCATCGCCTCATCTGAACCTTCTCGTCTCAAAGTCACATAAGCCTCCCGCTTTCGCTTAACAAGAGATACAATTTCTTTTGTAAACCAAGGTTCCCTTACCTTATCACTTCCTCCCTGCCTGACAGGGTCATACCTATCAAGGACACGCAATATCTGTTCCTTAAACTAGCTCCACATTTCGATTGTCCCCATCCCCTGCATTTTGCTACCCCATTCTATCCCTCCTAAGTCTTGCCTAATCGCATTATAATTGCCCTTCCCCCATCTATAACTCTTGCCCAGTGGCATGTTCCTATCCCTTTCCATTGCTAAACTAAACGTAACCGAGTTATGGTCACTCTCTCCAAAGTGCTCACCTACCACTAAATCAAACACCTGGCCTGGTTCATTACCAAGTACCAGATCCAGTGCGGCCTCCCCTCTTGTCGGCCCTTCGACATACTGTGTCAGGAAACCCTCCTGCACACATTGGACAAAAACTTCTGCACTCTCCTCAATGCACTCACATCTTTCCTCCCACGATCCTAACATGTGCAGGTTAGGTGGATTGGCCATGAGAAATATAGACTTACAGGTTTAAGACAGGGGATGTGGGTCTGGGAGGGATGCTCTTTGGATTGTAAGTGTGGACTGAATGGGCCAAATGACCTGCTTCTGCAATGTTGGGATTCTAAGTTATTGACTTATTCGGTTATCTTGCAAATGGCGTAAGCTAAATTTGCTCCTTAAGGAGGCAAGTGGAATGTTCAGCGCCACATGCTAGCGATAGCTCCAACAGCTGGTGTTGATCACCTTGACAGACGGAAGCTTCGCAGAACTTTTTTAAAAATCTATTTTAGTTTAGGGTATTTTTGTTTGTTGTGTATTGGCCTCACCGAGGAGATTTTATGGCTCTAAAGGAATGGGAAGCCTTTGAAGTCGTGATACTTGGTTGCTTACCACAGAATCACATTCTTGTCACAGTGCAGTAGAAAACCATTCAGCCCATTGTGTCACCAGTTCTGTCACCTGGTGCCAATCTCCTGTCTGCGATATCCCTGCACCCCATTTCTATCCAAATAATCATCCAACATCTTTTTGATTACTTCAGCTGAACTTGCCTCCATGACATTTCCAGGTAGTGCATTCCATAACCTAACTCCTCACTGTGTGAAAAGGCTTTTTCTCACATCACCCCGGCTTTGTTTGCGTATCACTTTAAACCTACGCTTCTCATTCTTTTTCTTTCATGAATGGGAACAGCTTCTCCCTGTCTACTCTCTCCAGACCACTCATAATTTTCAAAACCTCTGTCAAATCTCCTCCCAGCCTTCTTGTCTTTAGGGCCAACAGTGCCATCTTCTTCAATCTATCCTCATAACTGAAGTTTCACATCCATGAAACCATTCTTAAAAATCACTTCTGCACTCTCCTCAATGCATTCACATCTTTCCAAAAATGTGACACTCACAACTGTACACAATACTCCAGCTGAGGTCTAACAAGTACCTTGTACAAGTTGAAGATCACTTCTTTACTCTTGTACTCTATGCCCCTTCAGTTTAATGGACCAAGTTGTCTTTGTTTTGTGATAACAAGGTGTAGAGCTCGATGAACACAGCAGGCCAAGCAGCATCAAAGGAGCAGGCAAGCTGACGTTTCAAGCCTAGACCCTTCTTCAGAAATCTTTATTTTGCTGTCATTTTTGTGTGGTCATACATTCATAAAACTGCTTCTAATATTCAGATCTGGCAATATAACTTTGAGAGCCACAAGTGGATTGGTGGGTGAAATAGAAGAATGTCACCTGGTACAATGTGGCACAATCTTTTGAAAAACAGTACTGAGTGTGGGCAACTTTTCATGGGATGTGGATGTCACTGGTAAAGCCAACATTTGTTGCCATTTGCTAATTGACCTGGAAATGAGTGGCTTCCTCGGCTATTTCAGAGGGCAGTTAAGAGTCAATCACATTTTTTTGGACCTGGAGTCACATACAGACCAAACTAAGTAAGGGTGATAGGTTTCCTTCCCTAACAAATGTTTGTGAACTAAATGGGCTTTTACAACAATTGATGATAGCTTCATAGACATCATTATGACACCAGATTTCAATTCCAGGTATTATTCACTGCCACAATGGGATTTGAATTTCTGCTCCCAGAGATTTAGCGTGGGCCTCTAGATTATTAGTCCAGTGGCAATTGTCATGACCATGGATCATAACCCTAGATCAGCTAAGGAAACACTGAACTATACATCCATTATGTGATTTTTAAACGAGGACTGATATAGCCAACATGATTGTGGTGCAAATTCAGTGGCTGTCTGGAGAGGAACTCTGGTTTAACAGTTCATAATTGATTACCTGTAGTTAGAGTCTAATTACTTGTAGTAAATAGTTATCTTTATTAAGTACAGAAACCTGGTCCATTGGTTCTGTCATTCTGGGTCTAAAAAAACAGGTAAAATGGGGAGTTTGGTGTATTGTGAAAAATCTTTTAATTCTGTGATGACTCCAGGAATAGTGGGACTTGACTTTCAGTGCACTACCCCACTGAGTAACAACAAATAACCAACTAACAGGAGGAGAATGCTCCACAAACATTTTCAGAGTCAGTGGTGGAGGAATCCAACACTTCAGTCCAAAAAATAAGGCAGGGCTTTTGCAATAATCTCCAGTCAGAAGTGCCAAGTGGATGATCTATCTCAGTTTCCTCCTAAGGTCCTCAACAGTCCAGATACTAGCCTCCAGCCAATTCATTTCATTCTACATGATATCAAGAAACAGCTGAAAGTACTTGGTACAGCAAAGAATATGAGTTCTGACAATAATCTAGCCGCAGTATTGAAAACCCATACTCCTTAACTAGCTGCATTTCAAAGAACAAAGAACAAAGAAAATTACAGCACAGGAACAGGTCCTTCGGCCCTCCAAGCCTGCACTGACATGTTGCCCATCACAACTAAAACCCCCTACCTTTCTGGGGACCGTATCCCTCTATTCCCATCCTATTCATATATTTGTCAAGACACTCTTTAAAAGTCACTATCATATCTGCTTCCACTACTCCCCCGCAGCGAGTTCTAGGCACCCACCATCCTCTGTGTAAAAACTTGCTTCGTACATCACCTTTAAACCTTGCCCCTCACACCTTAAACCTATGCCCCCTAGTAACTGACTCTTCCACCCTGGGAAAAAGTTTCTGACTGTCCACTATGTCCATGCCCTTCATAATCTTGGAGAACTCTAACAGGTTGACCCTCATTTTGAGGAAAGCTGTTCCGGAACAGCTATAACTGTTGCATTTACCCACCAACGTGGAAAATTGCATTGATATGTCCTATCCGGGAAAGCAAGATGAATCCTATTTGACTAATTACAGTCCTATCAATCTACTCTCAATCAGTAGCAAATTGATAGATGGCATTGTGACAGTGCTGTTAAGCAGTACTTAACAATAAGCTGCTCACTGATGCTCAGTTTGGATTCCTAGAGAACTACTCATTTTCAGGTCTTATTCAGATTTGGTTCAAACATCTACAACGGGAAATCATGTCTCACTACCTTGTCTGAGTTTATTGAAATGGTGTCAACGAAGATTGGTGACGGCAGAGCAGTAGACGTTATCCATACGGACTTCAGCAAACTGTCCGACAAGGTTCCCAATGGTAGACTAGTTAAATACGTTAGATCACATGGGATCCAGGGAGAGCTAGCCAACTGGAAACAAAATTGGTTTGAAGACAGTAGAAAGAAGGTGGTGGTAGAGGGCTGTTTTTCAGACTGGAGGCCTGTGACCACCGGCGTGCTACAAGGATGACTGCTGGATCCACTGCTTTTCATCATTTAAATAAGTGATTTGAATGTGAATATAGGAGGTATGTTTAGTAAGTTTGCAGATGACACCAAATTAGGTGGTATAGTGGACAGTGAAGCAGGTCATCTCGAGTATAGTGGTCTGAGGAGCGGCAGATGGAGTTTAATGTAGATAAATATGAGGTGTTGCATTTTGGTAAAGCAAACCAAAGCAGGACCTAAATGGCTAACAGTAGGGCCCTGGGGAGTGCCGCTGAACAAAGATACCTGGGGTGCAGGTGCATTGTTTCTTGAAAGTGGAGTTGCAGGTAGAGAGGGTGGTGAAGAAGATGTTTGCACGCTTACCTTCGTTGGTCAGAACATTGAGTATAGGAGTTGGGATGTCAGGTTGGTAAGGCCACTTTTGAAATACTGCATACAATATAGGAAGGATGTTGTTAAACTTGAATGGGTGCAGAAGAGGTTGACAAGGATGGGAGTTTCTGGGAGTAATTCAGGAGATGCAGCAAAAATTCATCCCTAGGAAAAAGAAGCATGGTACAGGGAGGATGAGGCAACCATGGCTGACTAAGGAAGTCAGGGATAGCATAAAAGCAAAAGGGAAAGCATATAATGTGGCAAAAAGCAGTGGGAAACCAGAGGACTGGGAAGCTTACAAAGACCAACAGAGGGCAACAAAAAAAGAAATAAGGAGAGAGAAGATTAAATATGAGGGTAAGCTAGCCAGTAATATAAATGAAGACTGTAAGAGTTTCTTTAGATATATAAAGGGCAAAAGAGAGGCAAAAGTGGACATTGCACCACTGGAAAATGATGGTGGAGAGATAGTAGTGGGGAACAAGGAAATGGCTGAGGAACTGAATAATTACTTCGCGTCAATCTTCACGGTGGAAGGCACAAGGAATCTCCCAAAAATTCAAGAGAGTCAGGGGGCAGAGCTGAGTGTGGTGGCCATCACGAAGGAAAAGGTGTTAGTAAAACTGATTGCCCTGAAGGTGGACAAATAAACTGGGCCAGATGGACTGCACCCCAGAGTTCTAAGGGAGATAGCTGAAGAGATAGTGGAAGCGTTAGTGGTGATCTTTCAGGAATCAATAGAGTCAGGGAAGGTCCCAGAGGACTGGAAAATCGCAAACGTGACACCCCTATTTAAAAAGGGAGTAAGGCAAAAGATGGAAAATTACAGGCCGATTAGCCTAATCTCGGTCGTGGGTAAGATTTTGGAGTCCATTGTAAAGGATGAGATTTCTGAATATTTGGAATTGTATCGTAAAATAGGGCAAAGTCAGCATGGTTTCATCAAGGGGACGTCATGCCTGATAAATCTGCTAGAATTCTTTGAGGAAGTAACCAGCAGGGGAGACCAAGGACAGCCAATGGACGTTTACTACCTGGACTTCAAAAAGGCCTTTGATAAGGTGCCACACAGGAGACTGCTGAGTAAGAAAAGGGCCCATGGCATTAGAGGCAAGGTGCTAACATGGATTGAAGATCGGCTGTCTGGCAGAAAACAGAGAGTGGGGATAAAGGGGTCTTTCTCAGGATGGCAGCTGGTGACAAGTGGTGTTCTGCTAGGGTCAGTGTTGGGACCACAAGTTTTCACTTTATACATTAATGATCTAGATGAAGGAACTGTGGGCATTCTGGCTAAGTTCGCAGACGATACAAGGATAATGTTGAGGAGGTGGGGAGGCTGAAGAAGGATTTGGACAGGCTAGGAGAGTGGTAAAGAAGTGGCAGATGGAGTATAACGTGGGGAAGTGTGAGGTCATGCACTTTGGTAAGAAGAATAAAAGCATGGACTATTTTCTAAATGGGGAGAAAATTCAGAAGTCTGAAGTGCAAAGAGACTTGGGAATTCTGGTCCAGAATTCTCTCAAGGTAAACTTGCAGGTTGAGTCAGTAGTCAGGGAGGCAAATGCAATGTTGGCATTTATTTTGAGATGACTTGAATATAAAAGCAGGGTTGTACTACTGAGGCTTTATAGGACTCTGATCGGGCCATATTTGGCGTATTGTGTGCAGTTTTGGGCCCCATATCTCAGGAAGGATGCACTGGCCCTGGAGCGGGTTCAGAGCGGGTTCAAGAGAATGGTCCCAGGAGTGGAAAGCTTAACATATGAGGAACATCTGAGGACTCTGGGACTATACTCATTGGAGTTTAGAATGATGAAGGGGGTTCTAATTGAAACTTAGAGAATACTGAAAGGCCTGGACAGAGTGATGTTGGGAAGATGCTTCCATTGGTAGGACAGTCCAGGACCCGAGGGCACAGCCTTTGAGTAAAGGGAAGACCTTTTGGAACGGAGATAAGGAGAAACTTCTTCAGCCAGAGAATGGTAAATCTATGGAATTCACTGCCACAGAAGGCTGTGAAGACTGGGTCATTGAGTACATTTAAGACTGAGATAGATAGGTTCTTGATTATCAAGGGGATTGAGGGTTACAGGGAGAAAGCAGGAGATTGGGGTTGAGGAACTTATCAGCCACGATTGAATGGCGGAGCAGACTCGATGGGCCGAATGGCATAATTTTTGCTCCTATGTCTTATGGTCTTATGTTGCCGGGACTGGAGGATTCAAGTTATCGGGAGAAGCTGAACCAGGCTGGGTATTTTTTCCCCTGGAGATTTGATACTGAGGGGTGGCCTAACAGAGGTTTATAAAATCATGAGGGGCATGGATAGGGTGAATCATCAAAGCCTTTTTCCTAGATGGGGGGTGGGGTGTTCAAAACTAAAGGAAATAGGTTTAAGATGAGAGGGGAAAGATTCAATAAGGACCTGAGGAGTAACCTTTTCATGTAAAGAGTGGTGCGTGTATGGAACGAGCTGCCAGAAGAAGTGGTGGAGGCGGGTGAAATTACAACATTTGAAAGGCATCTGGATGGGTATATGAATAGGAAGGGTTTAGAGCAATACGGGCCAAATGCTGGAAAATGGGACTAGGTCACGTTGGGATGTCTGGCTGTCATGGGCGTTTTGGACCGACGGGTCTCTTTTCATGCTGCATGACTCTGTAAAAGCTTAATTCCAGAGATAATGTGAAGTAACTGCCCTTGACAACAAGGCAGGACTTGACTGAATATTGTATCAAGGAGCCCTAGCAAAATGGAGGTTGGTGACAATCTGGGGACAGCTGGTTGCAATGGTAACTAATGCATAAGACATTGGCTGTGATTGGAAGCCGATCATCTTAGCCCCGGGATAGCACTGTACTTGTTTCTCATGACAACGCTCTAGGTCTTACAATCTCATTGCTTCATCACTGGCTTTCCTTCCATAAGGTCAGGAGATTGCATACAGTCCAGTTCCATTCACAGACTGTCTGCAGATAATAATGCAGTAGCCTGCATACTGACATGGTCATATGACAAGTGACAATTGCACCACACAAATGACGGTCAAGGGCCATCTGCAACAAGAGACAGTCTACTCATTTCTCCTTGATATTTAATGGCATAAACATAAAATCCCACTGAAACCCTCCTCCAAGCAATCAACATCCAAGCAGTCATTACTGACTATAAATTTAACCAGACAAATCTACATTTCTTATAGTTTCGCACTGTTTTTCTTGGTTGAAGCTTGTTGCAGGGCTATATGTCTCTTGAATGGCCAGTGAATACAATATTTATAAGTTTACACTATAGGATGCTCGATGGTTTCAGCTTCATATGGACATCAAACGAGCACCCTGTACACTCCGTATCAGGGCCAAAGTGAAATGCAATGTGACTATGAGATAACAAGGTGTAGAGCTGGATGAACACAGCAGGCCAAGCAGCATCAGAGGAGCAGGAAGGCTGACGTTTCGGACCTAGACCCTTCTTCAGAAGTCTGGATGAACACAGCAGGCCAAGCAGCATCAGAGGAGCAGGAAGGCTGACGTTTCGGACCTAGACCCTTCTTCAGAGAGAAGAAGAGACATCAGCCTTCCTGCTCCTCTGATGCTGCTTGGCCTGCTGTGTTCATCCAGCTCTACACCTTGTTATCTGCAATATGACTATCTCTGCTTTACAATGACTTCAGGTCATATTTAGACTCTAGATTCAAGCAGTATCAGTAGAAAGCCAAATCATCTTGTATGGACATTGTAGCCCGCTGACAACTTTACTTTTAGTTGTATTCACTTCCCCACCCACTCCAAACTACAGATAATCCCATTGAAACCTCATGCTTGGCACATGGGAACATGTTCTGATGTACATTGCATAGGTCCCAGGAGCAGGGAAACAGCATGTCATCCATCAGTTTGAGTGAAGTTTGTAAAAGACTTCAACGACTTGTGATCTTTTCTTTTTAGACAATACTAGAAGCCAGATAAATAAATGTTTTCAGACAAAGTAAAGTTTACAGCATCGCTTTGAACAGCAAAGTATGAAGCAAAAGTATTTGTTCTAGATTAACACTACCCAGTATTCTGCCTTCTTCTTGAAAGTTTAACTTATGCTAAGGTACATTTTCACAAGTGTTACTGCAATCCACTGACAAGATCACTTCTCACTCTAAGCCTGACCTGGAGAGGGAGAGGGAAAATCAAAACCAAGCTTAATCCTGACTAAGTGACTTCAAGCACTTTAGAGCAGCATTCACTGGTAACCTACTAGATCTGATTCCACTCCTGCAGCCCAGGTAGAATAAGGGCTATTATCATGCCTTACCATCACCTCACAGAGATCAAATAACTTGTTCTGTAAGCACTGGCATTGCCTCTACCAACTGATACCATCAGGCAGCCGTCTTATTTTTGCAACTGTCTTTGAAATGCTTTTAAGATAATAGTCCAAATAATATCATATCAGCTTCCAGTAGGAGTATCTAAATTACATTATTTTTCATGAACTTTTGCCAAAGTCTGTTGAAGGCATAATAAAACTCAAGCAACAAAGGAACATTTGCATTTATATACTATAGAGACTGAGGGATGGAGTTAGTGACACAAATCAATTTGCTTTAACAAAATGCAGAAAATAGTTAATGATGATTAATTCTCAAACCACGTCGCATTTTCACTGGAGTGCTGAACAAATGGCTTTTTGACCCTTGCTCCTTCCCTACTGTGCACCAGTGGCAGGTGCCAGCTGCATTGAAGATACGACTACAATGTCTTCTTCCTTACCCTTTTCTCGCTCCATATCCACCCGTCTGACCATAATCTGACCCTAACTGAGAGCTTCCCGTTCGCCACCCAAACTCCATTAAGCTGGCAGGATACAGCTAGTCTGACACACACCAGCTGTCTAGCCTCCAGGCATGACTATTGCACCAGTAACACAAATAGTCCCTTCTATTCACTCCATTATGTTTTCATCCTTCTGAAATTAAGAGCAGTGCAACTACATGTAAAGCATATAAATAGGCTGAAGAATTACAGCCAATTATTTTACCAATAGTTTTAATTAATTAAGCTGGATATCATTTATAAAAATTTAAATGTTGTGACACATAGACAGCAGCTGTTTCCTTTCTTTTAGAGCAAAAATATTTTGTACTGAAGCTCATAGGATTTCATAGAGTCAATAAATTTTTTTTCAAATTAATCTAAATGCAATGTAATTCTAGGCCAGTGACATTTTATCCAAAGGACTCACATTTTATAATTTAACTGAAACCAATTTTCCCTCTAAGTTGCACAAATGTGCAGCTGTGCAGCGGTCCAGAACTTACTGCAGAGAGGACAAACAGGTTGTGCTAGAATGTTTCTTTTACGATATGTGCAGGTAAGCCAGTCTTAAAAGGAGTGTGCAGTGCAACAAATGGACTATAGAAGGAAATTGGAAGGAACAATGACCAAAGCACATCAAAATTAATTTGGGTTTTTATTTTTCTAAATGTTCATTTCCTTCTGGGAACTTTTAGTTGTCTCTCTGTTTTCCTGCTTTGTGATTGCCCCACTGTGGGCAAGCTGCTTTGTGATTCAGTCCCTCTTCTGTTCTAAGATGTGTAAATCTGATTTTACCTTTTAATAACAATGCGTATTCATATAGCACTATAATATCATAAAATATTTGTACTTTCAGTACTTTATAGGAGCCTAATCAGACAATATTTGATCTGAGCCATAAAAGATGGTATCAGTACAAAAGCAACATTTTGCAGATGCTGAAAATTTAAAACAGGGGAGATAACATGCTCGAGATAGCGAGCAAACCAGGCAGCATCTGTAGGGATAGAAACAAGTTTGTGTTTCTGTTCGATGACCTTTCAACCAAAACTCTTCCAGTTCTGATGAAAAGTAATTTCCTTGTGCTGCCTAATGCACTGAGCACTTCAAGCATTTTTTGCTTTTATTAGGGAGATATAATTGATGATTATTTAAAGCTTGGTTAGAGACGTACCTTTCAAGGAACCTCTAAAAGAAACAGACAGGGTCTAAGAGCTTTGGGAAGACATTTTTAAAATCCATTGATAGGGTGAGGGCATCATTAGCTGGGCCAGGATTTATTACCCATCCACATTTGTCCTTGAGAAAATGATAGTGAGTTGCCTTCTTGAACTGTTGCAGTCCGTCAGCATGCCATTGTTCTATTTTAGAGCACCTTGAACAGCCGATTTACTTTCAGAAGTTAAGGTCAGCTTTTCTGTTATGGTTTGAGTGGGATTATGTTACTCTGTGTTCAAGTGCTAAGTTTCAGCTTCAGATTTATGGTCTGAATGGTTGCAAAAATCTCCCTTTGGTAACTGTTGTATCTAGCAATTTCATGCAGTATTATGCTTCCAATGTCTATTGCATCCTCAAACTCATCATCACCTAGATGTTTTGGCTGTTTTTATTAATTTAAATGATGTAGGCATCTTTTGCCAGGCCAGCATTTATTGCCATCTATGACTACCCTCGAAATGATGGTGGGAAGCTGCCTTCTTGAACTACTATTGTCCATTTGTTGTTAAGGTAACCCACAATGAGAGTTTCAGTACGTTGACTGAGCTACACTGAGGAAACGGCAATACATTTCCAAGCCAGTATGGTGAGTGGCTTGCCAGGAAGTAGGGAACTTGCAGGTGGTCGTGTTGCCATGTATCTGCTGTCCTTTAAATGGAAGAAATCATGGGTTTGGAAGGTGCTGTTGAAGGGCGCTTGGTGAACTTGTGTCAGGCATCTTGTCGATGGCACAACAACTGCTATTGAGCATGGGTGGTGAAGGGAGTGGATGGTTGTGGATGTGGTGCCCATCAAATAGGTGTACATATCCTGTTTGGTATTATCATGACTGTTCATCCAACTCAGTACCCTGCTCCCACCTTCTGCCTATAATCTTTCCCTATAATGACCTTGGCAAGTAGGGTTAAAGAGAATCCCAAGGCATTCTATAGATACATCAAAAACAAGTGGATAACTAGAGAAAAGGTAAGACTAATCAAGGATAAAATAGGGAACTTGTGCTTGGAAGCAGAGGATGTGGATGAGATCCTAAATGAGTACTTTGCATCAGTGTTCACCCAGGAGAAGGATATGGAAGATAGTGAGATTTGTTTGGAGCATGGTAACATGGTAACAAGCATTTTGAGTTCAAGAAAGAAATGGCATTAGGTGTCTTGAAGGGCATTAAGGTAGATAAGACCCCAGGGCCCGATGGTATCTACCCCAGGTTGATGAGAGAGACAAGAGAAGAGATTGTTGGGGTCTTGAACAAGATGTTTGTATCCTCATTAGCCACTGGAGAGGTCCTGGAGGACTGGTGAGTATTTAATGTTGTTCCTCTGTTCAAGAAGGGAAATAGGGATAAATCCAGGAAACCACAGACTGGTGAGTCTCACATTCGTGTTTGGGAAGCTATTGAAGAGAATTCGTAGGGATTGAATTTACACACATTTGGAAAATTATGGTCTAATTAGAGCCAGTCAGCATAACTTTGTGCAGGGAAGGTCATGTCTTACTAACTTGAATGAATTTTTCAAGGTGGTGACAAAGGTGAATGATGAGGGTAGAGCAGTGGAAGTTGTTTACACGGATTTTAGTAATGCTTTCAACAAGGTCCCTCATGGTAGGCTCATCCAGAAGATTAAGATTCATTAGATCCATTGTGACTTGGCCGCATGGATTCAGAATTGGCTTGTCCATAAAAGGCAGAGGGTAGTGATGAAAGGATATCTTTCAGGCTGGAGGTCCAGCACGGTGGCTCAGTGGTTAGCACTGCTGCCTCACAGTGCCTAGGACCTGGGTTCGATTCCACCCTTGGGCGACTGTCTGTGCAGAGTTTGCATATTCTCCCCTGACCTGCGTAGGTTTCCTCCGGGTGCTCCGGTTTCCTCCCACAGTCCAAAGATGTGCTGGCTAGCTGGATTGGCCTTGCTAAATTCCCGTAGTGTTCAGGGATGTATAGATTAGGTGGGTTATAGTGGGATGGGTCTGGATGGGATGCTTTGAGGGTCGGTGTGGACTTGTTGAGCCAAAGGACCTGTTTCCACACTGTAGGGAATCTATGATTCTATGATATAGCGGTGTTCCACAGGGATCCATACTGGGACCTCTGCAGTTTATGATATGTATAAATGACTTGGATGAAAATATAGATAGGTGGGTTAGCAAGATTGCAGATGATACAAAGATGGCTGGAGTTGTGGATAGTATAGACGGTTGTCAAAGGATACAGCAGGATATAGATCAGTTGCAGATATGGGTGGAGAAAAGGCAGATGGAGTTTAATCTAGGAAAGTGTGAGGTGCTGCACTTTGGGAGATCAAATGCTAAAGAAAAGTTTACTGTTAATGGCAGGACTCTGAACAGCATTGATGTCCAGAAGGATCTTGGGGTTCAAGTCAATAGCTTTCTGAAAGTGGCCAGGCAAGTAGAGAGGGTGGTAAAGAAGGCATACGGCACGCTTGCCTTTATTGGATTGCGCACAAGAGTCAGGACATCACGTTGTAGCTTTATAAGACTTTGGTTCAGCCATACTTAAAGAATTGCATTCAATTCTGACAACATTACTGGAAGGATATGGAGGCTTTAGAGAGGGTGCTGAAGAGGTTGACCAGGATGCTGCCTCAATTAGAGGGTCTGAGCAATAAGGAGAAGCTAGAAAAACTCGGGTTCTTTTCCCTTGAGCAGCGGAGGCTGAAGGGAGACTTAATAGAAGTCTATAAAATTATGAGATGCATAGATAGGGTTGATGGTCAGAATCTATTTCCCAGAGTTGAACTGTCTGATACTCGGGGGCATGCATTTAGGGTGAGGGGGGAAAATTCAAAGGAGATGTGAGAGGCAAGTATTTTTACAGAGTGGGGTAGGAGTCCGGAATGCCCTGCCAGGTGTGGTGGTTGAGGCATTGAAGGGACTTTTAGATAAGCACATGAATATCGCATCGCATCTCAATACCAAATCTCACTTGAGATCAAAGTATGCCAATAGCTTTGAGGATGATAACTGTTTCCTCATTTCGTTGAAAACGATGGCTTGGCTATGTGACCATTTCCAAGGCTGACCCCTTTTTTAGGGGTCAATGCCAATGTGCCAGGATGGAGGCCAGGTTATGTATGAACATTCCGTAACATTCCAGTCCAAGGAAAAATTTAAGCTGCAGTACAGATGTGGGAGCCAGTGCGGCTTTGATTGCCCTCACTTTATCTTCCAGCAGATGTAACATGGTCTTGTCAACTCTGTAGCCCAAGAAGGTCACTTTGGGTGTTGGAGCACACATTTTTACCCTTCTAAGGCATACACACACCTGGGAGAAATGTCTAAGTTCTCTAAGTGCTCCTTATTGGACTTCCCTGTCATTGCACATCATCTAGACAAATGGCGACCTGGGGCAGACCATGGAAAATTTTCTCCATCATCCATTGAATAACTGCACATGCCGATGACATCACAAATGGCAGTCTTGTACGTTGGTACAAACCTTTATCAGTATTCATTTTGGTTACTACTGGGAATCCATATCTAATTGCAACTGCAAGAACACTTGGCACATGCTCAGCTTCATGAAGGACAACACCTCTGCCAGCTTTGTATATAAATCCTGTATAGAAGCATAGAAGTATAGAAGATAGGAGCAGGAGGAGGCCATTCAGCCTTTCGATCCTGCTCTGCCAATCTTCACGATCATGGCTGATCATCCAACTGAATAGCCTAATCCTGCTTTCTCCCCACAAGCTTTGATCCCATATGCCCCAAGTACTATGCACCTCTTGAATACAGTCAATGTTTTGGCATCAACTACTTCCTGTGGTAATGAATTCCACAGGCTCTCCACTCTTTGGGTGAAGAAATGGCTCCTCATCTCCTAAATCGTCCATCTCGAATCCTCACACTGTGACCCCTGGTTCTGGACACACCCACCATCAGGAACATTCTCCCTGCATCTACTCTGTCCAGTCCTGTTGGAATTTTTTAAGTCTGTATGAAATCCTCCCTCATTTGTCTGAACTCTAGCGAAAACAACCCCAGCCTAATCAATCTCTCCTCATATATTAGACCCGCCATCCCCAGAATCAGCCTGGTAAACTTTCGCTGCACTCCCGCAAGAGCAAGAGCATTCTTCCTCAAAAAAGGATACCAAAATTCCAGGTGTGATCTCGCCAAGGCCCTGTACAACTCCAACAATACATCCTTGCTCCTGCACTCGAAACCTCTCGCAATGAAGGCCAAGATACCATTTGCATTCTTTACCGCCTGCTAACCCTGCATGTTTAACTTCAGTGACTGGTGCATAAGGACACCCAGGTCCCGTTGCACACTCCCCTCTCCCAATTTACAGCCATTCAGGTAGTAATTATGTGAGGGATTGAATATTTAACCAGCTGTGAAAAGCAGTTTACCGTTTCTTTGAAATCCACAAGAAGAAGAACTGGCCTGTCAGGCTTCACAATTAGTACAACTGGGGTTAACCATTCCACAAGCTGGAGTGGTTTGCTGGTTCCTTTGCTTTGCACCTTCTGGTTTTTGCCCCTACTTTTGCCCGTAAGGCAAATGGCCCTGGGCAGATCTCATAGAATCATGGAACTGCTTCCTGGTCAACTGTAAGGTGGCCTCAGCTCCTTTGATAGTCCCTAGACCTTCTTGAAAATCTCCCAGATATTTAATTAGGACTTCATGCAGGTAACCATTTTCTAGTTATGCTTCTCATAAGAGACCAGAACCAAGGTTGCATCCTCAATTTGGTTCCCCAGTGTTGGCTCTGTCTAGCCGAGGTCTTGTGCAAACTTAAGAGTTGGAGTCTAGAGTGAATTTTGTTAGAGACTGGTTCAGCGATCAATGGAACAGCTGCACCAGTATTGACCTCCATTAGAACCAGGCGGCCATTTAACCAGACGTTTATTTTGATTGATTCTGATTTGGGGAAAAAAAACAGAAATTGCTGGAAAAGCTCAGCAGATCTGGCAGCATCTGTGGCGAGGAATCAGAGTTAATGTTTCCTCCGATTCTCAGGAAAGGTCAGAATGTAAACCAAAATGTTAACTCTGATTTCTCTCCACAGATGCTACTAGACCTGCTGAGCTTTTCCAGCAATTTCTGTTTTTCTTTTCTGATCGCCAACATTTGCTGTTTTTACAGTTCTGATATTGATGTGGCTAAGCAATTTCATGGTTCCTAACCAGATGTAGGTGGACTTTCCAGTGTGTGCCCTCTCCTGGATACCAGCCTATGAGTTCTCTTACTCAGTTTAGGTTGAGTGGTCTCGAGTCCACATACTGGCTTGCCTGCCTAGACCTGGAGAAAAGTTCAACCATTTGGCCGAGGCTTGGCTTTGTTTTGGGGTTTTGCTGTGGGCTGACCTAAAGACCCTGTGTTCAGGATATGTCCTGAGTGACGCTATCCAACTACCGTCACTCAAGTGGTGTTCCCCAAGCTCAGTGAAACTGGCAGAATACCTTGCAACTCATATGCTCCACTTGCTGCATTTTCCAATCACAAAGCCAGTTGTAGTGCCTGTTTGAAGTCTAGTTGGGCTTTGCTAATAGGCATTTTCGCATGGTCACATCAATGATCCTACATACCAAATGGTTTATCAGCATCTTATCAAAGGCTAAACCAAAGTCACATCTGGTGCCTCATGAAGTGTTAGGGTCCTAAGAACCCAAGAAGCTGCAGGTCCACAAGCTGTCAGGAGAAATATCCATTGCAGCAGGGCAGTAACAGTGAATCAGTGGAAGAATAGCTCGGCAGTTACTAAACCAAAAATACAGATTGCAATGTCTTAATTCCATGGTTGTGTAAAACCAAGGATCTACATGTTAATTTTTCAGAGCTAAAATTGGATAAGAAACATAGCGGAACAAATTGGGCAAAAAATTGACAGATGGAGTATGAAGTGTGAATATGTGAACTAGTCAATTTTGGCGGGAAGAATAGAAAAATAATATATTATTTAAGAAGAGATAGCCTGCAGAATTTGAAGATACAGAGAGTTGGGATGTTAATATGTGGGTACAGCAGTGATTAGGAAAGCAAATGAAATGTTGGGATTTATTGCAAGGAATCGGAATTTAAAAGCAAGGAAGTTTTATTACAATTGTACAGGCAGAGAATTGTGGACAGTTTTTTTCACTCTTACTTGAAAAAGACATATGGAATTTGCCACCACCAAAAGTGGTTGAGGCCAAAACATTGTGTTTTCAAGAAGGAGTTGGATACAGCTCTTGTGAACAAAGGGATCAAGGGGGGAATTAGGTTATTGATGATCAGCCATGATTATATTGAATGGCAGAGCAGGCTCAAAAAATCGAATGGCCTGCTCCTACTCTGAACTTACACATTTTCATGTTTCGATGCTCCACAGAATCCCTACAGTGTGGAAACAGGCCGTTCAGCCCAACAGGTCCACAATGACCCTCCGAAGAACATTCCACCCAGACCCACACCTCTACTCTATCCCTGTAACCCTGCATTTTTCCCATGGCTAATCCGCCTTGCCTTCACATCCCTGGACATTATGGACAATTTAGCATGGCCAATCCACCTAACTTGAACATCTTTGAGCTGTGGGAGGAAACTGGAGCACCTGCAAGAAACCCATGCAGACACAGGGAGGAACTGCAAACTCCACACAGACAGTTGCCCAATGCAGTCGAAGCAGTCAGACAACGTTCACTAGATTCATTCCTAGGATGAAGGGCTTTCCTTATGAAGAAAGGATGAACAGGTTTGGCCTTTAGTCACTAGATGTTAGAAGAACAGAGAAGTGACCTTATTGAAATATGTAAATCATAAAGTCTTAATCATAAAGCTCCATCCTCTGTGTGAAGAATGTACCTCTCAGGTCCTTTTAAAATCTTTCCACTCTCACATTACACCTACGTCTTCTAGTTTTGGACTCCCCCACCCGAGGAAAAAGACTTTGGCTATTCACCCTCTCCATTCCCCTCATGATTTTATAAACCTTTATAAGGTCACCCCACGGCCTCCAACACTCCAGGGGAAAAATGCCCCAGCCTATTCAGCCTCTCCCCATAACTCAATCCCTCGCGTCTTGGCAACATCCTTATAAATATTTTTTGCATCCCCTCAAGTTTAACAACATCCTTCCTATAGAAGGGCAAACAAAATTGTATGCAGTATTCTGAAAGTGGCCTCACCACAGTCCTGTACAGCTGCAACATGACATCCCAACTCCTATACCCAATGTTCTGACCAATGAAGGCAAGTGTGTCAAATGCCTTCTTCCCCATCCTGTCTACCTGTGACTCCACTTTCAAGGAACTACGTACCTGCACCCTGTTGATACAAGGGGGATGTTTTCTTTTAGGAGAGTCAACAACTAGGGGACATAGTTTAAGAATAACAGTCTTGAAGAGAAATTACTTTTCTCAGAGGGTCATTAGCCTCTGGAATTCTGTCACCAAGAACATAGCGGATGCAGAGTGATTGAATTTATTCAAGGTTCAGATAGACATACAATGGAGTTGCGCAGTAAAGGGTGGGCAGACAGGAAACTGGAGTTGAGACCACAACCAAACCATGATCTTATTAAATGGTAGAGCTAGCTTTAAATACTGAATCACCCATACAAGTTCTTAAGCTCTTTGCTCCTGTTGCAGTTTCATAAAAGGGAAGACAAAAAAAAAACTTCACACCAAATACTCACTTAGTAAAGACATAACGTAATCAACAGAAGTAACAGTAATATTTACAGGTTGGCAATGATAGACATGGCTAAAATGGGCTCATTATCCTTGGGCCAATGAGGATGCAACAGTTAGCTGGGGTTCCTGCTCATAAGTAATTAATAATGCAGCAACACACATACAGTGAATAAATCACAGCATATCATAAACTTAGATAACAAGCATGGGGCTGGATGAACACAGCAAGTCAAGCAGCATCATAGGAGCAGGAGAAACTTGACGTTTCGGGCCTAAACCCTTCATCAGAAATGGGGGAGGGGAAGAGGGTTCTGAAATAAATAGGGAGAGGGGGGAGGTGGATAGAGGATGGATAGAGGAGAGGATAGGTGGAGAGGAGGCAGACAAGTCGAAGAGGCGGGGATGGAGCCAGTAAAGGTGAGTGTAAGTAGGGGGTGAGGAGGAGATAGGTCAGTCCAGGGAGGATGGACAGGTCAA
>JAHRHZ010000210.1:473738-499009 GCA_024137785.1 Ginglymostoma cirratum | reverse complement strand
CCACCCCCTTGACCTGTCCGTCCTCCCTGGACTGACCTATCTCCTCCTCACCCCCCTACCTACACTCACCTTTACTGGCTCCATCCCCGCCTCTTCGACTTGTCTGCCTCCTCTCCACCTATCCTCTCCTCTATCCATCCTCTATCCGCCTCCCCCTCTCTCCCTATTTATTTCAGAACCCTCTTCCCCTCCCCCATTTCTGATGAAGGGTTTAGGCCCGAAACGTCAAGTTTTCCTGCTCCTATGATGCTGCTTGACCTGCTGTGTTCATCCAGCCCCATGCTCGTTATCTCAGATTCTCCAGCATCTGCAGTACCTTTTATCTCTGATATCATAAACTTAACCACTTAAGTAAAAGAAAGAGCTGTGGATGCTGGAAAACTGAAACAAGAACAGAAATTGATGGACAAACTCAGCAGGTCTGGCAGCATCTGTGGAGAGAAAGCAGAACTGTTCTGAAGAAGGGTTAATATTATCTCTACTTTTTCTCCATAGATGCTGCCAGACCTGCTGAGTCTCTCCAGCAATTTCTGTTTTTGTTTCATGAACTTAACCATTGGCTACCCTCCTGAGTTTTCAACAACTTTATTTATGGCCTGAAACACTTTCTGCATCTTAAACATCTCTAGCATTTAGTTTCATCCTGATATTTTGCAGCCCAGAGTGTACGTCTGAGGACAACAGAGTGCAGGTCAATACGAACTTCTGTGTCCTAATTTCTGACCCTAATGGAGTCTGTTCACACATCTGATCATAGCATTCCTGGTCCCTGATAACTCAGTTTCACTTAGCAGGAATTTGGAAACCATACACACGCGTATATTTATACAATATAAAGCACTACAGAAGCTTTATAACTATAGCAATAATGGAACTAAAGATTTGGTAGCGTACTTTTATATCTGAGTCAGAAAGTTGAACATTCAACTTCCACCACTGTACCTAATTACATTATTGAGCCACCGTGTACTTAAGGAGGATGGTACCTTTCGGTAAGATAACAATGCATAGGTCAGAATCTTCTCAGGCCCTGAATGATGCTTTCTATGGCGAGCAATTTGGCAGAATCATATGAGAAGTTGAGCAAGGCCTTTCTCAAAGTCAGGAGCAACAAGTCACATTTTCCAACAGAACTCTAGACTTTGGGAAGGGATTCTTGCTCATGAACAATGACAGGTCTATTAATAGAGATTATTGCTCTTTATCACTCTTGTTACTGCCTAATCTCATCTCATTAATATGCCAGTTCCTATTTTACCATGTGCCAGACAGAAAATAGATGTCAAAAGGTTTCTAAAGTGAAAGTCCGTTCAAGGTCTCTACTTGCTTCTCCAGACCACATCTCAATCACCCAGCATCAGTACCTCAGGGCACACTTATTGGTTGCAGCCACATGCACCCCATATCCATGGAAGTTAGCATCCAGCACATGCCACGTGTGCCAAGATCTATGCACCATCATGGTATATCTTTGATTCACTTATAGTTGACTTCTACAATTCAATACTGCACTTTGGAGCACACAGCACCTCTCATTTTAATACTGCTCGAAGTGCCGGTACAGCCTCCTAGCTCACAGATTGGACCAAGCCACATCTCAACCTTCTTGCCTGCTCTCTTATCAGTCACTCACCTAGCATCAACCTGGATGCTCACAGCATTCCTGAATCATTTTGCTTTGCATTGCTTTGTCTTCTTGTGCCTTGGCCCATCAGCCAGAGCTTAAAGGCTATAGTCTCTGTCTTGCTATGCTACATAGCGAAGCCACAAAGCCAGGCAACTTGTCATGCTTGTCAGCAGTGATCAGTCAATACACAGTGTGCCATATGGCACAGCACAATGTCAGTTTTACAGCTACAGTATTTGACAACAGCCTGCACAGCAAACAAACTATATGTGCTTCAACCAAATAGCCCAGTCTCAGAGTAAAAGTGGAGTAGTCTTCAGTTGAGTCAAATGGGGGCTATTGTTGGTTAGGCAGTCCTGATACAGTCAGTCAACGAGTCATCATATCTGGCAAGTTCCACCTCCATCCTTTCTGCAGTCAGTACTAATGGATGAGAAATTGGCTGTATGCTTGTGAAAATTAACATTTCTGTGGCAGTGATGTGGCTGAGAAAACAATTCGAAGCATGGAGAAAGACAACCTCACTTATCTGCAAACCAACAGTCCCTGTAGTTACATCATCCTCGGAGCTGCTACAAATAAACTCGCCCATCTTAGAGATTCATGGGAATTTAACCAAGAACAGGAATCTCATCATCCACTGATGAAGACCAACAACAACACCACGTCAGTAGCTAACCTTTGATGATCTGAAGGAAGGACTGGAACAAATAGAAAGCCGTCGTAAATAGATAGCCCATAAATAATGGTGCAATCATGAAGTGTGATAAAGACATCTTCATAGGTATTGACCTACTATTGAGCTAGTATGTATAATTTTTCTCATTTGTGTACAATACAGCAACTAACTACGTATTGTGACAGAATACATTTCTATATATAGGTTTCTGGGCTGCATTTACAACAAATACTAAGAACAGTTGTGCATTTGTGAAAATTCACACTGACCTTTCTAGAACCAATGAAATTTCTGCAATTCAGTTAGCTCTCTAAGGCTCTCATACTGGCATTCAAAAACAGAAGAACATCTGTGTAGTGTCAGAGTAACTTGTTGGCTACTGTTTATTGCTTATGTCTCCATTTGAAATTTTAATTGCATTAGGTGATAAGACTGAGGCTCTAACAGCTTAGTTCAGACCTGGCTGTCTGTATTTCCATTTTGACTAATGCAGAACCATCAATTAAATATAGAGATGAAAGTCAAAGAAGAAAGAGAGAACATCCACTCAGTCTCGGGGCTTAAGTATGATCAGTCACCTGTTTAGGGTGGACAGGTTCAGGCGATCCATCTCACTACAGTCTGGGAAGTGGACCATCAGGGGAATGAGCATTGGCAGGAGCATTGGAGGCAGGGAGGGGTAAGGGGGGCAAAATCAATGCTGGAGATTGTAGACAGCAGTCTGAGATGCAGAGGGGAAGGGGTGAACTCCATAGATGGGAAGCAGGAAGTGCATGGGAGGAAATGGGATGCTGTGTTTTGGCGGAAGGGGAACCTGTCGGGGGAGGGCTAACAGTCGCTATCATGACCTCAACAGGTGGGGAGGAGGAGGTCAGAAATATTGCTCAGCCTGATCGATGATAGTTGGTCCAGGAGAACATAAGAACAAAAGAAATAGGAGCAGGGGTAGGCCATCTGGTCCCTCAAGCCTGCTCCATCATTGAATAAAGTCATGGATGATCTCCTTGTGGACTCAGCTCCACTGAGCTGTCCACTCACTATAACCCTTAATTCCCTTACTATTCAAAAATCTATCTTTGCCTTAAAATCATTCAACCAGGTAGCCTCAACTGTTTCATAAAAACCCAAAGAACTGCGGATGCTGTAAATCAGGAACAAAAACAAAGTTGCTGGAAAAGCTCAGCAGGCCTGGCAGCATCCGTGAAGGAAAAAACAGAGTTAATGTTTCGGGTCTGGTGACCCTTCTTCAGAACTGGGAATTCCACAGACTCATAAGCTTTTGGGTGAAGAAGTTCCTCCTCAACTCAGCCCTAAATCTGCTCCCCCTTATATTGGGGCTATGCCCCTAGATCTAGTTTCACCCGCCAGTGGAAACAACCTCCTTGCTTCTTTCTTACGTATTCCCTTCATAATGTTATATATTTCTATAAGAGTCCCCCTTATTCTTCTGAATTCCAATGATTATAGTCCCAGTTGACTCATCGCTCATCATAAACCTACCCTCTCAATTCCAGAATCAACCTAGTGAACCTCCTCTGCACCCACTTCAGTGTCAGTACATCCTTTCTCAAGTTAAGGAGATCAAAGCTATACACATTACACCAGGTGTGGCCTCACCAGTACCCCATACAGCTGCAACATAACCTCTCTGTTTTTAGACTCTGTCCCTCCAGCAATGAAAGATAATATTCCATTTGCCTTCTTAACTACCTGCTGCACCTGCAAACCAACATTTTGTGATTCGTGCACAAAGACATTCAGCTCCCTGTGCTCAGCAGAATGCTGCAATTTTTCACTATTTAAATAATAGTTCATTTTGCTGTTTTTCCTACCAAAATGGATGACCTCACATTTATCAACATTTTACTCCACCAGCCAGACCCTTGTCCACTCACTTAACCTATCTATATCCCTCTGTGGACCTTTAGTGTCCTCTGCACACTTTGTTCTACCACTCATTTTAGTGCCATCTGCAAACTTTGACACACTACACTTAGATCCCAACTCTAAGTCATCTATGCAAATTGTAAATAATTGCGGTCCCAATACTGATCCCTAAGGCACACCACTAGCCATTGATTACCAACTAGAAGAGCACATATTTATCCCAAATCTTTGCTTTCTGTTAGCTATCCAATCTTCCATCCATGCTAATAATTACCTGTAACACCATGCACCTTTATCTTATGCAGCAGTTTTTTGCACAGCACCTTGTCGAATGCCTGTTGGAAATCCAGATACACCACATCCACCAGTTCCCCATTGTCCACCACCCCACGTCCTCAAAGAATTCCAGTAAATTAATTCAACGTGACCTGCCTTTCATGAACGCATGTTGCATCTGCCCCATGGGACAATTTCTATCCAGATATCATGCTATATCTTCCTTGATCAAAGATACAAGCACTTACCCCACAGCAGAAGTTAAGCTAACTGGCCTATAGTTACCTGCCTTTTGTCTACTTACTTTTTTGAACAGTGGTGTCACATTTGCTGTTTTCCAATCTGCCAGAACCACCCCAGAGTCCAACAAATTTTGGAAAATTAGTGTAAGCGCATTTGCTATTTCCCTTGACATCTCTTTCAGTATCCTGGGATATATTCCATTTGGCCTTAGGGGACCTGGAGATCCCTTTGCTCCACCGTACTTTCCAAGGTCCGATCATTCATCATGTATTCCCTTGCCCCACTTGTCCTGCTCAAGTGCATCATCTCACACTTATCGGGATTGAATTTTATTTGGCACTGATTAGCCCATCTGACCAGCCCTATGTCCTCTTGTCGTCTGACGCTACCCTCCTGACTGTTTACCATCCCACTAATTTTTGTATCGTCTGAAGACCTATTGATCAACCCTCCTACTTTCAAGTCTAAATCCTTTTTTATAAACCACAAACAGCAAGGGCCCCAACAATGAGCCCTGTAAGATCCAAGTGAACACAGATGTCCAGTCAGAAAAACACCCCTTAATCACCCTCTGCTTCCAACCAGTCAGCTAATTGTGGATTCAATTTGCTAAATTTCCTTAGATCTCATGGGCTCGTACCTTTGTTATCAATGTCCCATGTGCGACCTTAACAAAAGCCTTGCTGAAGTCCAAGTAGACTACATCAAAAGCGTTGTTGTCATCTACACACCTGGTCACCTCTTCAAAAAATTCAATCAAGTTTGTCAGGCATGACCTCCCTTTAACAAAACCATGCTGACTACCCTTTATCAATCCTGGCCTTTCAAATTGCAGATTACTTCTGTCCCTTAGAATTGCTTCCAACCGACCTGTAGTTTCCTGGTTTGTCTCAAGCTCCCTTCTTGAATATTGGTTCTATATTGGCTATCCTCCGGCAACTCTCATGTGACAGACAAGAACTGAAAAATATTTGCAAGAGCCCTCACTATTTCCGTCTTGCCTCACCCAACAACCTGGAGGCTTATCTACTTTTAAGCCTGTCAAACCATTCAGAATCTTCTGTCTATGCTAATTTTCTTAATTGTATCATAGACTGAGACCCACCCCGCACCCCCCATTTCTACATGCTTATTGTCTCACTTGTCAATATCAACCCAAAGTATTCAATTAGATCTGTGCCGACATTTTTTCACTCTTCACACAAATTACACTGTGGCCCATGAAGATGGGCTCTACTCTTTCCCTTGTTATCCTTTTGCCCTTAATGTACCTGTAAAACAGCTTAGGATTTTCCATTATTTTACCTGCCAGTATCCTTTCATAGCCCTCTTTAGCTCTTCCAAATATCCCTTTTAAGTTTCCTCTTGCACATTCGAAAATCCTCTAGGCTTCTGCTCTTTTACACCCTTGGTATCGACCATATGTCTTCCTTTTTCTCTTAATGCAATGCTGCATATCCCTTAATATCCAGGGTTCGCAGGAATTGATGGTCCTACCCTGTTTCTTTATTGGAACATGTTAGCCCTGCATTCTCTATATTTCCTTTTTGAATGCATCCCAGATTTACCTGAAAGTATCTGCTCCCATTCTGGCCAAATCATATCTGATCTTATTAAAAATATCCTTTCTTCCGTTGAGAACTTTGACTTCAGGCCCCTCCTTGTGCTTTTCCAGAACAACCTTGAGTCTAATGGAGTTATGATCACTGCCAACTATCATAAGGGCCATGCACTGGCCACCATGAGTTGCTGGTGGGAACATGTGGAGGTTTGATTGAAATGAGCTATTCAGTGCTAGGTATGAAGGGACATGGAGGCTAGGAGGGGTGGTAGGGAATAATGATAAGGCCCAGCTTGGTACTCACATTGTCCAACTCGACCTGAGCTCCCTTCCGTTATCTACCAATTGCTAAAAGTGACCTGTGAATGGAAAATGCCTTGGACCACACCTGGAGTGGACACAATCTGTATTAGATTGATGGTCAAAGGTATGGGTTCCATCTCTGACAAATGTAAGGCCCTTCAAGGGGTAATTCCATCAATCATGCACCTACAGAGGACTGGTCCACTTCAGCTGTGTTTGTGAAATGCATGAAGTAAAGAAGTATGCTGGGTACATGCCGGTCACAGCAATTCCACCCTGACAATGGACCTTGCAAATTGCAGGCAGATATCTCTGTGAAGTAGAAGTAATCACAGAGAACCTTTAAGAGGCAGCTATGTGCCACAAAACACACAGCAAATGCAAAACAGTCTATGGTGCAAAAAGGAATGGAACTGATTTCCTCTCCACTTGAACTGTAAGTGTAATGCAAGACTCTCATGTATGTAATTACAGCTGTGATGGGTGACGCTGGACCGGAAGGAGAAGGGGTCAGTATGCCTGCAGCATTTAGGCTTTGCTGCTAATCATTTGCCACAGGACTGGTGGGGCAATTGTTGAAATAATGGTCTATGTCAAAGCACCAAGATCAGTCACTACATGGCCTCCCTTGTCAGAATGCTCTATGTCTCAGTCTGTGAAGAAGCATGTTAAGTTGCCATTTGAAAGAGATATGGCTGTTGACTGTTCTCATTGTTAAGAACCTGTTCTGTTCCTTACTTGCCCAACTCAGTTGCATTGCAAGTATGATTGATGAATTCAACCATGGCAGAGGTTATTTTTATTTAATGTGTAGGGAGATGGAAGAGGAAATGATATGCCAGCAAGCACTGGAGGAGTGCTGCCACAGAAGCCAAACTGCCTCCACCACTTGGTGAGGTCACAGCTACAGGACACTCAGGAGTATTTGCTCTGGATGAGTAAGATGCAGTGCTGTCGCAGACTAAAGGTGTCCTGGGATAGTGTGATTGAACTATTCCAGCTGCTTTGAGCAGGACCTGTAAACTGAAGGTGTGGGATCCCATTCAAACAAGGTGGCTGTCAAGGTGATAGTTGCGCTGAACTCTTATGTGGCTGGCTTGTCTGAGTTCATTTTGTTTCCCTATGATGAGGTCGTGCTGCAGCCTGTGCAATAATACTCAGGCATTTACCTGGTTTCTCCCAGGTGCGGAATCCATCTACTGTGTTCCCATCACACTGAGAGGGTTATATCACAACCAAGTAGAGTTCATCAGTAGAAAATGATTCCATTTCATCAACATGCAAGTGCCCATACCTTGGGAGCTGCCATGACTCTTACAACCTTGAGAACTCATGTTCCTGCTGTGTTTGAGGATTCGGGTGCCTCACAAAGCTAGTTACTGGGAACAAAGGCTACCCAGTGTGACCATGGCTGATGATTCCGTTACACGACTCGCTGACTGAGACAAAGCATAATACAATGCAGCACATTCTTCAGTAGGGACACAATAGAACAGATGATAGACCTTCTGAGGATGAGGTTCTGCTGCAGGAATCAGTCTCACAGGTCCTTTAAGTAGTCTGCAGACATATTGTGCTGTGTGATCCCAGTATGCTATGCTCTGCACAACTGGAGCAGGCAAATGAGGGGATATGATGAATGCTGAGCCACTGGGAAAGCAGCCTTCCAAGGAGGAAAGTCAGGGCATTGAGTAGAAGGAATATCACCTTCTGCATGACAGAGTGCTGCTGCTTAGAGCACTGTAAACCAGACAGGATTTGACTGACACCAATTCCAGTGGATGACAGCTGGGTGCAGTGATCACTCATTGTCAAATAATTGTTGCTGAACATGCAAGTAGTCTACATGCATTCTGGGAGAGAAAAGCAGATTCTGTTTGATTTCTGTTGGTTTTTAGTGTTTGTAAATAAAAGTTGATCTTTTGAATCATCTGAAGGCTGCCCTGTATGTATATTGTATAACAATAGGATGCTGTGCTACAGTGGACATTGGGGAAAGGGTAGCATAGACTTAGAGAGGGCTGTGATATGGAACGTAGCTACGGACTGATGAGTTGTGCTGACAGGTGCTTAAACAGGAATGTTAAGTTGCTTAATCAAGGAAGTGTCAAGGGGTGCTACCTATGTGCCGTCGGAAGCTCTGGTTTCTGGTTGTCGTGCTGTATGTTGATGGTGAAGTGCAATTTGGTACTGTCAATGTTTGACTGGGTGCACAGCCAGGGTTCAAAGGACCTTGCACCAGGGATGACAGTCTATTCCAGGATTTCTGGCAATGGGGGAATGAGGCAAGCATTGAGGAAGAGGAGGGCGCACAGAAGTATGATATCTAGTTAATGAGGTGAGTTAAGGATGATGCTGTGAGTAAACTTGCTCAGTTATGTGAAGAGAAACCCTCCATGAAACTTGCAAAACTTATATTTTGCCAAAATATGATAAGATTCACCACAAAATATTGCGGTGAATATTATTGTGATCACTGGAAGCAACTGGAGTACTTGAAGAGCAGGCAGTTTATTTAGTGTGCTTCGTAAGATTGCTTCCATAACGGTGATCACTAAAAACATTAGTCAGGCATTAGTCTCACCGTAAACTGTGGATTTGTATTGTTGACTAGCTGTCATGTTTATTTCCATAACAACAACTGAGGCACTTCAAAATAATTCACTGGCTGTGAAGTGTTTTAAGAAATCTCTGCAAAATTCTGAAGGGGTGGAATTTTATAGAGGTCTGAGTGAAGTAGGCTATGGTGTGATTTGTGACAGAATCAGGCAAGAAGTCTGGTGAGCCCTATCTGGATAGTGGGACTAACATGCTGCATTTTTTATATATTTGTTGAGTATCGAGGGGAGTTTCTCACTAGGGAGCAGCAAGTTGCAAGGGGATTATAGCTTGTTAAACATCTTATTAATGCTGCAACAAGCCCATTCATATTCAGCTTCCTATCTTACTAAATGTGCCATACAAGCTAGAAGTCAGGAATTCTCAGCATGGAAGTCAGAGTGGGTACCTGCTAACTTGACCTCTGAACCATTTGCAGGTGGCTTAAGAAGGACAGACATGCACTATACAGCACACTAGCACCAGCACTGAGAAGCTGCTGTAGAAACAGTTTGTGTTCAGAGACAGGCACCCAACTCCTGGATTGGACCAGGCTGTATCTCAGGGCTGCTCAGTTGGACTCTTAGTGCTCGTTAACTTATCTGCATGCTCACACCATCCATGCCTTGCCTTGCCTTGCCAAATGTTGGCACTTCAGACAGAACTAAAGGCTGTCAGTACCGGTGAATTAATGCACTTTTTATGCACAAGCCAGGCTGCTTGTCATCTCATCAGTAGGAATCTCCAGGGGATGGAAGGGTGGGTGGTCGAATTGACACATGTTTATGTACAGCACACACCGAGATGTCAGCCTAACACCTACAGTATGTGCCAGCTGCCTGCCTGACAAACACACTACCTTGTCTATGCAAATAAAAGGCCCTGTTGGAAATTTGATGGGAGCTAGTCCTCAGAGCAGTCAAGGGGTGTCAGCTGTCAGACAGTGCATCCTGGTACTATCAGTCAGGAGCATTACCTGCGCACAGTCCAGAGATATGACCACAGTCAGTCATCAGGGGAGTGGGTAGTAGTGTAGGGCCAGCATCAGCAGTCAGGAGAATCATATACCACCAGTCAGGGAGCTTCAAAGGCAGCATCAGGAGTATAGGTTGTTATGTATCATTGAAGTCGGTCAGAATTCTCAGCTGAATACAGTCCTGGGGCCCATCCATTCATTGTTAAGGGGGAGCCTCTAGGGTCAGTAGAGGAAAAGGAGTAGGAAAAACAAGACTGGTAGGAGAAAGCAAAGGCATTTGTGGAGGTGGCAACAAGGGCGAAATTCAAAGCGTGTGAAGGGTATGTGGAATAGCATCAGAGAACAGGGTAGGCTATAGGGAGGGATGATTACCAGCAGTGACCACCATTGTGGCCTCCAGAGTGGGAGCACAGAGGATCAGAATGGTATGTTGGAGTTCAGGGGACAGGGTGCACTGCTGGACGTTAAGTTCAATGTTATTGGTCTCCACATGGGGTAGGATGGAAATGGGGTGTCTGGGTGGAATGAGGTAAAAGGGACATGGAGACCCTGGGGGTTGAGTACCTGACAGAGCTCAGTGCTGATCATGTCCACCATGAGCAGACATCACTTGCCATTTCCTAAATGTGAAATGCAACTGGAAAATGGCTGGGACGTGGCAGGAAAATGGCAGGTTAGCCAAAGTCAGTGTCAGTTTGATGCGGAAAAGCACAGGATCCACATCTACTGGATGCTAGGACATCATAGGCACAAAAAACATGAAGTATGCATTTGCAATCATTTTTTAGCCTATGCACAATGCATGCAGAATTAATGTGCTTGGGGTTTAAATGCTGGTCAAAGGCAGATTGCAGCATGCCACTGGTGCTCTCAGTGATACAGATGTTAATGGCAAGTAGCTTAAAGGGAGATGAATGCTGGTCAAAAACACCCATACTTCTGGAACTTCCAAGGGTGTTGTGGGACGAGGAGAACATCGCTGCATCATAAGCATGTAAGTAAGACAATAGACTTTAATGAATTCAATGACATGGTGGTCAGACGCAGGAGGGATTCCCTTTTTGAAGCAGTATGTTGATGATTCAGTCAGTGTGGTATCTTCACCAAGCTGATGTACATAGGGCTCCAGAAGATGTGGTCCACAGTTCAGAGTTGTCTGAGGGGGCCCTTCCAGTACATTTCTGACAGTGTGTGCTGTATCATCCTGTCATGCAGTGCTGTGCAAAATTGGAGCAGCAAAGAAGTGGTGCAACAAATGCTGAGGAGTTGAGGGAGATGGAAGCAGTAGTTCAAGAAAAAGGGTGAGGACATTGACATGAGGTAAGCTCTCCTTTAGGATGAAAGAGTTCAGCAGCATTGGGAGTTACATGCAGATAGGACCTGATTGACACACAGTTCCAATCAATGTCAGCTGGATGCAGCAGACCACCATGGACTGCAAACCAGTTGTCATCATCATGCCAGCATTTGGTTTGTGTTGTGGGGGTGAACTGCAACCTCTGCTTGTTTAGTTTGTGTTCTGTTTCACTGGCTGTCAATAAAATATTTGGACTTGTCTATTTGCTTACCTGTTTGTGATGTTTCCCGACTGGACAATGGTAAGATGTAGGAGATGACTGGCCATTGTGGAGAAAATAGCAGTGGCTTAGGAATATAAGGACAGGTAAACTGTGTGATGTAGTGATTAAACAGGGGCTGGTTTGAAAAAATGGCATCGTATGCGTGGGGAAGTGTCAGCGACGTGGGCCATATGACTGCGCAACTGCTGTGCCATTACGTTTGCTGAGGGGCATGGCAGATTGTCCTGGCACACAGCGATCTTTGAAAAATAGTATGTGCACAAGGATGCCAGTCTTTTCAAGGAAATTTGATAAGCAGTAGGCTGTACCAGGAATGGCGCGTGATAAGATGGCGATGGAATCAAATGAACGGGGTGCTAATGGGGCAGGGAAGGTAGCTAATGAGGTGCGTTTGGTAAGATACAGTGAGAAATTCTGCTGGGCCTCGCAGGAGTCCCTCCAAAAAAGTCATGTAATTTGCACCTAGCCAAAATAGCGTAACATTCAGTCTTATGATTATAAACCTTTTTATACAGCTGATAAAAAGGAAACAGCAATGCATAGAAGACAAATTAGTAAATTATTCCAAGAGCTTAGAAAGATGTACTGATGGCTACCGTCTTTCTCATGCCAATATGCTGTTTGGTTCTATCTTTGCTCTTTTCCTCTTTTCTCAAACCCTTTTTTTGCTCTCTGCCATAGGAATGAGAGGAGGCTATTCAGTTCTTTGAGACTGTTCTGTCTCTTGTTTAGATTTGTACATCAATTCCATTTACTGACATCTAGAAACATGAGAAAATCCTTTACCCACTTTGGCCTATTTCATCGTTCAGTGAGATCCTTTGCTGGTTTGTGATCTCATTCCATATAGCTGCCTTTGCCCAATATCCCTTAATATCTTTTTTCAGTGAATAAAAATCAATGCTGGGCTCCATTTAAAAAATAGCAATTGATTTGGCATTGATTGCTGTTTGAGGAGGAGACTTTCAACTTCGACCACCCTTAATGTGTAGAAATATTTCCCAATTTCACTTCTGAAAGGTCTAGCTCTAATTTTTAGACTCTGGCCCTGAGTCCTCAACTCCCATTCAACAAAACAGGAATATCTATTCTATCTCTACCCCATGATATCTTGAAAAACAGAATCCCACAATCTTCTCAATTCCAGGAACTGCAACCCTAGTTTGATAATTTTTCCTCATAATTAAACCTGTGGAATCAAAGTATCTGTCTAAATCTATCCTGCACTGCTTCCAAGACCAAAACACCCTTCTAAAGATGTGGTGTCCAAAACTGTTCAAAGTACTCCTGATGTGGTCTAACCCAATATTCTGTTTAGCTGAAAGAAACTTCTAAACTCCATTCTATACAACAGCTTACGGAGAGAGTATTCCAGATTTTCACTTCCTTGTGTTTGAAAAAATGTTTCCTGATTTCACACCTACTCTACTGATCTCTAATTTTAAAGTTGTGTCTACTTTTCTGGATCTCCTGACCTTTCTCTGCATATATCCTTTTAAATTTCTTCATCAATTTAAACACCTGAATTGGATTACTCTGAATCCCCTAAACAAAATGGAATACAAATAATGCTTAAACAGCCTGCAATCATAATTTAACCTTCTAGCTGTGGTATCATTCTGGTGAATCGGCATGTATCCCCTCCAGAGCCAATATATTATTACTGGTACTTGTGGTGCTTAGAACTGAATGCCTACTCCAGTTAGGTCTGACTAAGGCATTGTACACTGTATCAGTGCTCATATTTGCATATTAGCTCCCTTGAGATAATGATCAACATCCTAATAGCTTTTTTGATTATATTTTTACGAATAAACTAGATTTTAGATACTTGCGTATTAGGGCAACTAAATCGCTTTGCTATTTTACAGCTCCTTGGTTTTTGATACGAGCAAAATATTCCAATTTGGGTGATGTCATGAGTCCCTATCTGATACTTTAGTTTGAGACTGTTCATCACATCACAGCTGAGCCTGAGCCTCTCCTTATAAGCTGTTCATGCTTGTTTCCTGTATTTCTCTTTTTTCTAGCCCAGGGCATTGAGGCCAACTAAGACTCCCCTCTTATGGCCTCAGCTAAGATCAACTAATTCAGCAGCGTCTGGGACTATCCATAACTGTGTGGTTCAGTAGTACACAGGGGCTTTTAGGACATGGACACATCCTCATTAAACTGCATCATATTAGTCATTAGAGTCTCATTACTCAAAGCTATTAAACAATTCACGAGCCATTCTTTATAATACTCAGAAATATTACTTATCAACACACTGAAAGATGAACCGGTGGCTATTAGCAGCCATTGTGTTCATTAGATCTAATTGTCTTTAAAAACATATTTGATGACTAACCAATGAATAATCAATTTTTTTTAATCTCTGTGAAAATGAGAATAAACTAATATCCCACCCTGTTGGTGCAGTGCGCAGTCTGAGTTCCATCTCCATACTTCCGAGATTTATAACCTGATGGCAATGTAATATAAACAGATGATCAATGAGTCATATTATTACTGGTAATGACCCCCTGCCGGCCTGCTCCCACCCACTGAAAAGCTGCCCCCAAGGCTTTCAATGCTGTCCGTCTAATCCTTTCCATGATCCCCTGCCTGCTGCTTTTATCTTGGACATCCATTCCGTCCAGCATCTCAGAAGTAATTTTATACACAACAGAGAGCTGGTGGCATTGATTTTTCACTCAACATTCAGTTCCCATCTGAATAATTATCAATTTTACTGCCTCATAAAGGGAAGAGTCAAAGTTTTAAATCAATTCAGGAGAGCTTCCGAGACGGCAGAAAAACTATGCATGAGGAGAAAGGTCAAAGTTGTCTGTGACCTCGGGAGATGATGTCAGGTATTGCTACGGCTGAATAGCTGACATAAGAGGCGCTCAATATGACATGATTACTGCTAATTCTAATCATATTTATGCTGAGTATGAGAGACCAATGTTATTAATAATTGAATATTCTAAAAGGGAGCACTCAACATGAGGGATTTTCTCTACCATACCCAGGAGTGTTTACTGTTAGGACATTAAAATAAAAATAATTTACTTGTCCTGGTCACAATCCTGAAATTTCAATGGCATGATTCCATCATTTTTAAATACTATTATTATACGGATGAAAGCCACTCATGAACAGACATTGGCAAGTCATACAACAAACTGATGCCCATGATTCATCATTCATATAATAAGGTGGTTTATCAGTTCTGATGCTTTCACTGTGCCAGAACAGCTAACATCTGGTCTGTTAAAAGGGTCAATATTTTAGCCAGCCTGCAGCCAGACTACACCAAAAATGGACAAATAAAGCACTATTTTCTTTGTTCCTAATCTTTACAGAAGTCATCCAACCACACGAACATCAATCCAGCTTCAGCTGTTCTCTCCAATGCAGAACTGGTGTTATATTGCTGTCATATTAAAAGTAAAATATAAAAGTACAACAAAGATATTTCTAATGACAAAAAACTTTACAAAGCAAATTGCCATATCTTTATAAATGCATAGCTAGTCTCAGGCCATTGTTTCTTTAAAACTACAGATAACAATGGTCAATTTACAAATGTCTCTTCCAAAACCAGTTAATAATTCATTGAGTAATTCAGTCTCACAACAAGAAGCCATCTAACAGTGAAAACATATTTGACACAAAATTATTAGAATTTTGAATTTATTGATATCCTTTTGAGGTAAATCTTCACGGTGCAGTGTACATATTGCTTTTAATATTTTGGTAATTAAAGAAGATAACTGGAATCACATTCATGTTGATTAGAAAATCTGTACAGTAAGAGTGAGAGAAAATGGAATGGAATTCTACATAGTGAACATGGATTACAAGGTCACAAAAACAGAAATTTCTGGAAAAGCTCAGCAGATCTGGCAGCATCTATGGACAGAAATCAGAGTTAACATTTCAGGTTAAGTGTCCCTTCCTCAGAACTGTTGAGCTTTTCCTGGAATTTCTATTATTGTTTCTGATTCCCATCATCCGCAAGTCTTTCAGTTTTAATGAATACAAGGAGTTCAGTCTGGGAATAGTCTATAATAATAACCATTAGGTTACCTGGCCCACAGAAATTCCATCTAATGGGAATCAGTGGGAATGGTACTGGAATGTCAATTGGAATGCAAAGTAATCAAAATGATTAGGCCTATGTTCAGGACTTTGAGATTCTGGGGGTTAAATTTTGCCAAATATCAGCTAAGAGTTAATTTTGGCAAGTTACATGGAAGGTTTCATTCTGTGAACCCTAGTGGGTTTCCCCTAAAACTTGCCTCATGAGCTATGCACCATGTCCCAACGGCAGCTCGCTCATTCTACCTTTCAACTCACCAGGGGTGGAAGTAGTCAGTACTACTCGGATTCCTGGGATTCCCAGTGCCAGCATCACTTTTAAGGTCTAGCCGTGCAACAGTCAACACTGCCAGCCAGAAATTGCCCTTCACAGAGCATATAGTGGAAAAATAACAAAAATGTTTCTGAGTGTGCACAGATGGCATGGTTGACAATTCCTTGCAAACACAAGAACGCATTTGTAAATCTATTGTTACTTAAAGACCAAGCTAAATAACATAACCATCCTTAGTTTCATCGCATCTTAGAATGCCAAGAGAGTGCCATTCTTTCCCAGTGCCCAATGTAGCACACAGCCTAGTCATGTCAACTGCTGAGCTACACTCTTCCCCCGTCAAATCCAGAGTGGTTGTGACCATTGATGACCTTACACTCCCAAATAACCCATGTTCTCAAATGCACTATCATCTCCCTGCCCCTCACTTGGATGTTGAGTTGTGCCCATCACAAATATTGCCTCCTTTGCATTCCAGCATGCTGACAATAATCCCCATAATTGACTTCCTCAACTTCACTACCGCAACAGTGACCCCTGATAACTCCCCTTTGACTTTCAATGAGTTGACACCCCAGGACTGACCGTGGCTCATCCCCAACAGACTTGGACAGACAACCCCAACTGATGACTACTCAGACTCCCTTATTAGTTTATGTGCAGCTCTCTGGCTGACAAATCATAACATCCCAGAGCCTTTGCACTGAGCCTGCAGGCCTGACCATGGCTTATTGAAGTTGACGGCCATACTAAAGTTACCATGATGGCAGAAAGACATTGTATTTCAATGCAGTTTCGTGGTGAACACTTTTGCTCTTTCAATATTACATAAAGAACAGGAAAATCTGCAGCAATTATAAAAACTACTCATCTGTTTACTGTTTAATACATTTACCTGTGCTGTTAAATTATGTTACCTTGTGTATTTTCAAACTTTATTGTTCACCACTAATGGATGTTCCCTTAACTATCAAGTTCCTTAGGTCTGAAATTAATTTGCTAAACCCCAAAACCTCTTTGTATTAGGGAAGGGCGATGGCCTAGTGGTGTTATTGTTGGATTGCTAATCCAGAAACCCAGGTAATGTTCTGGGGACCTGGGTTCAAATCCCACCATGACAGATGGTTGAATTTGAATTCAATTAAGTGTCTAATGATTAAGTGTAGATTAAATTTCTGCATTTGAATTGTTTACATTATTAAGGGTTGTGAGCCAAACGCAGGTATATGGAGTTAAGCCTCAGATCAGCCATGATCTCATTGAATGGTGGAGTAGGCTCGAGGGCCTGAATAGCTTACTCCCGTTCCTATATATTTTGCAAACCTCATTATAAAAGATACCTCTTGCCACCTGTGGAGCATATACTATACAAGGCATGGTTTTGAGCAATGAGATTGAATTAATTACTGACCCTGGAGTGAAAAAAAGCTGGATTCCAGCAACTGTAATATGATTGAATTTTCCACATAGTTTACAGGAGAGAAGTATGGATCCAAGACTACAATTCTGAATTTAAACAAAGGAAATTATGAGGACCTAAATACAGAGGTGGTAATTTAGGTTAGTGGAGAGGTCAATAGAGATGCAGCAACAAACATTTAAGGGGATATTCGAGAAAGTGCAAAATACAGACATTCCAACAAAAAAGAAAACTAAGGGAAGAACTCGCCATCTGTGGTTAACTAGAAAGGTCAAGGATAGTATAAAACTTGAAGAAAAACATATAATTGTGCAAAGATAGGTGGCAGGTCAGAATATTGGACAGGATATTTTAAAAAAAAATAACCACTGAAAGATTAATAAGGAGGGAACAATTACAGCATGACAGAAAGTTAGCCAAAAAAACGTGAAAAAAGATAGGAAATGTTTCTTCAGAAGCATTAACAAAGTAAATGTTGGTCCTGGGTAAAATGAATCTGGGGAACTAATAATGGAAGATAAGGAGATGGGAGACAAATTGAACAGATATTTTGCGTCAGTTTACACTAGAGAGGATACAAGTACCGTCAGAGAAATAGCTGCAATTCTGGAATTGAAAGGAAGGGAGGAACTCAAGGAAATGACAATTACTAAGGAAGTAGTACTGTAGTGAGTGTAATAAGGCGAACCAGGAGGAATAAAATTTCAGTTCCCTTATTGAGCCAGATTAATAGCCCAATCAAGGAGCCCTGGCTGACAGATAAGAACAGGAATGTCAGAAGTTTTGTTCACTCTGGGATCTGGCTCTGAGGAGGTTGGTCCAGTGTCAAGTACTATGCACGTGTAGATAAAGGGTGACTTGGTCACAGGATACCAGCTTCTGTGAAGTCATTTCAGTGATGATGATCGAAAAAATACATCCTGAAGAAATGCACTCGTAACAGTCATCTTTGAGTTGGGGGGTAAGCATTTTCTGGCATTACACTGTTATTTGGAAAATTCGATCCATTCAATCCTGCCATTGAAGACAGAACCCAGTTTGCGGAAAGAAGGCATTTTTTTTCAAATGACATTGGGGCAGATGAAAAGTAATGAGTAGTTCTCCTGATGGCTTGTGGACTTACAGCTTTCTCGGCTATTAGGAGTGTAACGTTTCCTGAGGCACCAGAGATTAAAACCTTTCAAGAGTTGGAGTACCATTAAGCCTGAATTGAGTAAGACAACTCATTGGCCAGTGTCCAGGACAGGGTCACTCTGGAAAGCCTACCTACATATGGCTTGGAACAGTTAAATTGCTTAGCAACATCCAAATCAGAACCAATCAAAATAAACTTCTGGTCTTCCATAGGGATCGGTGCTGGGTCCACTTTTGTTTGTCATTTATACAAATGATTTAGACGACAATACAGAAGGCATGGTTAGTACGTTCGCAGATGATACCAAAATTGACAGTATAAAAAAGAAAGTTACCTAAGATCACAAAGATATCTTGATCAATTGGGCCAATGGGCTAGACAATGGTAAATGGAGTTTAATTTGGATAAATGCAAGGTATCGTATTTTGGTAAAACAAACAAGGGCAGGACTTATACAATTAAAAGTAGGGCCTTGGGTAGTGTTGTAGAAACAAGAGACCTAGGGGTTCAGGTACATAATTCTTTGAAGTTCGCGTCATATATACATGGGGAGGTTAAGAAGGCATTTAGCATGCTTGCCTTCATTGTTAATACCTTTGAGTATAGGAGTTAGAATTTTATGTTGAGGTTGTACAAGATGTTGTTGAGGCTTCTTCTGGAGTACTGTGTCCAGTTCTTGTCACCCTGTTATAAGAAAGACATTAAGCTGGTGAGGGTTCAGAGAGATTTACCAGATGTTGCTGGGAATGGAAGATTTGAGCTATAAGGAGAGGCTGAACAGACTGGGACATTTTTCACTGGAGAATGGGAGGTTGAGGGGTGACCATATAGAGGTTTATAAAATCGTGAGGGGTATAGATAAAGCAAATGGCAGGTGTCTTTTCCCTACAGTAGCGGATTTCAAGATTAGGGGCAATATTTTTAAGGTGAGAGGAGATAGGCATGAGGGACAATTTTTTTGGCACAGAGTGGTTTGCGTATGGAATGAACTTCCAAAAGAAGTGGATGCGTGTACAGTTACAATGTTTAAAAGACATTTAGCTAAGTACATGAATAAGAAATATTTGGGGGGATATTGGCCTGGACCAGGCAGGTGGGACTAGTTTAGCTTGGGATTATGGTCGGCATGGACTTGTTGGGCTCAAGGGCCTGTACCATACTGTACGAATCTATAACTCTAAAGGGTCACCCAATTTTAAAGGAGGCTGATACCGGTGTGGTTGTATCAATGATTGCAGAACCAATCTTTAACAAAAAGTTGCTCTGGACTTCTACCTTTAAGTTTGTGTAAGACCTCAGCTAGACTGAGAAGTTATACCGGGGTACATTTACAGATTAAGCGTAGAGTTTCGGAACCGGTCTCCTATGAAAAGCAACTGCTTCAGATACCACTGATGTAAGTAAAAGGCTTGAACCCAAACCTTATGGGGTGAAATTAGTTGAGTCTGCAAAATAGGCAACAGCGGTTGTACTGATTGTGAAGCCCAACGGGTTGGTTCACCTTTGTGGGAATTTTAAAGACAGTAAATCACTTTTCGCAGCTGGTTAAATATGCAGTACCCCACATAGAAGACTTATACACAAAGCTGGCAGGGGGAAGCTGTCCTTCACAAAGCTGGACAATGGCCATGTGTACCTGTAATTGTGGTTTAATGAGGATTGCCAGAAGTATGTTACAAATAATACCCACAAAGTTTGTACCAATATACAAGACTGCCATTTGGAGTATCATCAGCCTGTCCTATTTTTCAGCAGACAATGGAGAACATTTTACAAGGTCTACCCCAGGTTGCCATTTATCAGGATGACATGCTAATAACAAGGAAGACCAATAATGAGCACTTAGAGAACTTGGACATAGTCCTTAGACATTTCTCCAAGGCAGGCATATGCCTAAGCAGGGAAAAACATGTGTTCCAGGTACCCAAAGTGACCTAGTTGGCTACAGTTAAAAAGACTGGGTTACACCTGTTGGAAGATAAAGTGAGGGTGATCAAAAGTGGTGCAGCTCCTTTCTGTACTGCACCTTAGGCCTTTTCTTGGATCGGTGAATGATTATGGAAAGCTCATACGTAACCTGGCCTCCATCCAGGCACCCTTGCATCTGCTACTGAGAGGGTCACTCTTGGAAATGGTCTTGTAGCCAAGAAGTAGCCTTCAGGAAAGTGAAGAAGCAGCTATCATTGTCTAAGGTCTTGGCCCACCATGATCCCAAATGAGGTCTGGTGCTGAAATGTGACATCTCCCCATATAGTATCGGGGTAGTCTTGGCTCACAGATGGCCCAGTGGAGATTAATGCCTAATAATGTATGCTTCCCAGACTTCGCCTGATGTGGAGCACAAATACAACCAGGTAAAGAAGGAAGGTTTGACATTCATCTTTGGTGTGAAAAAGTTCCACTAGTATCTTTACGGATGTAAATTTGCAATCTTAACAGACCACAACTCCTGCTTGGGCTACTCAAAGAGGACAAGACCATGCTGCCCATACTTCAGGTCAACTTCAGCCAAGGGGTCTCATTCTAAGTGTGTAGAATTACAAGTTAGAACACCGTTCAGGAGGCCAAGTAGCAAATGTGGATCCTTGAGCCACCTCCTGCTGGCAAAAACACCACCTGTGGTGCTGCCACTAGAACAGTCCATATGGTTTTAACCTTTCTGGACTTTCTTCATGCTGACAATATCAGACTGTGGACATAAAAAGATTTGCTCCTGGCAAAACTAAAACAGCTGGTGATGATGGGGGTAACCAAAACTTTCTGGGCCTGTGAGACCAGATCACTGTAGAGGATGGTGACCAGAATAACTCTGTGGAGTAATTTCAAGTGGAGTAAATTGTTGGAACTGTGAATTGACAAGTTCCCAGGCCCTGATGGATTTCATCCTAGGATCTTAAAAGAAGTAGCTGGTGAGAGAATTGATGCCTTGGTTTTAATTTTCAAAAACTCATTAGCTTCATGAAAGGTTCTTTCAGATTGGAGAAAGCTAATGTAACTTCTTTATTCAAAAGGGAGGGAGGCAGACAGCAGGAAACTACAGGCCACTTATCTTAATATCTGTCTCAGGGAAAAATATAACATATTATTATTAAAGTTGCTATAACAGGGGCACTTGGATAAGTTTAACGTAATCAGGCCGAGCCAACATGGTTTTGTCAAAAGGAAATTATGCTTAACAAATTTATTGGAATTAGAACCATGGAATAGAACCACAGAATTCCTACAGCGTGGAAGCAGATCATTCGACCCATCGAGTCCACAGTGACCTTCTGAACTGCATCCCACCCAGACCCACACCCTGCCCCATCCCTGTTCCTTGCATTTCCCATGGTTAATCCACCTAGTCTCATATGTTGATACAAACCCTTACGTGTATTAGTTTTAGCATAAATCTGGGAATTCCCCTCTAACCGCAATTGCAAGTATGCACAGATGATGTCCAGCTTCGTGAAAGAAAGCCACCCTGCCAGCTTTGCATATAAAACCACTGTGGCAAGGGATTAGGTATTTATTCAACTCTGAAAAGCGGTTTACCGTTTGCTTAAAATTCCCACAAAGCCTAACTGACCTGTCGAGCTTCACAATCGGTACGACCAGTGCTACCCATTCTGCAAACTCGATTGGTTTGAAGATTTTTTTGCTTTCCAGCCTTCTGATTTCTGCCTCTACTTTTATTCATAAGTTAAATGGCACTGAGTGGGTCTTGCAGAACAGTGGAATTGCCTCCTGGTCAATAGGCAAGGTGACTTTAGCTCCTTTGATAGTCCATAGACCTTCCTGAAAAACTTCCAAATATTTAATTCAGACTTCACTCAGGCAGCCATTTTCTAATCGAAAAATGTTGCCAATATAGCTGAATCTTTCTCAACCAATTCTGCCCCATCAAGCTTGGGCCCGAGTCTTTTACTGTAATCAATGGTAACTGAATCAGCTGCTTCTCATACAGACTGGACCCGAAAATGTATCTTAATCTGTAAAGGCTCCCAGGTATAGTTTCTCAGTCTAGCCGAGGTTTTGTGCAAACTTAAGGGTTGGAGTCCAGAGTGAATTTTATTAAGGACTGGTTCTGCAATCACTGAAACGGTTGAACTGGTATTGACCTCTATTAGAACCAGGTGACCATTTAAGCAGACATTTATTTTGATTGGTCCTGATTTGGATGTTGCTGAGTAATTCCACCTTACCAAACCAGACATAGGTAGTCTTTCCAGGGTTTGGACTCTCCTGGATCCTGGCCTATGACTCAATTCAAGTCTAGTGGGGCTCTTTCGCTGTCTCGAGTCTGCATATTGGCCGCAACTACAATGGCTTGCCAGCCAATATCCTGAAGAAAATTTTAACTGTTTGGCTGAGGCTTGGCTTTGTTTTGGGATTTTGCTATGAGCTGACCTAGAATTCTTCTCTTCTGCATATGTCCTGAGTGAGGCTATGCAATTGCCTTCACTCAAACGGTGTTCTCCAAGCTTAGTCGGACTGGCGAGGGTGTCTATTTCCATTGGAATACCCTGCAACTCATATATTCCACTTGGCACATTTTCCAATGATAAATCCAGTTGTAGTGCCTGTTTGAAGTCCAGTTGGGCTTCAGCTAAAGGCATTTTTGCATGGTTACATCATTAATCCCACATAGCAAACACTGTCTCTGCATCCCACGGAGGCAGCACACTGGCTCAATGATTAGCACTGCTGCCTCACAGCACGAGGGACCTGGATTTGATTCTAGCCTTGGCTAACTGTCTATATGGAGTTTGCTCATTCTCCTTGTGTCTGTATAGGTTTCCTCCAGGTGCTCCGGTTTCCTCCCACAGTCCAAAGATGTGCAGGTTAGATGGATCGGCAATGCTAAATTGCCTGTAGTGTCCCGGGATATGTGGGCTAGGTGGATTAGTCATGGAAATGCAGGGCTACAGGATTAGGGCAGTTTGGGTGGGATGCTTTTCAGAGGGTTTGTGTGTGAGCGAGGGGCCAAATGGCCTGCTTCCACACTGTAGGGTTTCTATGATTTCAATGATTAAGGGTTAAACCAAAGTCACATGCCTCTGCCAGTCATCTTAACCAAGTCAAAACCCCCAATATGCTTTCCCCTGGTTCTCGAATTGCCAAAAAGAACTGATAGTGTCTCAGAACTTGGGATCATAATATTCCTTAACTAAATCATCAACTCTTGAAAGGTTTTAGCATCTGGTGCCTCAGGGAATGTTAAACTCCTAATAACTGAAAAAAAAACTGCAGGTTCACAAGCTGTCAGGAGAATTATACTTTGCTTTTAATCTGCCCCAATGACATTTGCCTGGAAAATATAACTCATTCTTTCCACATACTGGGTCCAGTCTTCTACGGCAGGATCAAATGAGTCAAGCTTCTCAAATAATAGCATGATGTCAGAAATGCTTACCCTCATCTCAAAGACAACTGTTGCGAGCAAATTTGTCCAAGAGTGTGCTTTTCTCTTGTCACCACTGAAATAACTCCACAGACACCGTCATCAAGTCACCCTTTATTTACCTGTGGAGAGTTCTTGACACTGACCCGGCTGCCTCAGTCAGCTCTCACAGTGAATAGAACCTCTGAAAGTCCTGTTCTTGTCCGTCGTGTACGGCTCCCTGGTTAGATTAGATTAATAGCCCCATTCAGGGTACTCATATTCAATGAGGTCCACCTGGCTGACCACATTACAATCACTGCAGCTTATTCATAAGTTCTGTCTTAATATCTCCTTATTTCAGCATGAAACTCATGTAAAGTACCTAGATGGTGCATATTAAGATGGTGTCATTAATATAGTGGTGAGCCCATGTTTGTCAAAAATGTAAAAAAGGAGAATGTCTCATCAAAACCCCAAAATTTTTTTTAACAGAATCTCTACAGTGTGGAGAGATAGTAGGAACTGCAGATGCTGGAGAATCTGAGATAACAAGGCATTGAGCTGGATGAACACAGCAGGCCAAGTAGCATCAGAGGAGCAGGAAAGCTGATGTTTCAGGCCTAGAATTTCTGAAGAAGGGTCTAGGTCTGAAATGTCAGTTTTCCTGTTCCTCTGATGCTGCTTGGCCTGCTGTGTTCATCCAGCTCTACACCTTGTTGTCTCTACAGTGTGGAAGCAGGCCATTCAGCCATTCAAGTCCACAGCAATCCTCCAAACAGCATCCCTCCCAGACCATCCCTGTAATGCATTCCACATGGTTAATCCACCTAGCCTGCACATCCCTGGACACTATGGACAATTTAGCATGGGCAATCCACCTAAACTTCACATTTTTGGACTGTGGGACAAAACCAGAGTACCTGGAGGAAACCCACACAGACACAGGGAGAATGTGCAAGCTCCACACTGACAGTTGCCTGAGACTGGAATTGATCCTAGGTCGAACCTGACACTCTGAGGCAGCAGTGCTAACCACTGAGCCACTGAGCCACTGTGCCGCCCTGGACCATAATATGGACTATGTAGTTTGGTATTCCTTTTTTGGAACTCTACGTCATTGAGGTATGTGTAATTGTAACACTATCTAATGCTACAAGATAGAGGGAGGTTTTGTTTGTTGGAATTCTATATAAAAGTTGGTAAAAGAATCCTGTTTCAGAGATAGCAGGAACTGCAGATGCTGGAGAATCTGAGATAA
>JAHRHZ010000210.1:439675-473338 GCA_024137785.1 Ginglymostoma cirratum | reverse complement strand
ATGCTGCTTGGCCTGCTGTGTTCATCCAGCTTTACACCTTGTTATCTATAAAAGAATCCTGTGTATGTTTTAACCCTAAGGAATAGTAGGAGAGAGCTGTTGTTTGAACTGCTATGTAAAATATGATTGGAAAGGAATTTATCCTTTGGAAATTAACATACAAAAGCAACGTGCTTTTATGTAGGCTTAAACAGGGAGGAATTAGCTCACTTAAATTCTAGGTCGCGCTATGGATTAACCTGTAAACAGAGAGAGAAACTAAGACAACCGGAAATCTGAAATGCAGCAAAAGAAAAAGTGCTAAGTTCAGGTCCAACAACCTGCAAAACGGTGAAATTGCTTAGTCATCATGATCGGTTTCCTCAGTGTCAAGTTTCACAATTGCAAGACTTTTGATTTCTTCACATTACTGACCTTTCGTCCGAATAGTTCCAGCAAAGCAGCTCCAACCAAAAACATGAACCTGTCTCCCCACTGATGTAACTGCTCTGGTTTGCAGTTCCAGTGTTTCACTGAAATTGTCTGGACTTGAGTGCATTACCCAAATAAGCTAAAAACACAGCTTGGATAGAAGTGATTTCTTTCTCAATGTGAAGTTTCCTTCTAACAGAAATCCCACGAAACCCATGAGTGGTCAAGAAGGCATACAGCATGCTTTCCTTCATCGGACGGGGTACTGAGTACAAGAGTTGGCAGGTCATGTTACAGTTGTATAAGACTTTGGTTTGGCCACATTTGGAGTACTGCGTACAGTTCTGGTCGCCACGTTATCAAAAGGATGTGGATGCTTTGGAGAGGGTGCAGAGGAGGTTCACCAGGATGTTGCCTCGTATGGACGGCGCTAGCTATGAAGAAAGGTTGAGTAGACTAGGATTATTTTCATTAGAAAGATGGAGATTGAGGGGGGGGGACCTGATTGAGGTCTACAAAATCATGAGGGGTGTAGACAAGGTGGATAGCAAGAAGCTTTTTCCCAGAGTGGGGGACTCAATTACTAAGGGTCATGAGTTCAAAGTGAGAGGAGGAAAGTTTACGGGAGATATGCGTGGAAAGTTCTTTACGCAGAGGGTGGTGGGTGCCTGGAACACGTTGCCAGCGGAGGTGGTAGACGCAGACACGTTAGCGTCCTTTAAGATGTATCTGGACAGGTACATGGATGGACAGGGAGCAAAGGGATACAGATCCTTAGAAAACAGATGACAGGTTTAGACAGAAGATCTCGATCGGCGCAGGCTTGGAGGGCCGAAGGTCCTGTTCCTGTGCTGTAATTTTCTTTGTTCTTTGAAACCGATGACAATTTATAGCTAGTATTAAGAAAATGAATGTTGGCTCTGATCTGCCAACATGCAGACCAATAATGACAAGATATTGAAAATAAAAAGTGATCAATTACAATTTAATACATTAAGCCTCCTTTTGCAATATCTCAAAATAAAATGGATTTAAAATTAGGAATTTGTTTGCTGGAATTAGTCATTTTGGTGAGTTCTATTGATTTCAAGGAAAACACTAGTAATGATCACAAAGCTTTAAAACCACACAGTGGTGAGCTCTGGCCCTTAATATTCATTTAGGGTACCCTTTACAACATTTCAGACATATGGCCAGACTCTGAGTTGGCTAAATGATCTCTACTACAGTAGTTAGATGGGCTTTAAGTAGGTGCCCATGTCTACATGTGGAACATATGAGTAGTTGGATATAAGCACCAAACTACCTCACCAGAAATATTATCTCCTAGGAGAGACAAAACAAAGAGAACAAGAAAATCCCTGGAAAAATACCCCACCAATTGCAGTGAAGTGTATGGCAACTATGGTATTACAGAGAGATTAGATTAAAAACTAGTTGGAAGACAGGAATCAGAAAGTAAAAGTTAAGACCAGTAATGGAAAATTATACCCTCCAGGGTACTATTTTATGACCACCGTTATTCAAGATGTGTCTCAACTATTTGGATACAAGTTCAGCTAAAGGGTGCATTATCCAAATTTGAAAATAATACAATTATAGGAGTCATAATAAATAATTTCGAGGATGTAAATTCAATGACTGCATGTGAGAATCCTGTGTGAATTCATGGACTGTCACACCTCTACAAAGTCAGGGAATTTCAAACAGAAAGGCTAACAGGGAAAAGATAATGAGAGGCTGACTGTCCCACCTCCCCTCAGCAGGAAACTATCTTTTGCAGACATTTAAGTTTTACTCTGTGAAGGATATACAAAAATACAGTTAAAAATAACTGCAACTGCTGATCTGTGTGTGTTAGTGACATGACAGGCTAATATGCAATTAAGGTTACAGTTTCAGGATAGCCATTAAACACCTGTCCATTGTCAATAAAAGAAAAAAAATCTCTCACTCTAGGTGCTGCCAGTCAGCCATTGTCAAAAGGAAACAGGACAGAATTTCAAACAATCTGCAAAGCCAAGAATCTTGATATTGACTGTCCGACTACCAACATCAGCTCTATTGGTAGGATACACTGTAACAGCTGTAATGTTCTACTATCTACACTTCACACATCTTTTTAAATTCTTTTGGACTCACTTCTTAATCCGAGTCTGTGTGATTATGTGTTGCGTTATTATTTCTTCTTGAGTTGAGTAACTTATAAACATTTATTTATTAACTCAAGATATCCTGTTTAAACTTTTTTAAAACATGAATTGATTTGGTCTGGGATAAAGGTATCCTTAAGGGAAGGGATTCTTTCTGAATTAACCTTGTCATGACCAACTAAAGCAGGGATGAGTAACGAATAAGAAAAGAGAATCAGTTCATCATTCCTTATTCAGGATTTGGAGTATCCCATTTTGAACTGTAACAAATTGGGGAACCCCACTTAGGGACTGGTTGTAACAATCTCCAATGATGTCAGCCATGCACAGTACAATGCCATTTGGTATTGGTAGTCTTGGATAGCAGTATTGATAATAGTTGTCAATGCTTTGCTGATGGTTGAAAGGCATCATCAGCATCACTTACCATTGAGGTTGTCTTGCAACTTAGAAAATTCTGTGTCACTGGTCATGGGTTCCATGGGTCTTTGTGTGGCAGATGAGCCGAATCCTATGGCTACCTCCCCAGTCACACATTTGGCAGGTGTTTTTGGAAGGTGGAATTGGTTCTTGGCCCAGAGATTGCTGGTATTCCTTTCTCTTGCTCCTTTTACGTACTTCTTTTTGCAATGGGTGTTCTCAAAGAATTGTGTCACTTCATATAGGAGCTTCTTCCAAGTCAGTGTCTTTGAAACAAGAGTCTCCCACTGTGGGTGAGCCATCTCAACCTCCTCCTTCGGTCTCCAGCATCACAGATGTCAACTCTCAGCCAATTTGATCCACTCCACTTGAAGTGAAGAAATAATTTAAGACCCCAAATGCGATAACAGACCTATTCTCATTCCAGCCATCCCGAAGACCTGTGCCAGAACTAGCTGTTCCTTTATCTAAGGTCTTCCAGTACATCTACAATACCAATACCCATTCAACAATATGGAGAATTACTCTGTTATGTCCCCTCCACATAAGGCAGGAAAAATCCAGGGCAACTTATTATTGCCCAAGCAGTCCAGCCACATGCTTAAGAGGTCCAAGTTCCAACTGAGAAAACAAATTTTCCTTGCCCAGTTCAAGGAAGGCATTCGAATTAGAAGAGGACAAAGGGAACGTTTGATGTCTTAAAAATCTTTTAGAGTTTTTCAAAGAGGTAACCAAGAGGATGGATGAGGTTAGGGCAGTGGATGTTGTTGATATGGACTTTAGTAAGGCCTTTGATAAGGTCCTGCACAGCGGGCTAGTCATGCAAGTTAGGTTGCATAGGATCCATGAAAAGCGAGCTAATTGGATTCAAGATTGGCTCGATGGTAGGAAGTAGAGGGTGATGGTTAAAGTTTGTTTCTCAGACTGGAGGCCTGTGACAAGTGGTGTGCTATAGGGATCAGTGTTGGGACCCTCCTAGTTTTGCCTGTGTCATTGGTATTGATGTGGACCATAACCACTGGACCTTCCTCTTCCGCCTGCAAGTTCAGTGTATTGAGTATAGGAGTTGGGAGGTGATATTGTGCCTGTACAGGACATTGGTAGGCCACTTTTGGTACACTGTGTGCAATTCTGGGCTCCCTGCTATAGGAAAGATGTTATAAAACTTGGAAGGGTTCAGAGAAGATTTGCAAGGATATTGCCAGGGTTGAAGTGTTTGAGCTATAGGGAGAGGCTAAATAGGCTGGGGCTATTTCCCCTGAAGCATCAGAGGTTGAGGGGTGACCTTATAGATGTTTATAAAACCATGAGGGGCAGTAGTAGGATGAATAATCAAGGTCTTTTTCCCAGAGTAGGGAAGCCCAAAACTAGAGGGCATAGGTTTAAGGTGAGAGGGGAAAGATTTAAAGGAGATCTAAAGGGCAACTTTTTCATGCAGAGGGTGGTGCCTGTATGGTATGAGCTGCCAGAGGAAGTGGTGGAAGCTGGTACAATTACAACATTTAAAAGACATCTGGATGGGTATATGAATAAGAAGGGTTTGGAGGGATATGGGCCAATACTGGCAAATGGGACTAGATTAATTTAGGATATCTGGTCAATGTGGAAAAGACATAACAGGGCAAAGATATGTAAGTTAGGTGGATTGGCCATGCTAAATTGTCCATAGTGTTCAGGGATGTGTAGGTTAGATACATTAGCTATGGGAAATGTAGGGATGGCTCTGTGTAGATAGCTCTTCAGAAGGTCTGTGTGTACTTTTGGGCCGAATGCCCTGTTTTCACACTGTGGGGTTTCTATGAAGGGCAATTTTCCTCATTGTCGGGGAGGTACAGGTATTGCAGATTTACTGGAAAATCGTAGATCAGGAACCAGTTAGTTCTAGCATAAGTCTTCAGGACTACAGCCAAAATGGGGATAGGACTGTTGTTGCATTTGGGGTCTTAAGTTATTCTTCACATCAAGTAGCGTGAATCAAATTGACTGAGAATTGTCATCTGACACCAAAGAAGGAGGCTGAGATAGCTCATCCACTTGGCACTTTAGGCTGAAAATGGTTGTAAATGTTTCACCCTTGACTTTTACGCTCACATTCTTGGTTCCCATAACTCCTTATTAAATTGTCCAACACATTCATGGCTAGATGTGGCAAGACTTCAGAGTTTAGATTTGATCTGCTGTTTGTGGCAATGCATTGCTCTGTACATAGCATGCATGTAGTCCTTTACTGTAGCTTCACCCTAGATTGATATCTCAGTTTATGTATGCCTAGTGATACTCCAGTCATTCTGCACTCTTCATTGAACTGAAGTTGGTCTCTTGGTTTGATGGTGATAGTACAACGATGGATGAGGTTATGGATTGTGGTTGAATACAATTCTGCTGCTGCTGATGGCCAGCAGCATCCTCATTGTAGAGACTGATAACCTTTAAATTTTCCAGTGTTTGAATGGAAGTATCACAGAAAATTTCAAGTTTTATGACTTTAACAAACTAGAAGCAATATGATCCAAACACAATTCAGAAGGCTATTTATAGTACAGACCTACAGAAAAGATCTCCCACAGAGCATGCTCAACAATGGCACGTCATTGTTAAATTTCATTCAGTTCCTTCAGTAGACAATTAATTCTCCTTGAAACAGTCCAAAGCTACTTCTCTACTCTTGACACCCTGTTTCGTTCTTCCTTTGCCAGCCAGGCAACTTCTATTCCTTGTACTGACTTTGACAACATTCTGGAGATTTCTGCCTCAGCTACTGTCAATGTCTCTTCTAAGTCGTTCATCAGCTGAAGTTGAGATGGTGAGCAGCAGGAGATCTCCATGCCAATGTTTGATCTGATGCCATAAGACATCTGGGCGACAATGTTCAGGAGTCCAAAGATCCCTCCTTCCCAATTGTACACCAATATGTACAACAATTGGTAGGTTTATCCTGTCAACAGGACAGGACATATCAAAGAATGCTGCTGGTGGGATGGCAGTAGCATAATATCTGGTGAGTAAGAGTGTCAGGATGTTGCTTGACCTGTGGGGGGAGACAACTCTCCCCAACTTAGCACAAGTCTCTGGGTGTTAAGGAGGAGGTGTTTGCAGGGTTGATTGGTAAGAGTCTGTCCTTGTTCTTTCTGATGCCACGGTTGATGCCAGATGGTCTATCTGATTTTATGCATATTCAATTCTTTTGCAGTGGTTCAATATAATTAAGTGACTTCTGAACTACTTCGGAGGCATGTCAAAAATTAACCCATGTTATTGTTGTCAGTCTGGAGATGTATACACATCAGACTGTGCAAAAATGTTTAATAACAACCCAGTTTCCTGAGAACCATGATTACTGAAATTAGCTTTGTATTTTTGATTTATATTTAAAGATTTAAACTCCCCTCTGCTGTCATGATGGGATGTGAATTCATGGCTGCCAAGTACGAGGTTTATATGATATAATACGCTACAAAGTGAAGTCGAGTAGAATCGCTGGCAACAATGCATTCCTCCCCGACGACTTCAATGCATTCTATGTTCATTTTGAACAGAAGGTCAGTGAAATGATGTCACCTGTCTCAATAACCTCACGTGCACCTGTACCCACAGTCACCACCACAGACATCAGATTGGCCTTCTTGAGAGTGAATTCACAGAAAGCAGCTGGCCCACATGGAGTCCTGGCTCTGCGATCAGATTCTGTACGGACCACCATTTGGGAGTATTTTCAGACATTTTTAATCTCTCCTTACTCTGATCTGAGGTTCCCGCCTGCTTCAAGAAGATTACTACCATCCCCTTGCCAAAGAAAAATCAGGTGGCGTGCCTTAATGATTACCACCTAGTGATTCTGACATCGACCATTATAAAGTGCCGTGTGAGGTTAGTAATGGCACACATCAACTCCAGCCTCCCACATAGCCATGATCCACTAGAATTAGCCTACTGTTGCAAGAGGTCCACGGCAAACGCCATCTCCCTGACCTTCACTCATCCCTGGAACATCTAGTTAAAAAAGACACCCATGTCAGACTCTTATTTATTGACTTTTGCTCAGCCTTTAACACCATAATTACAAGTAAGCTCATCTCCAAACTCAGAGACCTAGGACTCTGCTCTTCACACTGCAACTGGATCCTTGACTTCCTGATCCACAGACTGCAATCAGTAAGAATAGGTGACAACACCTCCTGCACGATAATCCTCAACACTGCTCCCTGCAAAGCTGCGTATTTGGCCCTTTCCTATACTCCTTATACACTCACAACTATGTGGCCAAATTCTACCTTAACTCTAATTACAAGTTTGCTGATTACACCACTGTAATGGATGGGATCTTAAACATCAACAAGACAGAGTACAGGAAAGATATAGAGAGCTTAATGGCATGGTGTAAAGACAACAATCTCTCCCTCAATGTCAGCAAAACAAAGGAGCTAGTTATCGACTTCATGAAGCGGAGTGTCTGTATCAATGGTGCTGAGGTGCAGATGGTCGCGAGCTTTAAGTTCCTAGGATTAAATATTACCAACAATCTGTCCTGGTCCATCAACGTCAATGCTACAAGTCAAGAAAGCACAACACTGTGTCTACTTCCTCAGAAGACTAAGGAAATTTGGCATGTCCACAATGAATCTTATCAATTTTATAGATGCACCACAGAAGGTATCCTATTCGGATGCACCACAGAATTTTAAAAATTCACTTGTGCAACATTGGCGCCGTTTGCTGAGCCAGCATTTAGTCCCCATTGTTAGCATTGCCCTTGGTATGGCAACTGCTCTGCCCAGGACCACCAGAAATTAGAGAGTTGTGAACGTAGCCCAGTCCTTCATGCAATCCAGCCTTCCAAACATGGACTCCATCTATACGTCCCGCTGCCTCAGGAAAGCAGCCAACATAATCAGAGACCCCTCCCAATCGGTTATAGTCTCTTCCACACTCTTCCATTGGGAAAATGAGATACAAAAGTTTGAAAACATGTACAAACAGATTCAAGAACAACTTCTTCCCCACTGTTATCAGACGTTTGAACTGACCTCTCATATATTAAAGTTGATCTTTCTCTGCACCTTGTCTGTAGCTGTAACACTATATTCTGCATTCTGTTCTATTATCCTGATGTTCTTATGTAAAGTATGATTTGTCTGGATAGCATGCAAAACAATACTTTTCACTGTATCTCGGTACGTGACAATAATAAATCAAATCAAGTTACACTAGTGTACCACTGAAATACATATGGGCAGCAGACAATCCTTCTCCTATGTCAATCCTCAATTTTTCACCATGACATCACGTCCTCCTGTTCCTTCAATGTTATTTTGTTTTGTGCTTCTGTGAACATCTTTCTTTGTTTCTATCAAGTTTCAAGCATACTGTCCTCCAAATTCTTCCTCTTTCCTGCATTGTGTCTGTATTGGAAGCGTACCACATTGAACCATTTCATACTGTAACTAATCTCTTGCTAGGAACTCAAAAATACAGAATTTTAAAAATTCACTTGCGGGACATGGGCACCATTTGCTAAGCCAGCATTTATTGCCTGTTCTTAGTGTTGCCCTTGAGAAGGTGTGGACAGCTGCCTTCTCGATCTGCTGCAGTCCTGTGTTATAAGTAGATCCACATGCTGTTAGGTAGGGAATCCCAGGATCTTGACTCAGTGACAATGAAGGAACTGGGATATATTTCCAAGTCAGGATGATGAGTGGCTTGGATGGGAACTTGCAGGCCATGATGTTCCTGTGTAGCTGCTGCCCTTGTATTTCTGGATGGAAGTGGTTGTGGGTTTGGAATATGCTGTCTCAGGATCTTCGGTAAATTTCTGCAATGCATGTTGTAAAATAACTCACTGCTGCTACCGATTCTCAGTGATGGAGGCTTTTTGGTGTGGTGCCAAGTAAGCAGGCTGCTTTGCTCTGAATGGTGTCAAGTTTCTTGAGTATTGTTCAGGCCGCACCCATCCAGGCAAGTCTTCCATCGCACTCCTGACATGAGCCTTGTAGGTGGTGGACAGGTTTTGGACAGTCAGGAGGAGAGTGACTTGCTGCAATATTCCTAGCCTCTGACCTGCTCCTGTAACCACTGTCTTTATATTGTGAATCCAGTTGAGTTTCTGGTCAATGGTAACCCCAGGATATTGATAGTGGAGCATTCAATTATAGTGACACCACTGAATGGTTAAATTGTCTCTAGCTGGAGACAGTTATTGCCTGGCATTTGTGTAGCGTGAATTTTACTTGCCACTTTTCGGACCAAGCCTGGATATTGTCCTGGTCTTGCTGCATTTGAATATGGACTGTTTCAATATCCAAGGAGTCATGAATGCTGCTGAATATTATGCCATCATCAGGGAACATCTCACTTTTGATCTTATGATGGAGTCAAGGTCATTGATAAAGTAGCTGAAGATGGTTGGACCGAGGACACTATCCTGAGGAACGCCTGCAGAAACGCCCTGATGCTGAGATGACTGACCTCCAAAAACCACAACCATCATCGGATGTACCAAGAATGATTCCAACCAGCGGTGAGTTCTCCGCACCCTGCCCAACCCCCATTCCCAATGATTCCAGTTTGCTAAAGTTACTTGATGCTACACTAGGTCAAACGTGGCCCTGACATCAAGGGCTGTCATTTTCACTTCACCACTTAAATTCAGCCATGTTTGAACTAAGGCTATAATGAGGTGAGGAGCTGTTTGGCCCTAACAGAACCCAAGATCGATGTCAGTGAGCAGGATACTGTTGAGCAGATACTGCTTGATAGCACCATTAATCACATCTTCCATTACTTTACTGATGATCAAAAGTGGGCTGAAGGGACACTAATTGGTCAAGTTGGATTTGTCCTACTTCTTGTGTCAGGACATACCTGGGCAATTTTCCACATTGTCAGGTGGATGCCAGTGTTTTAGCTGTACTGGAACAGTTTGGTTAAGAGTGTGGCATGTTATGGAGCACAAATCCTCAGTACCATTGCCAGAATGTTGTCAGAGTCGATAGCCTTTATAGTATCCTGCATTTCTTGAGATCACTAGAAGTGAATCAAATTGTTTGAGGAGTGACATCTGCGATGCTGGGGATGACTGAAGGAGGTAAAGATGGATGATCCACTCAGCACATCTGGCTAAAGATTTTTGCAAACACTTCTGCCTTATTTTTTGCACCGATATGCTAGGTCTTTCCTTCATTGAGGATGGGGATATTTGTTGAGCCACCTCCTCCATTGAGTTATTTAATTGTCCACCACCATTCATGACTGGATGTGGCAGGACTGCAGAGCTTAGATCTGATCTGTCAGTTGTAAAATCACTTAGCTCTGTTGGTCACTTGCTGCTTCTGTTGTTGGCATGCAGTAGTAGTCCAGTTTTATAGCTTCATGAGGTTGACATCTCATTTTTAGGTATCCCTAGTGGTGATCTTGGCATGCTCTCCTACACTCTCCATTGAAACAGGGTTGATACCCTGGTTTGATGCTATTGGTAGAGGGGGAGACCAAGCAAGACCAAGTAAGGATGGCAGACGTTAGTGAATCAGGGTTTTTCCTTACAATCGACAGTTGTTCTGTGGTCATCATTAGATTCTTAAATCCAGACTTTTGCTGAATTCAAATTTGAACCTAGGTCCCCAGAACATTAGTTGGGCTTCTAGATTAATAGTTTAGTGATAATTCCATTCCAGCCATTGCCTCCCCATTTCTCAGTGATCCTTTCTTCCAAGAATTCAGAGTTTTGTAAATCCTAAGTCTGGTGTTACCTATTCAATGAGTTCTGATTTATCTTATCTTTTATCTTACTGGAGGTACTTTAGATGTATCAATATAAAAAGAAATTAATCGCAGTTATTAAGCATCACTGAAATATAGGGAGAATGAAAGGTGACTGAACAAGTATTCTCAGATGGCAAATGTCTTCAATAGCAGGGATGATCATTAACAGACATTAGTGTAATAAAGTTTAATTGGTGTTATAAACACATAGGGTAAAATGGCAACCTATGTTATTTGATGTTAAAGACTCATATGATGCTGGAATTTCTCTGTTACCTGATTCAGCAGTTTTCATAAATACCTGTTGTAGAATCTCAGGGTTCTGCTGCATGGTGCATAGCAATCGCTCCCCTTCTTGTGCCACCTGTCTCATTCTCAGAGATTTTTTGTTACTTTTTGCCAGCTGTTTGAAGAGGTATGTGACGACATAATCCAAACTCGCACAGCAAGCAGATGAGATCTCCGTATCTGCAGTAAAACAGCAAGACAATCAGAAAAATTGAGGGACTGTAATACCCTTTTTTGCTGATCAGCTGTCCTTCTAGGGGAGTGAATAGGACAATGTCTGGGGTTGGGGAAAGACTTTTGGGAGATAAGGTGCATAGGACACAGTAATAAGCAGATTGGTGCTGTAGGTGCTATGGAATTGCAGCATGATACTGAGGTACACTCGCACTGATCCCACAAATGCTGATGGGTTCAGCATGCTCACTGGGATCATAAACTTCATGCATAGAGTTTGGGAAGCAATCACCACATGGCAATCGTGGTGCAGTAGTGTGGAACATTAAAGCTCAGTATCCGAGGCATTTCCTACAATAAACTTCAGCTATTTACCATGTAGCTCCAAGTCACATTAACAATGACAATGCAGAACCACAAACTCAAGAACACAGGTGAATAAGCCACTATTGACGCTCACTGTCAGATAATAAATTCAATTAAAACAATCTGTCATTAATAAATACCAAAAGGCATTGGAATTTTATTGTTCTTATTAAAACAGAACATTTTCAATCTATTTCTCAACCCTTCCACACTAATAAAAAGATTTTGCACACCAATAAGAACCGGGATCCTTGGAGCAGGAGACAATTATTCCTCATCTCAATTATAGTAACCTATCCCATGCTTGTATCTGCAAGTGCTCCCCATTATATGGCATTCAATCTTTTCATCTGCTGGTCCTTCTCACTACTTTTCTAGTATTCATCACTGTTCCTTTTTCTACCACTGGTCTTCACTCTAATTCCAGTGCTCCTTATTCATCCACTGACGTTGTTTACTCTCGTCCTGATGCTAGTCACTGTCCTCCTCATTCTTCAGTCTTCCTCTCATACTCATCACAATTATTCTGGCGGTCTTCATTCTTGTTCTGGCACTCTTCACTTTCATCCCAATGCTCTTCACTCTTCCTCTCATAGATCTCACTCTCAGCCTAGCACCCTTCACTTTCCTTCTCATGGTTATCATACTCCAATCGGTATACTTCAGTGCTTCTTTGGTGCTTCTCACCATACTATAGCATCAAGAACTAGGGATTGCAGGGTTGAATAGCTCGGGCTTTAGCTCATGGGTGATAGTTTAGAATTCACAGCATAGCAATGCTCTGTGGTACACTAAGAGGAACACAGGTGGAAGGACTTAGCAGTTTGTTCCTGGTCGCTGGGTTAAGTTGGAGCAAGGAGCAATCGGGTGCTCCTGATTTGGGTCTTTTTCCTCACTTTTTAATGGGTGGTTTGTTATTACTGGTCTTTCCTAGATGGAAAGTGGGAACTTAGGTGGGGAAGCATTGGAGGAATTTGTGTAAAATAAGCCTCTGAAAATAGACTGCAAAATGCTTGGTATCTTTTCCATGTGTCAGGCAGAGCTGACTTGTTCAGATTGAATTATATAGAGGTGCATTGGAACTATATTTGTTACAGGGAGCATTGCAACACATCTGGAAGGGAGTACTACTTTCTTGTAGGCCATTATCAGAATACTGGTATTCTGCCATTTCCAAATAAATCAATGTTAGCATATGTTCTCACCAGCTGTCAGACCTTTATTCTCCCCTCAGTTTTGTCAGACCACTGTTCTCCCCTTGTCTTGGTGCTGCCAATTCCTCTCTCCTCATTGCTGCCCAGATCTTGTCATCTCTTCTCTTCCTGACAGATACCAGTAATCCTCCAAAGGGCCAATATCTCTCAAATTTCACCTCTAGTTGCGTCAAGTTTAGCTTTCCCCTCAGCCCGGAGCTGGTATTCTTATCATCCTTCCTGGTATTATTATTAAACACCAATGGTTCTTCCATGTCTGCTATAATGTTGCTGTAAGATCCATTGAAAAATGGCATAAACAGTGCTTGTCAATTTTACGGGTGTTTCCACAGTTCTTCCACTGTACTTAGAAGTCGACCAAGGAATTCCCCCTGTTTGAAATCAATGGTCCAACATCGACTTCCATATCTTAGGACCTTATAATTCTAGGTGAACTCCCAATATTGCATCACTGTTTAGCTTTCAACATAGTAAAGGAGGAACATTGAACAGGTCTTTGTAAAAGAATATATATATGCATATTAAATAAAAGCAACTGATCCACAAATGCAAAGAATAATCAAGGTCACTGATTAATAGCTTTCACAGACAAGTGAACAGGTGATTTCCAAAGCACTGAAAAAATTGCAGGAATTCCATTTAGTAAACACACAATTTAACTCAATCACTCTAAGTGGACAGACCTGGTGATATTTGAATCACACGTTGCAATTTAATTGCATAACATCCTTATTCCATTAAAACAGCAGGTCATCCAACACAGATATAAACATTCTGGTTCATCCTCTATCACAACACGCAGACACTTTCTGATGTGAACGTCTTGATTATACTGCACAGCCGACTGATTCAAACATTCCCAACATATCAAAGTCTACCTAAACACTGGGCTGGATCCTTCCCTGTATTCTGGCAAAAGCAAGTTGAACGCAAACCCATCATCTCCTCCTACTCCCACAATGCTTTTGTTGCTAGGAGAAATGGATTTCAAGGTTTGAATCTGCCACCTCCCCAGCCATGCCCAAAGCAGTGACAGAGGCAGACAGATGCTGAGGTAGGCTTGTTAACAGGCTAGCCTTGGGATTTTCCTCCACATGGTTGTTAGACCATCCAGCCCTCACTCATCATCTCCTTCACTACTTCCCATTCCTACTTCATGATCCCATGACGTCCACTCATGTCCCCAGATACCTACCTTTGGTCCACATTTCCTCATACCCCTTCTATGCCCCCAATGCAAACTCTATACCCATTTTACCTGTATCCATTATGCACAGACAAATGACCCATTGGCAAAACTGGTAAGCAGTTGGAATGCAGCTGAAATTGATAAGGAGAGCCTTTGAGAAATAAATTTGAAATAAAAACAGTTCAGTATCATATCTCATGGAAGTGTCAAATAACAACAGAAACCAGGAATAGCAGTAGGTTGTTCAGCCCTTCCACCTTGCTCTGCTGTTCATGGCCAATTGACGATCTCAATGTCACATTCTGGCTTTCTCCTCATACCTCTCAATGCCTTTAAAAGCCAAAAATATACCTATCATTTGAAAATATTCTAGGTCTCCACAGTCTTCTAAGGTAGAGATTTCCACAAGTTCACTACATTTTGAGTGAAAATCTGTATCACTATCTCAGTCCTAAATGTCCTGAGATTCTCCAACTAAGGAAAACATCTTCCCTGCATCTAGTCTGTCCAATCCTGTGAGAACTTTATGCATTTTAATCAGATCCTCTCTCCTTCTAAACTCTAGTGAATACACACTCAGTCAAAACAATCTCTCCTCATGGGACTGTCTTGTCATTTCCCATATAAGACTAGTGAACTTCCACTGCATTCACTCTATGGAAAGTATATCTTTCAGAGGTAGGAAGATCTATGCACTCAGAACTTCAGGTATGGTCTCACCAAGGCCCTGTACAATTGCAGCAAGACATCTCTTCTTCAGAACTGAAACCATCTTGCAATGAAGACCAAAATACCATTTGCCATTCTCATTGCTTGCTCTACCTGCCTGTCTATTTTCATTACCTCGTGTACAAGGACACCCAGATTCCTCTGTAGATCCTCATTTTCCAATAATCAACATTGAAATAATACTTTTTTTTTTACACCAAAGTGAATAATTTCACATTTAGCCACATTGTACTGCATCAGCTATGCATTTGCTCACTCACTCAACTTGTCTAATTCACCTTAAAGTCACACTGGGCGCAAACCATTGACTCAGCTTGTTTTTCCACAGATGCTGCCTGATGTGCTGAGTTTCCCCAGCACTTTGTTTCAACATTTAATGTTTACCCTACTGCTGTTTGTTTATGGTACTTTTTGATACCCAAATTACTTACAAATTACCATTTACTATTTGCTCTGATGATTGCTGCATGTAATGTCCACTAACTGACAGCTGGTTGTCAAAGAAATGATACATTTTATCCAGTGCCATCATTACTTTTTCTGAATTGATTCTTATCTGTTGGGGCTGTAGACGCCAATTCATGAGTGACAGTCCCTTCATAGCTGGCACACATGAATCATGTCGGTCGAGTGAATTTATTTCCTCAGTGAGTTATCATTATGCATTCTGATCATTTCTGTTGTCCTCTGCATTATCTACATCCTTCCTGACCACTGGTCTCCAGAATCTCCATTCAGCCACAAGGAATTTCCACGTATTGACTTTGATCTCAATCAACTTGAAGTCTTGCTTATAGACGTGATTGTACTGTGGATGTAGGTGACATACTGGTGTCATGCAGATGGCACGCTGACCATACAGCATGTTTTTGGGAATATGTTTGCTGTCCATCCACAAAATCATGTCTCCTAAATTTTCACCGAAATTATTTTCCCCAACAAAATTTATATAAACAATGTTTTGCTAATTTGCTGGAGTTCTTGAAGATCAAACAGGTTTTGAAGAGGTTGATGAGGTACGTCTTACAAAAGGTATTTGCTATAACTCTGCACAACAAACATTTGAGCATGGAATAAAGAGGGCAGTAGCAACAATGGTACACAATTGGCTGACTGACAGGAAACAGAGTAGGATGCTGTTTGGACCGGAGGAAGGTTTTCCGTGGAGACCCCCATGGGTTTCAGTGTTGGATCCCCTGCTCTTCTTGATATAAATTAATAATCCAGACCTTAGTTACAGGGCACAAAGTTAAAATTTGCAGATGATATGAAACTTGGAAGCCTTATAAACTGTGTGGAGGACTGTGTAGAATTTGAAAAGATATGGACAAGTGGTGGAATGGGTTAACTGGTGTCAGATGAAGGTCAATGCAGGGAAATGTAGAATGCAGAGCTTACACCCATGGTATGCTCCTACTGTGCTATGTGGCAAATCCTGTGGCAAATTCAGTTGTCCCTGGTGACCACATGTGCAGGAAGTGTATCTAGCTGCAGCTATTCGCTAACTGCAGCTACTGTGTTTTGGGGTTAGAGCTGCAGCTGAAATGACTGTGGAGCATTCACAATGCTGAGCAAGTCATGGATGGCATGTTTAGTGGGATGGTCACACGACAGGTGCAGACAGAACAGGCAGAAAGGGCGTGAGTGACCACCAGGCAGAGTAGAAAGCAAGGAATGTAGGCGTTCCCTGTGGTCATCCCCTTTCGAACAGATTTACTGTTTTGGATACTTTTGAGGGAGAAGACTATGCAGAGGAAAGCCATGGGAGCCAAATTCTGCTGCAGAACAGGGAAGGAAAAATAGCAGCAGAGGATAGTGGTAGGGGATTCAATTGTAAGGGGATGAGATAGGTGTTTCTGTGGCCACAGGAGAGATTCCAGGATGGTATGTTGCCTCCCTGGTGCCAGAATCAGGGATGTCACTTAACAACTGCAGGACATTTTGAAGCAGGGGAACACACAGAGATCATAGCACATATTGGTACTAACGACATGGGTAGAAAAGGGATGAGGTCCTATCAGTAGAATTTAAGGAACTAGGAAGGAGAGTAAAGAGCTCGATGAATGTTGGTTTAGGAGGGAGGGCTTTAAATTTCTGGAACATTGGGACTGTTTGCTAGTGCTGTTGTGGGGGGTGGGGGTTAAGAATTAAACTAACTTGACAGCAAGGTGAAATCCAGGGGTAATGTTCAGCAGGGGAAGATGAATGGCCAAAATTAGAAGTGACAGCAAGGGAGTCAGAAAGGTATAGACATTATAGGTCATTTAAGGCATGGGGAGTTTGAAAGGTTGGATGATATTTATTTCAATGCTATGAGTCTGACAAACAAGGTACAGGTTGAAAGCACAAAGCAAAACATGGGGGCATGATGTCAGTGTGTCAGTGTGACACGGTTAAGAGAAGGACAGAATTGGCATCTCAATATTTCAGGATAGAGGATCTTCAAGTGAGATAGGGAAGGAGGTAAAAGAGGCGTTGGTGCAATATTAATCGGGGAATTTATACCAGCATTATGGAGGGATGACATTTTAGAAAGATCCTCAAATGAAGCCATGTGGGTAGAACCTATCAACCAAATAGAAGTAATCATATTGTTAGGAGTGTAATATGGGTCTCCTAACAGTCTGAGAGAAATTGAAGAGTAGATATGTAAGAAATTTCAGGCAAATGTAAAAGTAATAGTGTAGTGATTGGAGGGGATCAATATTAACTTGGGTAGCAAGTGAAAAGATTAAAGGGAGCAAAATTCTTAAAACGCATTTAGAGAGCTTTTTAAGCCAGTATGTGGAAGGCCCCAAAAGAGAGAGTCAATCTCAGACTTGATTTTAGATAATGAACCCGACTAAGTGGTTGATGTGTCAGTGGGGAAGAATTTTGTGGACAGCAATCTTAGCTGTGTTAGATTCAAGACTGATATGGAAAAGGACAAAGATGGGCCTGAAATCAATGTTCTTAACTGGCGAAGGCTGATTTTAATAAGATCAGGTATGATTGGGCCAGTGGGCTTTGAGCAGATACTTTTAGGTAAATCTGTGTCAGAGCAGTGGGATGCATTTAAGGAGGAAATAGGGAGATTACAGGGTACTATGTCTCAATAAAGATAAAGAGTGGAATCAACAAATCCAGTGAACCCTGGCTATCAAGGGCTATAAACCACGAGACAATAAGAAAAAAGGAGGTTTATGGCAGACACTGAAAGCTCAAAACAGCAGAAGTATGGAATGTGCAAGAGGGGACTTAAAAAGGAGATGAGGACATCTAAAAGGGGATATGAAAGGTAAAATAAAGGAAAACCCGAAGTAATTTTACACTTGGTTAAGGGTAAAAGGATAACAAGGAAAAAGTAGGGGTTTTGCCATTTACAGTATACAACCCTCCTGCACTAGACCTTCTAAAATGCATCACTTTGCCTTTGACAGATTAAATTCCATTTGCCATTTTCTGCCAAGTCTCCAGTCTATCTGTATCTTGCTATATCCTCTGGCAATCCTCCTCACTATTCGCAGCTCTCCCAACCTTTGTGTTATTTACAAACTTACTAATGAGACTACCTAGCCCCTCCTCTCAATCATCATATCTATCATATATATTCCAAACAATAGGGATTCCAGCCCTGATCCCTGTGGAACACCACTGATCACAGATCTCAGAAAAACACCCTTTCACCACTACTCTCTGTCTTCTATAATCAAGTCAGTTCTGTTCCACTTTACCAGGTCACTGCACATCCCACGTGGCTTCACTTTCTCTATGTGGGCGACACAGTCAAAGGCCTTGCTCATGCTGACAACCTCCATTGCCACTTTGTTAAGAAACTTAATTAAGCTTGTAAGACATGATCTCCCACAGACAAAGCCATATTGCCTACACCTAATAAGTCCCCATTTTTCCAAATGTAGGTAAATTCTGTCTTTAAGAGTGTTCTCCAATAACTCCCCTATCATTGATGCAAAGCTTACCATCTGTAATCTCCCGGACTATACATGTGGTCCTTCTTACTTAAAAGAATAATATTGGCTATTCTCGAGTCCTCTGGACCACTCCTGTGACTAAAGAAGATACAAAGATTTCATAGAAAGTTCCAGAAATTTCCTCCCTTGCCTCACTTAGTATTCTGGGATAGATCCCATTAGGTCCAGGGGACAAGTTGACCTTAATGCTTTCTAAAACACCCAACACTTCCTCCATTTTAATATCGATATGCCCTAAAATATCAACATACCACTTTCTAGATTCCTTCTCCTTTGTGAATATCAACACAAGGTATTCATTAAGGAACTACACATTTCCTTTGACTTCATGCATAAACTCCATCCATTTTCCTTGAGTCGACCTACCCTATCCCCAGCTACCCTCTTGCTCCTGATATTTGTAAAAAACACCTCAGGATTTTTCTTAAAGCTGTTTGCCAAGGACATTTTATGGCCTCTTTAAGCCCTCTTAACTCTGTTTAAGTTCTTTCCTGTTTTCTGTATATTCTTCGAAAGCTCTATCTGTCTTCAGATTCCTAAATCTCAATGTACGCTTCCTTTACCTTTTTGACTAAGCTCACAATTTCTCTTGTCATCCAAGGTTCTTGAATCTTGCCATCCTTATCCTTCATTTTCACAGGAACAAGCTGGTCCACACTGTCTGCCTGCCCCTTTTAGCAGTCACCCATCTATCTGTGTGAACCTTGGATGTGGCCACATCTCTAAATTGCTTGTCTATGATGTGTTCCACCTTCTGCATGCTCTCAGTGCTTGCAATCACTACCCCAACAGATCCATGTCTTTTGAGATGACCTGTGCTTGCTCAGGGACATCCTTGAGTTTGGGACCAGGGAGGCAACACCATTGATAAGGTAGCGCATGGGAGACTGATTGCAAAGATTAGAGCCCATGCGAAAGAAAGAAATTGGATCTAGAATTGACAGAGGGTCAAGCAGTATTTTTGTAACTGGATGCCTGTGTCCAATGGGATTCCTTAAGGATTAGTGTTGGTGCCCTTGCTGTTTCTGGTATATATAAATGATGTAGTCTTGAATTTAAGAGGATTGATCAGTAAGTTTGCAGATGGTACAAAAAAGTTTGGGTGGTAAATTGTGAGGCAGATTGCCTTAGATTACAGGATGACACTGGTGAAATTGCTAGACAGACTAATCAATGCCAAATGGAATTCAATCCAAATATGTGTACGGTGATGCACTTGGGCAGGAGAAAAAAGGCAAGGGAATACATTATGAATGATAGGACCCTATGAAGCATCAAGGTTCAGAGGAACCTTGATGTGCATGGGCACCAGTCCCTAAAGGTATCGGGACTGGTGGATTAAGGGAAGACAATGGCCTAGTGGTTTTATCACTGGACTATTAATCCAGTGATCCTCAGTAATTAATTAAATTAAAAGTTTGGAGTTAAGGGTCTAACAATGACCATGAAAGTGGAGTCAATTGTCTAGAGAAAACCCCATCTGGCTCACTAATATTCTTCAGGGAAGGAAATCTGCCATCCTCACCTGGTCTGGCCTACATGTGACTCCAGAGCCACAGCAAGGTAGGTGACTCTTAACTGCCCTCTGGGCAATTAGGGATAGGTAACTAATGCTGGCCTAGCTAATGATGCCCACATCCTGTGAATGAATTAAAAAAAGATGGCAAATGGGATACTTGTCTTTATTAGCTAAGTCACCCAGATCATCAAAGGAATTGTATATAAAGTTGATACAGTACTGTGTACAGTTCTGGAATCCACATTATGGGAGGTATGTGATTTCACTGGAGAGGGTGCAGAAGAGATTTACGAGGATGTTGTGTGATGATGCTGTCATTTGAAAAGGTTATTTTGTTCTGGGTTTTTTTTTGAAGACAGGTTGTAAAGACAGAGGTGTCAAACCGGCTACATAAGTAGACAGCTTAGGAGGCCTTGGGTTTTTTTCAAACAGCCTGAATGGGTGTGGCCAGCTCTCTCAGATACAGATTTCTGGGTTGTGGTTTATTCAGTAACTCAGAACAGTTGGAAGCTTCAGTGTTTGATTCCTAACTGCTACTTCCTTTTGTTCCTATTTTAGCTATCATGTTTAAATAAATTGTGATTTGCTTAACATCAAGTAGTTTGACCAGTCGTATTGCATCTGGAACAGGCACGTCACATGTACCTTTCAAATAAGTAAAAGTTAGGGACTAGGCTACATTCTTAATATATTTTGAGGGGGGCTGATCTGGTCCTTAGCAGTTGCCTGGCCTGGGAGTTATGATGAAAGTTTGGACAGATTATTGTTGTTTTCCTTAAAGTAGAGAAAATTGACGGGGACATGATGGAGATGTATAAAATTACGAGCAACAGAGACAAACAGGAAGAAAATTTTTCCCTTGGTAGAGGGATCAATGCCTGGGGGGAAAGGAGTATAGATTTAAGGGAAGGGACAGGAGGTTTAGAGGACATATGAGGGAAAACCTTTCCATCCACAGGATGGTGGGAATCTGAAGCTCGATGGTTGTAAAGGCAGCAGAGGCAGAAACCCTCAGAACATTTAAGAAGTATTTAGATGGCACTTGCAAAGCCAAGACATAAAAGGCTATGAGCCAAGTGCTGGAAATTGGGATTAGAAAAAGTGGTTGATTTTGACCTGCACAGACTCAATGAGCCGAAAAGCCTTTTAATGTGCTACACAATCTACGACTTCAAATGTGACGAGATGCATTTTGTTTGAAAGAACATGGAAAGATAATCTCAAATAAATGGGATGCAACAGCAGACAGCCTTGATTTATATCTGTACATCATTAAAGCTAGCAAGCGAGTGGTTAATAAATCTTACAGTAACTTAAGCTTTATTCATAACAAGAACAAGGTGATTATGTAGCATTTATATGAGAAATTTGAGATCTCAGTTGGAATACTGTAACCAGTTCTGGGTGCTGCACTTTAGGAAGCATTAAGATATTGGAAAGAATGCTGGAGAGATTTATGTGAATGGTTTCAGGGATTAGGAATTTCAGTTATGAGGACAGATTGGAAAAGTTAGGACTGTTTTCCTTGGCCAAGCGAAAGCTGAGAGGAGATCTGATAATGACAGTCAAAATCAAAAGGGATTTGGACCAAGTAGGTAGGAAGAACCTGTTCCTACTCGTGAAAGGATCAAGAACAAGAGAGCAGAGAATTTAAATAATTAGCAAAAGTAGTGAAAGCAACATGAGAAAAAGCTTTTTGCTGCAGTGAATAGTTAGGGTCTGGGAGAGCACTGCCTTTGAGTCTGGTTGAGGCAGCTTTAATCAACGCATTCAAAAGGGAGTTAGACTGTCCTTTGAAAAGAAACAATGTGCAGTTATGGGGAGAAGGCTGAAGAATGACATTAAGTGAATGGCTCACTTAGAAAGCTGACGAAGACGTGATGGATTGAATGTCTTCATTTCTTCATTTTAATTTTTTTCGATTCCATGAAATTTAAAGCTATTAGAAGGCTGCAGATTTAGTTAAGGTTACAGAGGATAAAAATAACAAGAATTTTTGTTTTTATATTGGAGTTTAGAGGGGTCAGTAAGGTCTGAAAAAGGGCTGCCATTCTACGGGTCTATATGTAATTTTTGATTCCACTAAAGGTGGCTGAAACCACACCTAGCTGTAAATTGATACCATCTCTGTTGTTTGAATAGATCGTTATCTAATGTTTTCATTCTCTGAGCAATAGGAAAAAACAACTTCTCTTCTGAGATTCACTCTTCCATGCACCACTAATCTGGGGCCTATTGATGTGGCAAACACACAGGAAAAGAGTCGCTGCAATCATCTGAGATCGCATCACTGCAGCTGAATTCAAAACACGAAAAGAGTGATTAAGTTATACAATTAGCATATCTACAATCGAGGGAAGAATGCTGCTCTTCTGGTCAAAGTGCAAATGTGATTTAACCAACCTCAAAGATTTCCAAAATTACTAATCTGACCTTTCCTTTTGTTTAGACATGGCTGTATTAATAAGTGAAATGACACCACTGTTTTGACAGTTTAATTTTTGCCTAGATGCATCTGCGATACTTTATTGATGTAAACAAAAATGGTCATTCCCACAATTGGACATTAATTTTAGTCAATGTAAGAGAACTGGAATAAATTTACTGCATGCTTCACCATGAGGGAAACAAAATTACAACTGCTACTTTAAAACAATTTTTGATTGATGCAACGTGTACAGTTTAATTTTATCCCATCCAGTTAAGGACGTACATTGGATATTAACCCATAAATCAAAGCTGTAAAAGCACCAAAGCTACAGCATATACATCAAATCTCTTGCTTTTGTTTGTGTCTCTTCTTAATTGCTTAGAAATTACTGTTTGATTATTAGATGACATTCTAAATTCCACAGAGGTACTTGAAGTGTAGGTATTCAAGCCTCCAAGCCAACATTCTTCCCTCAATTTTCAGCACTAAGAAAGTGGTAATTTATTTTGCTGCTGTTTGTAGAATCCACAGTAGAAATTTACTCCAAATAAATGAATCAATAAATAAGTAAATCAAAATGTTAAGCACTTTGGAATGACTTGAAACTTAATAATGACGTTGTGTAAATACCAACTCGTTATGCTGAGTGGTTCGCACTGCTGCCTTTCAGCACCAGAAACCTAGATTCGATTCCACCCTTGGGCAAATTACCATGTGGAGTTTGCACTTTCTCCCTGTATCTGCGTGGGTTCCCTTCAGGTGCTCTGGTTTCCTCCCACAGTCCAAAAATATGCAGATTGCATGGGTTAGCCATGCTAAATTGCCCATAGTGTCCTAGGATATGCAGTCTGAGTGGATTAGTCATGGAAAATACAGGGTTAGAGGGATAAAGTAGGGGGGTGCATTGGGGTGGGTCAGGGTGGGATGCTCTTTCGAGGGTCAGTGTAAACTCGATGGGCTAAATGACCTGCTACCACACTGTGGGAATTCTATGATTCCATGAAAACTATTCCCCTTGATGGAAAGATTGAGAAGAAGAATGGACATATGAGGAGAAATCTTTTCATATCATGAGTGGTTATGATCTGGAATGCACTGTCCGAAGTTGTGTTGGACGCAAGTTCAATTGAGGTTTCCAAAAGGGAATTAGACTGTTACTTGAAAAGGAAGAATGTGCAAGACTGGGCAGAAGACGGGGAGTGGCACTCGAACTGCTCCTTTGGAGAACTGACACAGACTTGACTGGCAAATGGCCTCCTTCTGTATTGTAATAATTTTGTGATATTATTAATGATATTTTTGCTTTGTCTGCAGTTCTGACATTAATTTGTTTAAGTGGTTTTATGAGCCATTAATATACCAATATACCCCAAAGAAATATCAAATATCCTCACAGCCTTCTGTTACTTGCCTCTCCTGAAGTTGAACTGTGATGTAGTAGAGGAGGTGAGAAAGCTGAGCTGTTGAGGTGAAATAGAAAGAGATGCCAAAGCAAGACAGTTGAGTGGATATCGGACACCATGAACTTCAAATACATTTCAGCATCAGGGCAAGTACAGAGGTGGCGCCAGGCAGCAAACCCAGAGAGCTGCTCCAAAAGACTGGACTGCTAATGCATAGGTTGGACAATAGATGTGCAAATTGTTCTGTAGATTACTGATAAGCAGTGTTGTGTCTACAAGCTAACCTTTCTGAAATGTGATCCCTCTCCTGTGAACAATTTTCGTTGATTTCTTAATTTTCTTTCAGAGATACGAGTAACAGTTTTGCGGTCAGCTTGAAAGATGATCTCTTGCCCTCACTCGGATACTGCATCATTTGGATTTTGTTTAGAGACTTTTTCTCTTAAATCATAACAGAAATGCTGGAAATACAGCACAGGTCTCAACCTCTGAAGAACAAAGAAAGTCTGAATATTATTGCATTGGCAAATCTCGGTTAAAGCTGTGTTCCATCAGAAACATTAATGTGCCATCTTTGTAGATGCTGACTTCCTGTATTTTCAGATTTCCAGTATTTACAATTTGTCTTCTTTTAACCCAATTGCTTTTTCTTTGTCGCCACTGTAATAGACAAGTTTGCATAAACCTCTTACTTCATAGTCCAACAGTTAGTGACCTTGATTCAGAATGGCTATTTAATAATTAGCAATGACAGGATAGATCCACATTTAACACCAGATAAAACTGACTACATCTGTAATAACAGGATGGTGATCAGAACATACTGTCGATCAAGATATATAAGTCAAACTTTGAAACTCCATAAAATGCTTGCAAAACTATGGGGCAACTTATTTATGTGTCAATGACAAAGTTTCAACCACCGATGTTAGAGTGGAAGATTGCTATTTCCCAACATGAATAATATTCAGTTGTCGGTCACCAAAGACTTCTCTGTGCGGGCACGTCTCAAACCCTTGTGTACTTTATTGCCAATACAACCAGTATTGCCTGCTTGCTCCCAAGTGCCAACTTATAAGATAAATATAACCCAAAACATGTATTTCTGATCTGAGAAATTGAAGGCAACTCCCAATGTGAGTATAACCCTATACATAAATCACAGCAATCTAAAAACAAAATGCTGAACGTTTCTTCACATAACGAATGCAGCTCCTTTCTGCTATAGATGGAAATCAAGACTAAAATATAGAAAATAACAACAGAGAGTAAATGCTAAGGTTTGAGGATTTAAAAGGTTTGTGTAGCTACATTGAAGTGGAATGTGTCATTGGGCATCAAGAGAATTGTCAGTAAATTCAAAGAAAGGTTCAGAAATGTTAGATACTGATCATGTTTGTAAGAACGTGCAACACGGGATGTGGGTCATGACTAGACAGAATGGAATGTGTTGGGTAGTACTGCAGTCTGGTCAGATTACATCAGCTGGTTTGCTGATTCAAAAATCAAGAAGTGCTAAAGAATTCATATCAAAATTTTCTTTCATCTTTTTATACTTTGTATGGTTATCCACTGTGACTCAGTTGTAACTCTTCATTTTGAGTCTGTATATTGTGGATCATGCCTCAATCTAGTTTGAGCATGTTCTCTCAAATAACCTCCCAGTGCACCTATGAGTTAGCGCTGCATTGTTGGGGCTACAGTTTCAAGATATATCATAAAACTGATGCCCCAGCTGCCCCTCTCCAGTGGATGTAACAGATACCCTGGCACTCTTTTTTTTGCAGAGCTGGGGAGTTATAGAATGATAAGCAGAATCGTCCCACTGCCGAAAAAATGAGCTTTGGCAAAAAACTTCAGAAAATTAGGTGAGATGTCCAGTTGGGAGTTTTCGTAATCGAAACTGAGGAGTCCAATTTTCTGAAAAATGGTTAGGTGAGATGCTTGCTAGTGAGTAGCGAGAGGCCTATTTATTTACATTATTATGCATGAATATCTCATTATTACTCAATTTCACTTAAATAATATGAAGTTCCCATTCTCCCATCCCAGAAACTAGATGGTGACAATTTCTGAAGTCAGAACAGTTACATGGCAGTGCCAGCTCTCCACTTGCTTCTCTGAACCATAACCCTAGACACCTGGCACCAATATCTCAGGGCTTTTCTCCATAGGCAGTTACTGCATGAACCCCAATTCTACTGGTTTTGGCATCCAAAATGCACTTGTCTCACTGCATCTACAGCTTTGATCCACTTGCAATGAGATCCTACACTTCAATACTACAGTTAGGAGCCCACCAACATCTTTTTTGAAATGGAACTGCAAGGACACTTTGCACTCAGGGATAGGTACACAGCTCATGGATTGACGAAGCTGCCTCTCAGGGCTTCTCAATTGCTTTCTAAGTGCTCACTCACTTTGTGATTAGTCCTCAGTCAAATCAAGAGAAACACCCTTCACGCAGGGATGTTCCACCACAGAAAGTCAAGGGCATCCTGCAATACCAGTCCAGGAGTTTCGGCGCAGTCAGTCAACCACTTGGGGTGGTCAGGGTCAGGGGGTCCAAGTTCCTACAGACTAAGGAGTGGACCACTGTCAAACCAAGGGGTCCAATGCCACTAATTCAGGGAGTCACAGGAGGAAGACAGATGGTAAGCTGCAAAGGTATCAACTAGGGTTCTGGTCTCTCATTGTTCAGGGCTGTCTGTCTAAGTCGCTCAAGAGGGTGGACCTCCTCAGTCCTGGAGGCTCATCTCCTGATAACTTTGGGTTACCGTGGGCCACTGCTGCTGGCATGCAGCATGTTGGGATGCAGATGGAATAAAATTTGTGAAGAAAAGTCAACCCACTTTGGGGGGGGAGCTGGGGAGATAGTAGAGCATGGAAGACAAAAGGGGGTAATACGGGAATGGCAGGTGTCATTGACAGCTAGCAGCATCCTTGCCTTCAGGGGTGAGAGTGCACTATTATGTCTGGCATGTTAACTTCACATGATTGGAGTGGTGGGGATAAAGTTGGGAGATGAAGATTTAGATAAACTCATTGGGTGGGGACTTGATGAAGTTCAAAGCCTATGGAGTTGCTAGGGATAGCCACCAAAAAGGAACAGTATATTTGGTGGGGGTATCCCCAACGATTAACAGAGGTGGAGCCCTTTGACCTTGGGGGTTTGGTCTGTCAACCCCAGAGGTGTTTGTGGCCAGAGGGCCCAGGCGTATGTGTGTGTCCTTCCCAGAGGCAGGTGCATCCTCTTTGGCTTGACTTCCCACAGAGCTGAGGGTAGCAACATGCAGGTTGGAGGTGGAAGGTTCAGTGACCTCTGGAGTGTCCTGAGAGGAGACTTATGGGATAGTCAGTGTACGGTTCCTCCTCTGGCTGGGTGCCCAGTGATAAAGCTCTGTTTTTTTTTCCGAGGAGGGCTTATCTCACCTGGAGTGAGATACAGATCCTTTGTTCCCCTTTTGCTTTGCCATTGATGCTGCATACTAATGGCTAGAATGACGGAGTGCAGGTTTGTGCACATATCCGGCAGATTCTGATGGCTAGAATGATGGGGTGCAGGTTTGTGCACATATCCGGCAGATTCTGAGAGTGTTGGACCTGGCTCTCCAGTGGCAACCACCAATCTACCCGTACAGTAGCTAGATAATCACATATTTTAGACAGCATGGTCTCAAAAGTGATGCTACGTCCTGCAGTCTTTGTGCCAGGACGTTCAGGGTTGCTGACAAACCTGCCTGCTGCTCCTGAAGGGTGCTTGTGTAACTCGATGAAGTCACAAATGGCCTTCACAAAATGATCCTCTTCTGCTTGTGGCTGGTCAGTTCTATGGTAGTTCTCCAAGTATCAGTGACCTAGGAGATGTTTCTTCCTCAGCCAGCCATGGAAACATGGTAGTGAGGTGCCCACCAGTGATTGCTCCTGGCTTTAATGTATCTAACGTTCTCTCCGAGGTGTCAGTATTTGAGTTGATGAGGGGGTGCAGAAGGCAGCCCTGCCAATACAACCTCTGAGGCATTTGTGCCATCCTCTTGGCTGTTGAAACCACGGCAACGTCACTTGTACCTGCAGGAGACAAAGAAAAAAATACATCAGAAACAAGTGCTACAAGTTTGAGCATGTTAAGAACACATTCACAATGAAGGTAATAGGAGGGGGTAGCACTGCAATATACCATGCTTCTTACTTGATTGCTGGGACGTGGATGTTTCTGCATTTCCAGACAACTGGTCCTGTTCCTTGTCAATGACAGCCAATATCCTTTCATTATAGGAGTGGGCGGTTGAATGTTGGCTGCCCTAACACCCGCAATGGCTTTTGTATTATGAGCCACACTCTCTGAGATAGCAGTTAGTGCTGGCACAGGTAGTGGGATGTTCAAAGTGTGTGAATAGGCAGCATTGAGACTTTGCAGTATTTGAGGTTTGAGGAGACTGGATGGGTAGGTGAGAGCAAATTAGAGAAAATACTTTATGCAAAAGTGAGAGTGGTAAAGTATGAACCTTGGTGGAAAGTGGCTGCAGGAAACAAAGTGAATGCGAGGCATCAGATAGAAATGTTGGTACTTACCCTGGTGGAGTTGGGAAGGTCACTGAACTTCTTTCTACACTACTCGGTATTCCGTTGGATGGCTGAGTCCAGATTACCCAGGTGGCAACCTTGGACCAGATTGACAAGGTCTGGAGTTATGGCTCCCTCTGCTAGTCCTTGGTGAAGAGAATGGTCATACTCTGCCCTACCCATTCACAAGGGCCTCTAGGTCCCTGGTTGAAAAGCAGAGTGCCAATTTCCTCTTGTCTGCCATATCAAGGCAGGTTAATCGATAGCTCAGTACTACCAGTGCTTGACCGGGTACACAGCAACATTTTAAACGTGGTGCTGGTACCAAGAATCCCGCGATGTCCCGGCAGTGGCGAGTACTTCCCTCTACAGCGAAGGGAGCATTGGATAGGTGTGCATGTTTAAAAAGATGAGTTTAGGATGCCTGTGCAAGAAAACTCACTGGATCGTGCCAACAGAAACCCTCTATGAAATCCGACTCTTAGGTGATTTCTGGTAAGATTCGATCCTTCGAGTACTTACATTTCAGGAGGAGATCAAAGGCTAGAAATTCTGTAGCGATTATTCACCACCCACCACTTCCAAAGTCTGGAATGTGATAGAATACTTTCCACTTGCTTGGAAGACTGCAGCTCCAACAACACTACTCAAGAAACTTGACACGATCCAGGCCAAAGTAGCCCAAATGATTGGAACTTCAACTGTCACCTTAAACCTTTGCTCCTTGCATCACAGATGGATAATGGAAGTAGTATATATCATCTGCTTGATGCAGTGTAGCAACTCAGTAGGGCTCCTTTGTTGCCACCTTCCAAACCCATGAACTCTAGCACCCAGAAGGACAAGGGCATGCAAGCATGCGACATGCAAGTTCCCCATCATACTGATCACAACAATGATTGGAACTATATTGCCGTTCCTTCACTGTCACTGAGTCAAAATCCTATTAATCCCTTTTGAATAGCACCACTTGGACTGCAGCGGCTCAGGAAGGCTGACATCTTCTCCAGGGCAATTAGGGATGAACAAAAAATGCCAGAGCTAACATTCTATTAAAGAATAAACAGCGTATCCCTGCCAGAACTATTCTTCTATTATCACTTTTGTCTCTTTCTCTCATGTCCCTGCACATTCTTCCTTTTGAGATAATGATCCAACTCTCTTTTGAAAGCCATGATTGAATCAGTCTTCACAAACTCCCATCTAGTGCATTCCAGACTCTTATGACACTTTAAGTAAAGATGTTCCTCCTCAAGTCACAGTTGATCCTTTTGCCAATCAGCTTAATTGGTTTCTTCTGGTTCCCAGTTGTTTTCTCTCATGTCCTGACCAATATTTATCCCTCAACCAACAGTTAAACAGGTAATCGGAACATTTGTGCCATTGCTGTTTGTATACCTTGCTGTGTGTAAATTAGCTGCAATTTTCTTCCATTGCAGTAGGTTCTAGGCTTCAAAAAACTTTACTGGATTTGAGCACTTTGTGAATCTGAAGACAGTGAATGCACTGTATAAACATGAGCCTTCCTTTTTTATCTGCATTGAAGAAATGGATGTGGCAACCAATTTCAAATACTTTATATTGTTAAATAACAATGATCTTTTTCAAAAGAAACCTGACAGAATCTACTACTGCTTTTTTCAATGCAAGAGCTGAAACCGCTCATTCGTACACTGCCTTGACATGAAGGATTGGGCATACACTGCGATGTTATCAGAAAGTGCTGAGTCATATTGAGATTCAGACCAGAAGGTGCTGACTCATATTGGAATCCCATCCAGAGGATGTTGACTCCACTCCTGAGGGTGCAGACTCATGCTGAGATGAAATTTTTTTTTTATATAAAAGCTTCCCCATCCTTCCATCAGTAGGGGCAATGAATATCATGTTGTAGTTTTTTTTAATGTGTTATTGGCATTTGCTGGCTAGGTCAACATTTATTACCTAGCCCTAATTGCCCAGGTGAGAGTTAGGAATCATCACATTGCTCTGGAGCTAAAGTTTCTCATGGGCCAGATCGGGTAAGGATGGCAGATTTCTTTCCCTAAAGGACAGTAGTAAACCAGACAGGTATTTTTCAAACCACAACTGACAGTCGCCATTAGGCCAGCATTTTTATTGAATTGAAATTATACCATCAACCAGAGTGAGATAGGAACAGGTCAATGGTCTGGGGCTCTGGATTAGTAGTCCAGTGACAGTGCCTCCTCCAAATTATCAACTGGTTATTTGGAAGCAGATATCATCATCTTATGATGTGACATTCAGCTGTTTTACAACCATATACTTACACTTCACTTGGCTATATCCCCATATTTCTCCATTCTTAGCTTAGAGTCTTCCTCATTCCAATTATTATCACTCCAAACTGGAATAGCAACCTGAACACGTATCTGATAAAAGTGTCAAACCTGGGTTACCACTGTCCATATGGCTTACGATCACATTCCAGACAGTGTAATTGACGTCTACCATTGTTGTTTCAATTTATTAAATATTAACAATACGGCTGATGATGACATCCTGAATCTGCAGCTCCGATATATTCATATTTTTCACAGCCTCACACTCCGCTGAAAACATGATTCAACAAACTTAAGCAAAGTCAAAAACAAAAACTGAAATTTCTGGAGAAATTCAGCGGGTTTGGTAGCATCTGTGGAGAGAAAGCAGAGTTAATGTTTCGTGACTGGACCTGAGTTCCTACTGAATTTCTACAGCAATTTCTGTTTTTGTTTCAGATGCCCAAGATCTTCAGTTCTTTGTTTTTTAATTAAAATCAAACACAATCCTGTTCTCAACTTGGAATGTCACAAAAACATTAAAATGTTTAAATCATTCAGTGGACCAACAGCAAATAAGATTGAACACTGCGAATATGGTCAATTGCATCCAAGTTGAAAAGAATAAGGCATATAACAATGTAATAAATCGCTGATTACTTAAAAAGGAATACAACATGTCACTGTCAATCTCAGGAGAATATAGGAAAGCAATTAACCAAACTCATTAAGGTAAGATACGTAGTTGGAAGAGTATGGTATAAGTCATCGGATGTTAGTGCAGACCTTGGGGTGCAAAGTTCACTGCATGATAAAACTTACAGATACATTGAAGAAGAATATTGAGATTGGTCTTAGATGTAAAGCTGCTGAGATATATAAGATTAAAGAAATTTATAACTCTAGTCCTCTAGGCAGATGGGGCACATTTAATCAGAGTATAAAATATTAAATACAATAAATAAAGAAAACTCAGAATAGCACTACAAAATAACTTAACAAAGAAAGAAACTGAGGAAACAAATTCTAGTTCGAGACAGGTAAATTTTGAACAGGAGTGAGTGATGACTTAGTGGTAGGATACCTATCTTTGAGTCAGAGATTGTAGGCCCACTGCCTTCTGGTAGAGATTGACAGTCAGTCTAATAATTTATCAAAATGAACATTATCTAAACATCTAGTGGATATAAACACATGAAAATAACGGGACCCCTTATTTGGCAATATAGACAGAAGGGAAGAAGAAATTTAAAACAAATAATAAGAGAAATTGAAGAATTGAACATTTTAAAAATACAGTTAGTCATTTTGTAGTACAAAACTTGCATATTGCTGAAAAATGACACATGTTTTGCAATTTCTTTGCTTAGAATCATCAGGACATTTTGCAAGAATACCAATTTAAGGGAAAACCAATATTTGTACTTCAAAAGAATAGTATGCTGATTGGTTGGCAAGTGACTCCAATCAGTAAGACACTTCGCCGTGGAGAATGCACTGATTAATGAATGATGGATAATTGCCAGATTTTGTTTTAACTTTAACCAGGCAAGTTGATTCTCATGGTCAAGCCATTGCCCTGAGAAATGAATCACTGAGTGGCTGCCACCTATTGATTTGCAGAAAATGACAATGAATTCAGCATTGTCAGTTGGGTTAGCAGCGTGGCACAAGTGGAAGCAACATATATAGATATACAGAGCCCTTTGCCTCACAGGCAAAAGCAACATGTACATGCACATGCAAATTTCAAATCAACAGATTAATAAATGAATGACATGAGCAGTTCTGCTCTAATGGAAGTTTTTTGAGAGATTTCCTGAAGGCTGTGAAAGATAGGAGATCCTATAGTCCTCCAATAAAAGTTGCAAAAACGTGGCAAACCTCCATTGATGTCATGGCAAAGTGGAAATCCTCCTTCAAAGTCACAAAAAGTGGAAATAATTCAGTAAAGCAATGAAGAAGTCACCCCAAAAAAGCAGGAATCTTTCTAAAAGCTGTGGAAAAGTGGAAACTCTACACTAAGGTGGGAAAAGGCATAAATCTCCAAAACAGCTATGAAAAGGTCAGTAACCTCAATTTAAGCTGCAATGAATGAAAAGTCTCCAGTACAGCTGCAAAGTCTGGAAGAACTGGCATTACTGAAAATGAAAAATCTTTAAAAGAGACAGAGAAGCTGAACAAGTAAATACATTTCTGCACATAATTTTGAATACATAGATTATATTATGGGTGCCAAGGTATAAAAGAAGCAACAGGCCCATTTTTAATGGAATTGAATGCCTCTAACAACTATTTCAACCTCAGAATGAATACTGGTTCTGAATGAGCAAGGTTTATCAGAAAAGCTCAGCATTTCTGGGAATCCACAGAAGAATTCATCAATAATCTCAACAGAGTAGTGGAGAAATGCAACTGCAGTGGCTTGAATTCAGGATTCATAAGTGATCGAATTGGCAATACTAAAGATTCTTTGCCAAATTTATTAGCCCAAAGGCGGCTTAACTCTCGAGTAAGATATTTAGATGTTAAGTGAAGCAGAGGTTCAGAAGTACCATGGATCAATCTGATGAGGAAAAGATCAAATTTGGCAGAGAATCTATGAAATACTTTAAGTATGGAATCACAAAAATCTTACGTGATAAACTAATTCATTGGGTACGGCAAGATAACAAGCATGGGGCTGGATGAACACAGCAGGTCAAGCAGCATCATAGGAGCAGGAAAACTTGACGTTTCGGGCCTAGACCCTTCATCAGAAATGGGGGAGGGGAAGAGGGTTCTGAAATAAATAG
>JAHRHZ010000210.1:428900-439275 GCA_024137785.1 Ginglymostoma cirratum | reverse complement strand
CATTTCTGATGAAGGGTCTAGGCCCGAAACGTCAAGTTTTCCTGCTCCTATGATGCTGCTTGACCTGCTGTGTTCATCCAGCCCCATGCTTGTTATCTCGGATTCTCTAGCATCTGCAGTACCTTTTATCATTGGGTAGGGCAGACAGTCCGCACTAAATGTCCTTGTCAATGCTGTGCAACAAAGAAACCACACATGGACAAACAGAGCCCAGCTATTAAAACCAAATGTTTTTAATGTAAAACAACACATCACTGTAAGAAAACGTGCTGAAGCAGGATAAAGCCACAACCGAAAGCTTTCCTCGGGAAGATAAATGACTCAGACACAGCATTTTGACAAGTGGATAATTATGCCAATTGGCATCCATCAAAATTTAATTTGGCGCAAGTATTACAATGTTGTAGTGTACCTTGGTTGACGAAACACAATCTATATTTGACAGAAGTGCAAACGCATGGGCAGGCAGGCAAAGCGTTTAATATTAACGGGGGCTAGAAACAACTTTCCAACAAAGGGGACACCAAATACCAGAAAACCTAGATGTATTTCACAATCAAGAATTCTCACTCCTGATTAGAAAGGCTTGCACAACCTTAATTTCTTTCAAAAAGCAGAAGATGTTAAACCACACAAGATCTGTGAACCATCAGAAGATTATACAGGGCTTTGTTAACTCATGGCAGAACCTAAACAAGAAACAATATCTCCTGAGGTTAATAATATTGCAATAAGTTATTTGTTTTGCATCCGTGAGATGGAAAGTTGCAATTATGCTGATCCATTGCTGTCAAAACTGATGGGAATTCAGACTCCAACGAGATTGCAAGGAAGAAACAATGAACAATATATCACAACTTAAAACAAAGAACTGTGGATGCTGTAAATCTGAAACAAGCATAGAAATTGCTGGAGAATCTCAGCAGATCTGGCAGCATCCTTGGAGAGAAAGCAGAGTTAATATTTCTTCAGAACTGGAACATTAATTCCAAATTTTAACTCCGCTCACTTTTCAAAGATGCTGCCAGACCTGCTGAGTTTCTCCAGCAATTTCTGTTTTTGCAACAGCATACCTCACTGGAGATAACTGAAGCATCTGCAAATGAAGTGAGTCAGGTTACAAAATCAGCTTTGTAAGAAACTAGTTACAGCAGATTCAAATTTGACACCACTTGCTGAAGTGATTTAGAAGAGACAAGCTCCAACATAACATCTGACCTCTTTATCCTCCACAGGATAATCCCTAGTAACAATAACAGAGATCACACTAAGCAAGAATGAATTTTCAAGTAACTGAGTTGAGGAGATGGGTTTTACAAACCATTCAATGGCTGAAGATGAACAAGAAAGTCCACTCACATCAATAAATTGAAGCAATAACTCTACCTACTTCACCATAGATCTGCAGGCAGATTGAGAATAAAAGTCCACTGAAACTGATTGAAAATGTGGTGTATACAATTTCATGGGGAGTGACAATTAAAAGGAGGCAAGCAATGTTCAAGGAATCAGAAACAATGTCGCCCCTGCGTAAGAAACCCAAAATATTAAGGTCCCTGTAGTTCAGATAGAACCTGAGGCAGTCAGGAAGGCAGTTCAATAGTAATATTTAAAAAACATTTGGATAGGTACATGGATGGGAAGGGTTTAGAGGCATATGGACCAAATGCGGGCATTAGGAACCAGCTGAGTGGGAACCATGGTCAGCATGGGCCAGTTTGGGCCGAAGGGCCTGTTTCCATGCTGTATTACTCTATGACTCTAAACACTGCATCCAACATACAGTGAGGCAGTTAAGTCTGAACAGAATATGTTCAGGGAGAAAATTAGCTGAAATTGTCAAGTCAAATACTTGGGGAATTTGGAGGAGTGGTAAATGTAATAACATATATAAATGAATAACAATAAGGTGATGAGAAAGTTTGAGGGGTAAGTATATATGGGTCTGAAAAGGTTAATATTGATTGTATGCCATAAGCATCATTTACTGTGGTGTTGTTATGAGGATTAGTGGGAGAGTAGCTAAAGATCTTGAAGGAGTCGGATCAAAGACCAGGTCTTTGATACCAACAGTCTCTGTAAGATGTGCGCTACAAATTTGTTGCAGAGATGTAATAACTCATATCTTGTTAACTATGAGAGACTCTTCTGCACTACACCACGTGGATTCTGGAGAAACATACATCTAGAAGGTATTGCTGGCAGCACATACAATACACAGTAGCTACATCTGAAAAGAGAAAACACTCAAGAGAAAACATATTACTCCTGCTCATATGTTTCCTCACAGAAATTATGTCAGAACTGGAAACTAATTTTTCTATACTATGGTATCCACAAATTGGATAATGGTTAACAGTGGGATCAACTGCTGGTTTTATCCCCCACTTTGTTATTTCAGGAGTTCTAGAATCACTTATAGCACCCCAACCAAGATAGGTTTGTTGGGCTATCCACTCTGTGTGGTGCAATTGTCCATTAGGTAATTATTGGAATTTTGTCAATTTCATTTTGAAGTATTGTTTAACCATTCTTTAACTCAGAACTAAATTGGCACAAGGTTCAGGTGAAATAATAAGGTGTCAAGTGGGCTCTTGTTCATAGACTAGCTGCAATAAGTGGAGTAAACACACTGGAAGGGAATGCGCTTTTACATACTGGTATACAAATATCTGTATGAGGGCTTCCCATTAAGACTGACTCATTCCAAGGTGACAGTTTGCTACCTGTCAATCTCATACCTTCCTCATACTCAGATACTGAAGAAACCTTGCAACATAAACAAGAGTAAGTCCTTAGTTATAATGGTAACTGAGCCTGTTACACAGAACAGCATGCAGGTAAACCTTTTGAAAGATGTAAATCTATGTCAAAACGTATGGACATTTTTCATTCTTGAGTTAGTAAAAGGAACAACGGGACCCCGGGAAGGAATCTGGTATTTCTGTCACCTTTTTGGGAACCTGATAAAGGTTCTAAATATCAGTATTTTTGACAACCTTACAAACCCTGAAAAGTTGAACTGTGGACATTTTCTGAAGAATTAGATCTAGCTTGATTCCAAACTGAAGATCTTTCATCTGGCTATAGCTGTCAGCCTCAGAAACCTATGTCCTAAAATGGTCAATTAATGATTACTTAAGGACTTCAGCTCACCACTGCCTCTGTTACCTGCCTTATCAGCAGTATAAAAGTTGACTGATTTCCTGTTTGGGAAACCAGGGCAAACTGCCTGCTGAATTATGGAAACAGGGTCTTCATTTGCTCCAAGTCTGGGGGGGGTCGGGTTTCAGGCAGAGATGGGGGCAAGGCAATGGCCTCTGAAAGCCAGCATCCTGATCTTGCCTCGGATACCCAAACATTCCTTTCCCAAGAATCCCACACCACAGGATGCAGAAGAAAACCACTTTACCAACCGACTGTTGGATCCCCTCAGGCCTAGGCCACGGCCAATGTCCTTAAGGACCCAGATGCTGCTGGGGTCTGATCGGCCAGCATGTAACAAGCTGATCCACCACCACCGCCACCACAGAGTGAGTATAAAAATAACTGAGCTTGGGGATTGTGGCCTTGTTTGCAGGTGGAGCAGCAGCATAGAGTGCGTATGCAACCAACTGGGCGTGAGGCACATTGTAGCTGTGGGGGAAAAAAAACTGGAGTGACATCACAGGGAAGCTGTGACCTGATTGGCTGGTAGGACATCTGCACTAAATTTGAAGAAGAACACAGCAGAGAAGTATTAATAAACTAAGTCGTCATTACTTACTTTATCAATACACATAAATTAGAGATGGCTGGGCAGGTGATGTGCTGTAGCTGCATGATGTGGGAGCTGGCAGTTCCCATTGAGCTGCAGTGACTACATCTGCAGCAAGCGTTGGTTGCTTGAGGAACTTTGGCTCAGAATTGATGAGCTGGAATCTGAGCTTCAAAATCTGTGGCACATCTGGGAGGGGGAGAAGTACCTGAATGCTTTGTTTCAGGAGATGGTTACACCTGGCAGATTTAAGTACTTCAAATTCTGTCAGTGGTCAGTGACAGTAGGGTGAGATTGCAAGTGAAACAGAAAGGGGATCCTAAATTTGGGAATGGAGGAGCCTCAGCTCTTGACCTTGTCCAACAGGTCTGAGTCTCTCCCTCCCCTGTGAGAATGAGGAGAAGAGCAGTAGGGATGATGAGCCAGCTGACCTTTGCACTGTGATACAGGAGGCTATTCAAGAGGGGCAGCAAAAAGACAAGTGGTTGTTGTAGGGGATCCTATAATTAGGGGGATTGATAACCTCCTTTGTGAGCAGAATGGAGAGTCCTGCATGGTGTGTTGCCTGCCCATGGCCAGGGTGAGGGACATCTGATGGGCTTGAAAGGATATTGGAGCAAGAGGCTGAGGATCCAGTTGTGGTCCACACTGGGGCAAACAACATAGGCAAGGCTAGGAAGGAGGTCCTGTTTTGAGGCTTATTAAGCACTAGGAATGAGATTAAGGAACAGGTTCTCAAGGGTTATCATCTCTAGATTACTATCTGAGCCATGTGCAAATTGGCTTAGAGATAAGAAAATTAGGGAAGTAAACATGTGGGTAAAGGCGTGGTGTAGGAAAGAGGGTTTCCATTTTTAGGGGCATTGGCATCAGATTTGGAACAGGAAGGACCTGTACCACTGGGATGGTCTCCACCTGAACAGATCTGCAACCAGTGTTCTAGTGTAAAGAATAAATAAGGTGGTCACTAGGCCTTTAAACTAGTGAACTGGGGCGAGGGAAAGGGAAAACAACAGGATGTATAATAGTTAATAGAGAAGAAAGCAGCAGGTTACCGTGTACAGGAGGGTTTAACTCTTTTGAAGACAATGAAATTCAGGAGATATTATTAATGGAGATGTTAGAATTCCAAAAGAACGTATTAAAAACTAGCATAAAAGCATTTTTAGAATGCTACAAGCATGTAGGTAACAAAGTAGATGAGTTAATGGCACAAATCATTGTGAACGAATATGATTCAGTAGCCATTATGGAGTAGTTTTGATATTTAAGGATGTAACAATCACCCAGCTGATGCCAGGAGAGCACATCAATTTTAATGCTAGGAAATAGATTTAGTCTTCTCAATCTTTCCTCATAAAACACCCAGGGGTTAATTTAGTGAACATCTGTTGCACTCCCTCAATGACAAGGTTCTCCCTTTAGGTAAAGTGAAGAAACTGTACACCTCACTCCAGGAGAGGTCTTACATGGGCTCTACACAAATACAGAAAGATATCCTTAGTCCTGTACTTAGATCCCGCTACGATGAAGGCCAATATACCAACTGACTTTCTAACCGTCGCATTTTCAAGGAGGTCATTCCCTGCAGTGCTTCTGTTCTCGTTATGTTTATCTTGTCTAATATTTTACATTCCTCCTCTTTACCTAGAAAGCCTATTGCATCCCTTTCCCCTGTGAAGCCAGAGATGAGATGCAAATTATGAACTCAGCCCTTATTTTCTGCTTCCACATGCAAATTAGCAGATACATCTCTGCTAGGTTTTACTCTTTTCCTAGTCATCCTCTTGATCTTAATGTCTTGTTAAAAAAACTTTAGATTTTCCTTAATTTTAATCTACAATTTTGTTTTGTAAACTCTCTTTGATTTGCTAATTTCCTTTCCAATATACCCTTGTGCTTTCCATATTTGTCTGGGTTTCCTAAAGTATGACGTTCTTTGAGATAATCATAAGCTCTATTTTTATGCTTTATTTTACCCTGTACACTTATGGATAACCAGGGGGCTCTAGGTTTGGCAGTACTACTTTCTTTTTGGGGAATTTCCCACTGATTTGACATTGATTTTCCTTCAAGTAGCTGTATCTAGTTTATTTTTGCCAGGTCATCTCTTAGCATTGTACAACCTTGCCTTTCCCCAATTTAGAACTTCTACTTTGGTTGTATTTACTGTTACTTTCCATACTGATGCCCAAGTCTAATTGTATTGTGATTACTATATCCAAAATGATCACCATTGCTACTTCTTCCACCTGTTAAACTTCATTTCCCTGAGACTAAATTTAGAATAGCATCCTATCTCATTGGGCTTGTTTCTTTTTAAAAAAAATTCTGTACCTTTGCACATAGTATTCCACTTGATATTTCTGTTGTCCCCAATTATTACCTAAAATGTGTCTTTGTAATCAGAAATTTGCCTCCCTTTTTGCTCCTCTAAATATCTCTCTCTTTTTGAGTCTGCAATATTCTCCTCCAAGCAGTGTGGCTGCATCTTGCTCTACCCATATGGCCTTACTTGATGCTCCATTTAGTACATCAGCTGTGAATTGATTCTTTAGCCAATAATGTTATGCCCCACCATTTTATTCCCTTCTCTATCCTCTCTGAGGAGTTTCCAGATGTTTAAGCCAAGTTTTCCACCCAGTTCAGTGTCATCAGCAAATTTTGAAATATTACAATTGGTCCCCACACACAACATATCTGATTAGATTGTGAATAGACTATGGCCCTAACACTGATTCTTGTGGTATCCCACTAGCACAGCCTGAAATCCTGAGAATGATCACTTTTTTGACTATCTGCTTTCTGGCTATTAATCAATTCTCAATCCATACTAGTTTCCCCCCATTTTCAGGTACTATATTTTTATTCACTAGTTGTTTGTGCAAAACCTTACCAAGAAACTTCTGAAAATCCAAATACATCACACCCATTGGTTTTCCTTTAAAAATGTAATATTCTCAAAGCACTCCAAGTTTATCAGACATGATTTTTCCTTAAGTCCAAGCTGACTTTATCCAATTTTCCATTCTTTTTTAAATATTCAGTTGTCACAATATTTATAATACATTCTAGCATTTCCTCTAGGCCTGGTGTCAAACTAACAGGCCCACAGTTCTCCACTGTCCTCTTCCTCTCTTTTAATCAGTGGAGTTATTTTCATTACTTTGCAGTCAGCAGGAACCTTTCCAGGATGTATAGCATTTTGAAAAATAACCACCAATGCACCCACCATCTCTCTAGCCATATCCTTCAATCATTCTGCTGTCCTGTGATCATAGGCCCTCTACACTATTCCACGCAATCCTCCAATCTCTTAATACCATTTACATTCAAAAAATTATCAATTTCTTTTAAATATACATAATGACTGGGCATCAAGAAATCTGCAATTCCAAAGATGCGCAAACATGTAGGTGAAGAAATTTCTTATCAAGTTGTTAATGGTCATTTCCTTAGTCTGAGACTTACCCATTGTTCTAGACTCTGGTCGGAGACATCCCCCACTGTATCGACCCTTTTAAACTCCTTAAGAAATTTTTATGCTTTAAAGAGATCACCCCTCTTAAATTTTGCAAAATACAGGCTGAGCCTACTTGATCCTTCCTCATAGGACAATTCTTCATCCAAGTAAACACTTTAATGAAATTTTGTTGCATTTGCACCAAGGCAGTTATCACCATTCCTTTTGGTAAAAAGATCAAACTGTATAGAACATTACAGGTGTAGTTTCCTCGATCCTTAAGTGTATTAAGGTTACTTCACTCTTAAAGTCTCAACATTGATTATAAGATTAATTTTAAATTTAGTTTATTAATTGTTTGCTGGACTTAAATGTTAACATTCTGTGATTTGAGTACAAAGACTCCCAATCCCTCTGAATTCCAATATTTCCTGGCTCCTCACCTTTAAAAATATTCTGTTCATCTATGTTTCCTTCCAAAGTGAATAATTTTGCAGCAGGGACCAAAAAGAACAGCTTTGGTTATCCAAATATTAGTTGGAGGAACTTTCTGCACTACCAGTACAGAGTAAAAGTGTACCAAATCATGTTCAGCAGTAAAGCTTGCGAGGTTATGGTCAAGCAAAGCCAGGTGTTGTCAGCACAAGGAGATATATTATTGAATGTTGTTGCCTAGGTGTAGCATGTAGATGAGAAACAAAATGGATCAAGGATCGATTCTTTGGGGCCTTCAAATAATACAGCTGAACAGTAGTGCAGAATGGGAGGGTGGGAGGAGACATCCATTGCAGGTTCTTTGGCTACTATTATTAGATAAAAAATGGACCAGGCAAAGGCTGTTTTAGTCAGCTGGATGGCATGGAGGCCTTAAGAGGTTGGTATTGTCTAAACATCTGCAATAATATTTGTTATATGTAAAACGTACTTGTAATTTAAATTGCACTTTCTTCTTTTACATGGCTAAACAACCATATACATAAACGAGGTAATAAGGTAGTGTGAAGCTCAAAAGAAAAAGCTTTGCCAAATGCAAGGAAAAGCTCAGTAGACTGAGTTATAAAAATGGGCTTAAAATGAAACAAAGTACAGTAAAGGATATGAAAGCTATACTTCCTCAGTGAAGGAGGAGGGCAAATGCCTGTGCTACCAAGGAACCAGGGAATAAAGTAGGGGGAGGGAAATGTTCATAATTCGTAATGCAGAAAACAACTGGATTTAAGTTTGATACAATATGTGGAACTTGATGCCATCAACACAGTGGCATTAAAAGAAATAGGTGAAAAAAATTGCATACGTGTTAGGCATAATTCTCTCCTGATACAGATTCAGGAATTGTGCCTTTGGATTGGACTAATGGCAATGTTATTATTACTGTTATTTGAGATTGAAATCCGATTACTACCTGCTTACTATAACGGTAACTTATTAGGACCTACCATCAGAAACAGCATGAATAGGAGTGTGGATAGATATGACATGACCAAAGACAATCGGCAGGGATTTGATATAATGTCAAACTAAAATTCCCAAAATTTAACTAAGTGTAAATTTTGGAGTTTCATGGAGGGTTTCTCGTCAAAAGCTTTAGTGAGTTATCTCACTCGATTCACAGCTGCTCACCTCACTTAAGCACCATGCCTTCACAGTTTGCTCTTGCACTATATTGTGCTCACCATTGGAAGTGCTTGTGTTGCCCAGGTTTCCCACTGCTTTCAGGATGTCATATATAAAGCCCAGCTGTGCACTAGGTCAAACACTGCAAGCCAAGAACAACCCTTCGCAGTTGCAATGTGGGAACAACTTCCCCAGAGATTGCTCACAGACAAGTTGGCACCCTGCTTTACTGGCAGGAAGCTGGAGGTCTTGGTGGATGAGGTGGTTTCCTTGACAACTCTCATCTGTCTTCAGGACTATTAAGTGGAGGCAACAGCACCAGACATCGTCAGCCTGGTCTGACGTCGCCACTTGGACACAATGCCGACCCATGATTCGGCAGAACACCCGGCAATACCACATGAAGGTTAATGACCCTCCATGATCCATGAGGGTAAGTGACAGGTTTTTCTTTACTACCTCACACCAACTTTATCACTGACACTGCACACATCTCCCATCAAAGCTCATAGTCTATTATCACTATTGCATACAGCATCTTCACCTGTCATTCGTCTCATTCCCCATGTCCCTAGATTGTTAAACTAAGCTGCCGTCTGCATTTGCTACTCAATCATGCACCTCACCACCTTTCCTCCATCTACATCAACACTAACAGCCAGCCAAGCTACTTTTTCATCTCACTTACTCTGTCTTTTTGTCTCAATGCAGCGAACAGGACAAAGTGTGTGATATTCCAGCTGACACTCATCTGCTCACTTCTTATGAGGAAAGAATCCTTCTCTATATGGGAGAAGATTATGATCACTCATGCAGTGATACCAAGACTTTAATGTCTCAGCATTCAAGAAGGATTAATTGCTGTGCTGCTCTCACATTACCTGTGCTGTATATACATTCTTCATATGCCAGCCTCTGTCCCATTTCATAGATCATTCTCTTTGCACTTCTGCAGGCAAGAGTGGCATCCACACAGCCTCCACCATGAAGTGACCATCCTCTTTGAACATGACTTCCTGCTTCAACTCTGAGGAAGAACCCACTAGCCACTCAGAAGATGAACCAGCAAGGCTGCTTCCTGCACCCTCCACCACCGAGAATAACAACTCAGAGAGTATTTTGGTAAGATTAGAAGTGTAACAATATGCAATTCCATACCCTGAAGGCCCCAAGCAGCTAATTGATGTGTGTCTAAACCCCTGGATTAAGAATGCATGATGCCCTTTACTAACAGTGGCAGGGTTTGCCAACTGATGACAGTCCTCTTGCCTTAGGCTTTGAGAGGTGGTCATTTGTTTGAAGCACGTTCAGTGTGTTTGTTGCACAAGCTGCTGACACATGTCGTAGGTATGACATTGACATAACACTGGTATACATTTACATTTCCATGTCCACTCCCCCTTCCATGATCATTGTTGGCAAAAGTGACAAGCTGCTTGGCTTTGTGCCTGTACTTAAAGACAAGGTAGAAATGCTGTAAGCATTCAAGAAGGCATAAAGTAGGTGTGAGCAAAGAAAATAAGCTTAGAGCCATGGGATGC
>JAHRHZ010000210.1:326172-428500 GCA_024137785.1 Ginglymostoma cirratum | reverse complement strand
TTATTGTTGCGGGGACGGGGCGTGAGGGATGTGTTCCGGGAAATGCGGGAGACACGGTCGAGGGCGTTCTCGACCACTGTCGGGGGTAAGTTGCGGTCCTTGAAAAATGAGGACATTTGAGATGTGCGGGATTGGAATGTCTCATCCTGGGAGCAGATGTGGCGGAGGCGAAGGTATTGGGAATAGGGGATGGCATTTTTGCAGGAGGGTGGGTGGGAGGAGGTAAACTGGATTCTAAGTGAATTAGAAATGTGCCATGATGATGTGGCAACACTGGTGCTCTGTAGATGACAGCCTCTGGACAGAAGTGCAGGTAGTTGCTGTCCTGAGAAACTGGGGAATGATGGACACCTGGAGAAGATGTAGGTGAGTTGTGTCTGCGAGGTACCTGCTTAGACTTTCAGGTTGGGAACTATTGCTGTCTACTTCCCCCTCTACTGCCTGGGAAAATAGCGACCTGCATACAGATAATGTGAGATTAGGTAATAATGAGGTATTAATGTGTGCAAATAGTTCCCTTACCAATCTGGCAAGATTACCATTTTCTATTGAAACCTTAAGCACAAAATTGGACTTTTCTTTTTTTTTTTCTCATCCTCAGTTTCATTCTTACTGTATTTTCTCAACCGTCTAGGCATTGCCCACATTGCTCAGGCCCTAGAAAAGTTCACCACATCATGTCAAACTAATCGAGTTGAACATTTTTTTTCAGGAGGTCATTGACACGATGGATAGTGAAGTATCTATGGTTGTTGTACACATCAATTTCCAGAAAAAAATTTAAATGTTCCACATCAGAAATTACCAGCAATAATGGAAAAACCCACAGAACTGGAGGTAACTTTGTGATATGGTTTTGTTATTGTCTGAGAGGAAGCAGAAAGAATATCAGGTTAAACTGAATGTTCTCTGACAGGGTGTGAAAGGTAGAGCTCTCCAAGAATCTGTACTGAGATCTCAACTCATCAACATATATACATTAACGAATGGCCTGAAGGAATAGTGTTTAGATATAATATTTTCAGAACTAAGTTAGAGGACACAATAATTGTGTGATAGGACCAGGAAGCAGGGATGTAGATGGGCTAAATAGGTAGGGGAAACTATAGCAATTACAGTAAATGAAGAATTATGTGCAAAGCTCTGAGTTCGTCTTCTTTCTTTCAAAGAAAATCCTGAAGTTAGACAAAAAAGTATCCAACTTAAAACACTGGTTCTCGCTCTCGCTGCTGAGTTTCTCCACCATTTTCTGCTTGTTTCAGATTTCCAGCACCAGCAGTAATTGCTTTTACTGGAACAAAGAAAGGTTGGAAGAATTTCTTTAAGGTGAAACAGGAGGAGCTGTGGAGAAGCAAAGAACTTAGCATTCATGTTAGGAAACTGTGAAAACTGAATACACAGGAAGGAAAAGTAATCAAAATCAAAAATTGGCAAGGGACTCAAAACTTTAGTGTCTAAATATCAGAATCCACCAGGCATTCCTTAGGGAATTCCCTTTTTTTAAAAAAAACTGTTGTGATTACAATCCTAGCTGAGACAGTAAAAACTTGTTACAATGATGTAGATAAACTACGAGATCCAGAGGGCTTTCTAAGAGAGTAAAGCCACGATATTGAATTATAAGCTTTCATATTGTTTTGATCCCAGTTGTTAGTACTATTAGACGAATCGGATTCCGGAGTGTAGCCTAGCCTGACAGACAATAAAGTTTACTTTTGCAATTTGGTTACCAGGGTGGTCAGTCAATGAACATATTAGCAGAGAAGCCGACAATGTATTTTCAACAAAACCAAAAACGTTTATTACACAGAAGGAATGAAAGAAAACTAGGTGTTATTATGCATAATAACACAGAATTAACCTTTCTCCCCAGCAACGTCTTTCACTTGTTAGCTCACTTTAAAATTTCATACTCCACCAATGATGTTGCAAACATTTCCTCTTGGCAAAGTTTTGCACGTACAATAAATGTGATTTGCTCTGTTATTGTCTGTCACTGGCTAACCTGTTGATATTTCTCACTAAACTCTAAGTAAAGACTCGAGGCTTTGACCGCTTTTCAGCTGCTAAATGGCACATCTGGTATGGATTGTATCTTCTGAACTGAACTTGCAACTAGCTTCTGGTGTCTCATTCTCTAGGTGCTCAACTTAGTACGTGCAGCAGCAATCATCTCATCAGGTATTTTCTTGAATCATTTGGCTTAAGTCACATGATTTCATGAAAATACTGTTTTGAATTGCTATTAAAATAAATGAATTTCTAACCTATTTTTTCAAAAAAGTCACCTTCACAGAATGTAATTTCACAGGCTATTTACATCTCCTTTCGTACTCAGGTTGCCTAATAATAATTATAAACATTCACCCAAAGACTGAGGGAGCTGTGGATAGTGAGGATTGCCAGAGGGTATAGCAGGATATAAATAGTCTGGAGACTGGGGCAGAGAAATGGCAGATGGAATTTAATTTGGATAAATGCGAGGTGATGCATTTTGGAAGGTCTAATGCAAGAAATAACCATATAGTAAATGGCAGAACCCTTTAGAGGCATTAACATACAGAAGGATCTAGGCATACAGTTCCACTTGAGTCGCCACTTTCAGGGATAAGTTAGTCAAGAAGGCATATGACGTGCTTGCCTTCATCAACTGGGGGACAGCATGAACATTGGCAAGTCATGTTGCAGCTGTATAGACTTTTAATTATGCTAAATTTGGAATATTGTTTACAGTTCCAGTCACCACTCGAAGGATGTGGAGGCTTTGGCGGGCGTACAGGAAGGTTTGCCAGGATGTTGTCTGGTTTGGAGGATATTACCTATGAGAGGAGATTGGGAAAAACTTGGTCTGTTTTCACTTTAATGTCAGAGGCTGAGGGACAACCTCTTTCAAGTTTACAAATTTATGGGAGGCATGGCTAGAATGAATAGTCAGTTTTTTCCCCAGGATAGAAAGGTAAACTACAAGTGGACATAGGTTTAAGGTAACGGGGAAAAAAGGAGATATGAGGGGCAATTTTTTTTAAAGAGGGTGGTAAGTGCCTGGAAGATGCTACCAGAGGAGGTGTTAGAAGCAGATATAATAGCAAAATTTAAGAAACAGCTTGACAGACGTGAATACGTAAGGCATTGAGGCATATGGTTACAGACTGCATACAGACAAAAGGTTTTTAGTTTAGAAAGGAGTCATATATCAGTGCAGGCTTTGTGGGCCAAAGGGCCTGTTGCTGTGCTGTACTGTACTGCTCTTTGTTCATACAATGTTAAGACACTGCTACACTTTACAATCCATGTACTACATATATTCTAACTACCTGAACTTCTGGTTCATGTGGGTATTAGACTCTAATTGAGAACCACATAATGTATAACAAATAGCAAATTCTAAGCAATTTCTGCCACATGTCATTGACACTGTGGGTTATCAAATCGGAATAATAATCATAGAATCCCTACAGTGCAGAAGCAGGCTATTCCACCTATCGAGTCCGCACCAATCCTCCAAAGGGCATTCCACTCCCTACCCTATTCTCATAACATTGCATTTCCCATGGCTAATCCACCTAACCTACACATCACTGGACACTACGGACAATTTAGCACAGCTAAACCACCTAATCCAATGCACATTATTAGACAGGGGGAGGAAACCCACACAGACTGAGGAGGGGAAGAATGTGCAAACTCCACACAGACACTCACCCAAGGCTGGATTTGAACCCAGATCCTTGACACTGTCAGGCAGCAGTGCTAATTAATTAGCCACCTCATTCCAGCTCTTCACTAACAACTAACTACATTGAGACAGCCCTGTCCCTGGATTTTCCCTGAGTTCTAATCTTGTTCAGTTACATTAAGAAAATGCAGATGGAGAGTGTTTTAACCACAGCTGTTTCAACTACATTTATTTATTCACGCTTTCAAGCCCTTTGTATAGACCCAGCCACCTCCCAGTTTCTCAACTTCAGACTGCTGACTCTAATACTTGACTATTTACTAATTCCTAGAACTTGTTCCTGAGTTTGAACAGGAGAAAGATATCCAAACTGTTCGAGACACCTCACCAAGACCTCTACACAGAATCTGTGTAGGTCGGTTGCAGTACAGCCAACTGCAGTGTTCCTCACATGGAGTCTGCTTCTGTCTTTGCTTCTTTACAACCTCACTCACCACCTGCAACTCTTGAACTTTTTCGTGACATCCAAATTGTCTTGACTGACCTAGTGAAAATCTTGCAATGAGCTCCTCCCCAGTTACTCAGCAGAACTGAATACTGACAGCAGTAACTCCTGAAACTGAATATACGTCTCAAAGCTGGAAAGGGATCTCGGCACAATTGGTTCTGATACACTATTTTATATGCCAACTTGAAATCTAAATACAAATGGCAGCACAAGCACCTCCATCACTTTTTATTGATTGGTTTTCATTTAACAAATTTACAGAGCACTCATGAGACTCACCTTTCCTGAACAGATTAGCATGTACAGACGAATTTGCATCAACACCTTCTATACTCACGAAGAAACATTCTCTTCTGCAACTCACCCAAGGCATTGAGTCCTTCTGATAAAGAGGTCAGGATGTAAATAACCACATGTGGCTCTAGGTTGGAAATGAATTTCATGTGGTCCTGGGTAAGGCACTCCAACAACGAATAGTAAGATAAGCTCAACTTCCGATAAGACTACACAAAATAAAAAAATGTATGTTTTAATAACACAGAAAAAGCAAGGCACAAAGATCTTACTGAGTAACTTGAACCAGCCAATGCAAATAATGAATTTGATTTACTAAGTTTTGTGCAATTTTGAGATGCTGAACCAAGGTCCACCTATTCCAGTGGTTCAGGTGACTATTAAAGACAATATTCCGAAAGAAGCAGGGAGATCTCTTTGTATCTCTGCATAACTGCTAATTTAAGAGTGGATTTCAAATTGCATAGCTATTAATGGTAAGAAAACATCATGCTTTATTGTCAATGAGTCCTGAATCCTTGGCCCAACGTCACAATGTATGTAACAGATTAACACTTATAGTATCAATAATGTAAAATTACTGGAGGAATAATCTACAGTTGATTAGATCTTGCACACAGTTAACAACAAAGAGTGAGAGTAATAGAAGGCAAATGAGATCCTGGAAGCTTGAACTCTTGGTTGTCCTCTGTCCGTGCAAACTTTGGCCCCATCAAAAATCTTTCTTTCCTCTTCACAGTGAACCTGGTATCCTCTTCATCATCTGTGCCTATCTTTCCAGCAACCCCATGTTGAAATCTCTCCACCACACAAAGGCCCTACCAAAGACACGTGTGAAATCTTCTGTGATTGTAATATTGGTACATTTTTGACCCCTCATTTTTTCCCTTTGTTTCACACCTAGCAGCTGTCCCTTCATCTACCTAGATCATAAACTGAAATTCTCTTCCTAAATGTATTCATATCTCTCTCCATCTTTATGACTCCGATTAACACACAGGGTTTTGACTATCGCTTCATCTCTGAATAAGTGATCATTCATGTCAAGTTATGGTTTTGCAAAGTTCTAAGTGGCATTTGTTACATGTGCTCTATAAATGCAAGATTTTTTCAAACTTTCTGTCCCTTTTAAAGTTATGTGACACTGATGGCAGATATTGACTCTTGTTTTATTTCGTTGACATCTCGGAATGTTCTCTGGGGCTAACAACTGCATTCTGATCATCTCATAAGGCATACCACAGGAAAGTCAGAGGTGACTCTAACTTTTCATCATTCAAAGCATTCATTTTTTCAACTCTCCATACATCTACTCCTAACTCCACAACCTTTCCCAACTCAATCCTAGCCCTAGACCACCTGCAGCCAAAACTGTCATTCATGTCTTTGCAAAAATCTAGTCTGGACAGGAAAATGATCTCCAGACCAGCTTTTTCATTTATTTTTTAAAAATTCATTCACAGGATACGGAGGTCACTATATTGGCCAGCACTTATTGGCCATCCCTAATTGCCCAGAGAGCAGTTAACTGTTGATCACATTGCTGTAGATCTGGAGTTACATGTAGGTCAGATTGGGCAAGGATGGCAGTTTTCTTTCCTAAAAGACTTTAATGACCCAAATGAATTTTTCCTACAATTGATAATGATTCCACAGTCATCAGCGGACTCTTAATTCCAGATTTTTCATCACTGAATTTGAATTGCATCATCTGCCATGGTAGGATTCAAACTTAGGTCCCCAGAATATTAACCTGGGTCTCTGGATTAATAGCCTAGCAATAATACCACTATGCCACTGCCACCCCTACCCATGTATGATCTTAAGACCATCATAGTTAACCCATTCAATAAAATAAAAGCTTACTCTACAACATTATATCATTCTGTTGTTTTTATAGTGCCTAAATTATCAATACAGATGTTGATCATCCTTAGTAGCATACTATAGATCCACTAGCTAAACATCTGTCATTGCTAGAATCAATTACTAAGAAATAGTAAATGGATATTTAAAAAGTTACGATATAATAAGGCAGAGTCAACATGATTTTATGAAAGAGAAATCATGTTTGATAAAGTTTTATTAGAGATCTTTGAAAATTTCACAAGCAAGGCAGATAAAGGAAAACCAGTAGATACAGTGTTTCAGAGATAGTAGGAACTGCAGATGCTTGAGAATCTGAGATAACAAGGTGCAGAGCTGGATGAACACAGCAGGCCAAGCAGCATCAGAGGAGCAGGAAAGCTGACGTTTCGCGCCTAGGATTTCTGAAGAAGGGTCTAGGCCCGAAATGTCAGCTTTCCCGCTCCTCTGATGCTGCTTAGCCTGCCGTGTTCATCCAGCTCTACAACTTGTTATATCAGTAGATACAGCATATTTGGATTTCCAAAAGGCATTTATTAAGGTATTAGAAAGATAAGAGCTCATAGGGTTGGAGGTGATATATTACCATGTGGAGAAGATTGGCTAACTGACAGGAATTTGGGATAAATGGGTCACTTTCAGGTAGGCAAAATCTAACTATGCGGGTGCTGCAGGGGCTTCAACTATTTACAATCAACATTAATGACTTGGAAGAAGGAACCAAGCATATTGTAGGTAAATTTACAGATCTTACACAGAAAGATAAGAAAGAAAATTTTGAGGAAGATACAGAATCTTCAAGTAGAGATGCAGATATAAACAGGTTGTTATTAGACAAAAGAGATGGCAAATGGAGATGAATCTGGGAAAATGTGAGGTTATTCATATTGGTGGACAGAACAGAAAAGCAGTACATTTACATGCAGTGAGACTGCGGAACAGAAGGACCTGGGTTTCCTCATACATGAGCAAGAAACTGTTAGCATGTACGTACAGCAAGTAATTAGAGACATATATTGGAATGCTGGCCTTTGCACAAAGGGGAGTAGACTTTAAAGGTCAGGATATTTTACAACAACTGTACACAGCATTTACTGAGACAACACCTTATATGTTGCATCAAGTTTTCATCTCCTTATTTAAGTAGGAGTTACTTGCATTGAAGGCGCTCAGGTAAACTAGGTTGGTTTCTGAGATGAAAGAGTTGTGATATGAGGAAAGATTGAGTAAAGTGGGCTTAAACATATTAGAGTTTAATGGATTTATGGGAAAATTTAAGATTCTGAGGGAATGGGACAAGGTAGGTTCTGAGAGGATGTGTCCCCCCTTGAGGAAACTTAGAACTGAAGGCTAGCAGGACACTTTCTGTATAAGAGAACTTTGATTTAAGTTGGAAATAAGAGAGAATTTCATCTCACAGTGGGTTGTAGTTCTTTGGAATTCTATATCCCACAAAGTAATGGAGGCTACGATCAGATTAGCCATGTTCTTATTGAATGGTACTGCAGGCTTGAATAGCAGAATGGCCATGTCCTAATCTTATTTTTTTAGTGTTGTGGGATGGTAACATAATAGTTACTGGACTAGTAATCTAGAGGCCCAGACTAAATTTGTGGGGACATCCCATGGGTGGAATTTCAATTCAGTTAATGAATTTGGAATATGATGATAATCTTAATATTTGTGACCATGAATAGAACATCAATTGTAAAAACCTATATTGTTTATAAAGTCATTTAGGTAAGGTAAATCTGCTGTTCTTACCTAGTCTGGTTTACAGGTAACACCAGACCCACAGCAATGTGGTTGTCTTTTAACTGCCCACTAAAATAGCCTAGCAAGGTTCTTGGTTCAAGGTCAGTGAGAAATGGATAACAAATGCTGACCTTGCCAGCTATGACCACATTGTACAAAAGGATAAATAAGAAAAAAAACTCTTCAGTCTTACCTGTTTTGGTTCTTGTCTACCTGTTTTGTCTTGGCTTACCCAGAAGTATTATTCTTATTTTCCTATTCCAGCATTCAAAAATCTTGTACTACTCCTTTTAGCTCTTCCCCAACACCTTCAATCATCTAATTTTTCCCCTCCTATATGCTGGTCTTCTTGTTTCTTATATCCTCACTGACTAGAATCAACACTGCTTCTGCTGTAACTAATTTCTCTAGCATATTAAAAATGTGGTGTAGGACCTAGAAACCTAACTTCCTGAATGATCTCATGTATCTTCTATTTACTCTTGTCATCCTTGCTGGTGTCCTGAGACATGGGCCTTGGACCTTCTTTAAAACTGGGGAATGTTTCAGTTGGTTTGAAGATGAGGCATTCAGATCAGAAAATATGAGGTGCAGTGCCTGCTTTCTGCTTAGTTAAATTATTTCATCAGACACATCAATCAGGGTGGTACAACTGGCCTTCCTAATCTTGGAACAGGGAGGGAAACATCAGATAATTCATGCTCAAAAACCTTACTGAACGAACGGTTAGAATGTGTGGTGTTGGAATGGGCTGTTGGTGGTAACAGTAATGGGTAAAAACAGATTTCTATTCTGCTGAGCAGGAATGCTTCGTGAAAGAATGAGAAACTAAAGGATTGCAAAGTTATTCATCCACATCTTCATGAAGCATGAAATTAGGTTACTGTTTATATATAAAAAAAAGTGATAATGCTTGGCAAAGGAATCATTGGGAAAGATTGATAAAAGGAATATATCTTCCTGGCTCTACATTTACTGAAGTCTGCATTTGCTGTCTTTTAATGTGTTGTAATTTAGTGTTCACTTCCATGGAATGTGGAAATCAAAGGTAGAACTGGGCTAAGTATTTAAAGCAAATCACCGTTATATTCAAACTGGGACTTTGAAGGTTGATGCCTGAGTTCTTGCAGTGAACTGTGAATTCAATAATAAAGAAACATAAATGGAAATGTGTTGTACAATTAGACTGAGTACTCCTGTTGGACTGTGTAACATGCACCCATTAAAAATGAAGGTCTGATTCTACAGTTGTCGCAGCTGATGTCTATGCTTAGACAGCTAAGGTGTAGAGACTGCCCAACTGATGACATATTGGAAGGAACCTGGGGCTGATGAAAGCAAGTGATATCAGGTAACAAGACGCCAAATCTCATAAATTTGGGAGGTGGGGAAGAAGAGAATTTGTCAGAAGAGAACTTGACAGAATCAAGTGAGGTTTGAGTGGAATGCAAAGTAATACAGCACAGTATGCATTGCAGAACTGTTAACCACAGAATATTCTGGGTTTTATATGGGTGCTGAAGCCTATGCTTTTTGCTCTTTATTCATATTTGCAAACAGAAACTGCAGTAATACACCACAGACCATTTTCTTATTAAGTTCATTTAAAAGGTAGTATCATCACTCTTTTTAACCAGACAGTGCTATTCTCAAGCCTTGTAAAACTCTACTATGTTTGGAATTAAAATGAGTAATAAGGAGTAAATGTAGAAGACATTTTTTAAAAGTTGCCTCTCTCATTAAAATAGTAACTTTTCACACTCTGTTGTCTACTTAAAGTGCCTACAAAAACCACTTGAGGCAATAATGCAGTTTGTACAATTAAGACAAATTACCATTAATTTATTAAGCATTGCTATTACCACTTTGCACTTTCACCAGTTTAACTGATCAACTGGTTGTTTCAGGGGCATCAGTCTGTCATGATATTCCTGAACAGCATGACTTTTTAATGGTTATTGTAGTAATTGTGACAAGGTCAGCTAGGTGGATCTCATAGAATACGAATTCCCTGATTGGGGCTATTAAATTGGTCCAAGCAGGGAGCCCAGGCTGACAGATATAATCAGGAGTGTCAGAGGTTCTGTTCACTCTGAGGAAACCGCATCAGCATCAAGGACTCTTTCCACGGGATGCTAGCCTCTGGGGAGTTATTTCAGTAGTGACAAGAAGAAAGCACACTCCTGAAGAAATTCACTTACAATAGTTGTCTTTTGAGTCGGGCATCAGGCTGTTATTTGGGAAGCTTGACTCTGTTGAAGACTGGGGCCAGTATTTGGAGAGAATGTGTTATTTATTACAGGCAAATGATATAGGGGTAGATGAAAAGCAACAAGTAATTCTCCTGACAGCTTGTAGACTGCAACCTTATTGGTTATTGGGAGCCTAACTTGTCCTGAAGCACTAGACACTAAAACTTTTCAAGAGTTGACAGATTTAGTTAAGGAATATTATGACCCCAAGCCTCTTCATTTCTGAGATGCTATTGGTTTTACTTGGCAGTTAGAGCTGGGGAAAGCGTATTGACATTTTTGTCTAGGCTAAGACAACTGGCACAGGAATGTGGCTTTGGTTTAACACTTAAAGAGATACTGAGAGACCGGTTGGTATGTGGAATTAATAATGTAACCATGCAAAAGTGTCTACTAGCTGAAAACAAACTGGAATGCAAACAGGCATTACAACTGGCTTTATCCTGGAAAAAGTGACAAGTGGTGCATTTGAGTTGCAGGGTAGTGTACCTTGGAATGGAAGCGTACCTTCGCCAGTCTGATTGACCTTGGGGAACACCACTTGAGTGAAGACAATCACATAGCCCCATTCAAGACATCCTGAACAGAGGGACTCTAGGTCAGCCCACAGCAAAACCCAAAACAAAGCCAAGCCTTGGCCAAACGATTAAGATTTTCTTCAGGATCAGAGGCAGCAAGCCATTGTGGGTGCTGCCAGTATGCGGGTCTGAGACAGCAAAACAGCCCCACTAGATCTAAAGAGAACTCATTGGCAGGTATCCAGGAGAGTGCACACCTTGGATGTTCCACCTACGTCTGGTTTGGAACAGTTAAATTGCTTAGCAACATTCAAATTAGAACCAATCAAGATAAACATCTGGTTAAATGGTCACCTAGTTCTAATGTACATTGATACTGGCATAGCTGTTTCACTGATGGCACAACCTGTCCTTAGCAAAGTTCTCTCTCGACTCCAACCCTTTAAGTTTGTGCAAGACCTTGGCTAGACCGAGAACCTACACCATGGAACCATCACTGATTAAGATACAACTTGGGTTCCGGTCTCCTATGGGAAGCAGTTTGTTCAGTTACCACTGATTGTAGTAAAAGGTTAAGGATCAAGCCTGATAGGGTGAAATTGGTTGAGAAAGATCCACCTACATTGGCTTAACATTTTTCGGTTAGAAAATGGCTGCCTGTGTGAACATCTTATTAAATACCTGGAAGTTTTTCAGGAAGGTCTAGGGACTATCAAAAGAGCCAAGGCCACCTTGCATATTGACCAGGAAGCAATTCCATAATTCTGCAAGGACCATCAGTGCCATCAGCTTACGGGCAAAAGTAGAGGCAGAAATCAGAAGGCTGGAAAGCAAAGGAATCATCAAACCAGTCCAATTTGCAGAATAGGCAGCACTGATTGGGAAGCCCAATACGTCGGTTTGCCTTTGTGGGGATTTCAAACAAACAGTAAATGACTTTTCGCAGCTGATAAATACCTGATCCCTTGCATAAAGGATTTATATGGAAAGCTGGCGGTGGGACCTTCCTTCACAAAGCTGGATATGAGCCATGTGTTCTTGAAATTGCAGTTAAATGCAGATTCCTGGTAGTATGCTAGAATCAATACTCATAAGCGTTTGTACCAATGTATGAGACTGTCATTTGGGGCATCGTCAGCCTGTGCAATCTTTCAGCAGACAAGGGAGAACATTTTACAAGGTGTACCTCAAATTGCCATTTATCTAGACGACATGCTAATAACAGGGAAGACCACTTAGAGAATGTGGACATAGTCCTTAGATGTTTCTTCTAGGTGAGCGTATGCCTTACAAGGAAAAAATGCGTTCCCGAGTGATCTTTTCGGGCTACAGAGTCGACAAGACTGGATTATACCAATTGGAAAATAAAGTGAGGGCAATCAAAGATGCCCGGCTCACACATCTGTACCCAAGCTTCGGCTGGTGAGCTATTAGGGAAAGTTCATACATAACCTCACCTCCATCCTGGTATCTTGGCATCAACTCCCTTTAAAAAAAAAGTGGTCAGCCTTGGAAATGGTCACAGAGCCAAATCATAGCTTTCAGGGAAGTGAAGAAACAGCTATCATCCTCTAAGGTGCTGGCACACTCTGATCCCAAGTGAGATCTAGTATTGATATGCAATATTTCCAGCTACAGCGTCAGAATAGTTTTATCTCCTAGATAGCCCAATGGAAAGGAATGCCCAACAGCATATGCCTCCAGTAATTTGGCTAATGCAGAGCGTAAATACGCTCAGATAGAGAAGGAAGGCAGGGTGGTCATATTTGGAGTCAGGAAATTCTTCTAATACCTCCACGGGTGTAAATTTGTAATAGTAATACGCCAATAGTAATACGTGCTCTTTAAGTAGGTCTACTTAAAGAGGACAAGGCAGTGCCACCCACAGCTTCAGGCTGAATTCAGTGGTAGGCTCTAATACTAAGCGCATAAAACACCGTCCGGGAGGGAGGCCAAATAGCACTTGTGGATCCACTGAGCCGTCTCTTGCCGGCAGATACACCACCTGTGGTGTTGTCCCTGGAAGATGCCATAATGGTTTTAAATTTTCTGGACGGTCTTCCAGTCACAGCTGATAATATCAGACTTTGGACACAGAAAAATCAGGTCCTGGCAAAACTGAAGCAGTTGGTGGTAATGGGGGAAGACTGGGCTATCGCAACTACAATTGAAACCAGAGACAGACCAGCTCACAGTACAGAATGGCATATGATTACAGGGATCAAGAGTGATTGTCCTGAGTGTGGCAAGACTGTGGCTTTAAGAGGTGTATTTCATCCTGGTTTTCTTTTTTTCGAAGAGAGATTTTAAGGTAGAGGTGCAAAAAAGTCCACTAGATCCTGCTTGTGAGGCCTTAGGGTAATTTTTAAAAATTGGAACAACAGAGCAGCCTGAATAAGTGTGGTCAAGGTCACACAGAACAAGAATTTTCAGTTTTTTGTTAGCAGCAGTTGTTACTGGGGTCAGAGCACAGTTGGAAATTGCAGTAAATCTCTCCCTGCTGTTACACTCTCTCTCAGAATTTCTCTTTTTTCCACCTGGGCTACTGAAGTTGCATACGCGACAATCGTTTTCTGAATTTGCCTTTTACCAAGGGTAAAAGTATCTAAACTATCCTCAGAATAGTTGGTATAACAAGGTGTAGAGCTGAATGGACACAGCAGGCCAAGCGGCATCAGAGGAGCAGGAAAGCTGTCGTTTCGGGTCTAGACCCTTCTTCAGAAAAGACCCTTCTGAAGAAAGGTCTAGACCTGAAACATCAGCTTTCCTGCTCCTCTGATGCTGCTTGGCCTGCTAGGTTCATCTAGCTCTACACCTTGTTATATCAGATTCTCCAGCATCGGCAGTTCCTACTTTCTCTGAATACTTGGAGCAGGTTTGGTCTGGTCCATAACCCCGAGCAAAGGTCATCACTTGATACTGGCTGAAGTCCACCAGGGTCATCCTGGGGTTTCCAAAATGTAGATGTTGGTGCGAAACTATATCTGGTGGCCAGGCGTTGATGCAGACATAGCTACTTTGGTGGGGCATTGTCCAGAGTGCTAACAAGGACAAAAATTACTGCCAGCAGCTTCCCCCACATTTACGCAAATGGACAGGTAAACCCTGGACTCGGTTACAAGTTGACTATGCAGGTCCTTTTATTGGGTCAATGTTCTTAGTCATTGTGGGCACCCACTCAAAATGCTTCAACATGCATAGAGTTCATTCATCAAACATGGGGTGATGATGGAAAACTGCATGCGTCTTTCGTAATACATTGACTCCCAGAAGTATTGGTCAAAGATCCACTGTTTACCAGCAGGGAATTTGAATATTTCCTAAAGTTGAATAGTCCAACCTTTTGAAGGCAGGCTTAAAGAAATAGCCTACAGCTTCATTAGTTACCAAACGGTCCTGGTTCCTATTTGATGATAGGACGAGCCCTCATCTTACCACAGGGATAGCTCCCTGTAGAGTTGCTAATGGGTAGAATACTCCACACCAGGTTAAATTTGATCTTTCTGGACCTGGGGGTGGGGGGGAATGGCGGCGAAATGACATCAGAAATGCCAATGCCAACACAAGACTCCATTAAGCGAGAGAGACAGTTTACTTCAGGGGATGAAGTTTACTGTAGAAACCACGGGAATGGTCCTGTATGGTGAAGAGGCATGGTTAATGTAACATCACGTCCAGTGATGTATAAAGTTCGGGTAGTGCAACGGTCCTGAACAAGCACATGCACCATATGAAAGCTGCAGACTAGCAAATGGTGTGGGAGCAAAACGTGCCCACCTCCTCAAATGCCCTTCTGACTGTTCTAAAAACTGTGGGTTCTCCCTCTCTGCCAAGTGTTGAAGATATCTCAGAATCTGAGTTGGACAAGGCAGATGTTGCTGCCTCAATGCCTTTTGTTGCCTGAAGAGGATAACAAATTTCTTCCATGACGCTTTGGGTGCAAGAGCTGAGCTATTGTGCTTCATATACCACCTTCTCAGAGGCAGAGCTAGACCAACCTGACCAGGTGCTAAAACACAACAGGAAGAGCTCTGAAGAAAAGAACCAGCCTATGTTCTCAGACTCAGAGGGGAAGGGTTTGTAGTGATTGTAATGAGGTCAGAGATATGGACCTTACAGAATAAGAGTTACAAAATTGTGATAATCTGGTCCAATCAGGGAGCACTGTCTGACAAGTATACACAGGAGTGTCAGAGGTTCTGTTCACTCTGAAAGCTTGCTGTGAGGAAGCTGGGTCAGTGTCAAGGACTCTGTCAAGGACACCCTAAATAAAGGGTGACTTGGGGACGGGATAACTGCCTCTGTGGAGTTCTTTCAGTCATTTGTGAGGGAAAGCCTAAGTGTTCAGAGCTTACTCCAGATCACATTCCCACCAACAACCCCTGCATACCCTGACTGTTCAATGGGTTCAATTAATGCTGAAGTGGAAAGATTAGTTTGTGCTATATACCCTTCACTGAGCTCCATTCGCTCAAACGTCAATGAGTTTTCTCCCAGTACTTTTCCTTTTTGGAATTACAGTCTCCAAATCTTGCCACACCAAATTAAGTGTGAAATATTTGCTGTTGAGTTATCGGCTTTCTCCCCCTCCTACCACCCCCCTCCACCCCTTCCCCTCCACTAACAACTCAGGATTATGGATTTACTTTAAAATATTAGTGTAGGTTCAGTTCTCAAAAGTAACAGAAAACCCCAATTAGCTGAGAAAAGCTGTATCCACTGGGGCCCTTAGATAATATCTGAACCTTTGCAGGCAAATCATTTACCCTATTTTTAATTAATCATAATCTAAGAGAATATGTGAATAATAATGAATAATGTATGTCAAGCACTAGGTCAATTTAAGCATCTAAACCTTATCCAGAAGGGCATGTTTCACCAATAATTATTAATTACTCCCATTATGTTCTGTCTCATGCATTCAATGGCTCAATAATGAACTAATTTTTAAAATTTTAAGTAACAATTAGTTCATTACCCTTCTACACATCCAATTGCCTGCAGGTTTTACTTCATAGGGTCAGGCTGCTGACTGCCAAGATATTTACTGATTGTGCCTTTACGCAGTGGAAGGGCAGAAAATGATTCTAATTGTAGCACATGAAGGTTAATAGATGGTTATACATCATCCAGTGTGTAACTAACTCATAGGCCCTGGTTTTAGATACAGAGTAAATCTCCCTCTATCCTATCTCAACAAACTCTTTCAACTTCAACCTTAAGAGCAACTTCTACTCCATCCGAACTTTCCATCTGCTATGTGAGTTGTCCATTGAATTGCCATAAGAAACTTCTCCTCTTTCGTAAAAGGTGGAGTGACCAAAGTTTATTGAATTTCAAAATGTCCAATGGAGCTAATAAGACTGAATGAGCATACACACACAAACTGTCAACGTATTCTAGTGAGATGAAAGAAATCACATCCATGGGATTTCTAAATAAAGCACTGCACAAATTAAGGTCAATCACATTTCAGGGATGTGGCTTACAAAATACATTGTCTTTAAAGTCCATACTGTGTGCTGCCAAAGTATCAGTGTCTGCTATGGAGCTACATTTATAAGTTAAGCGTATATGCTCTAGATAAGGATCCCTCAATATGATGGAGATACTTCAATACAATCAGTTACACTGAGATTCTAAATTCCCATTCTTAAACTGGCATCAATCTCTGTACAAGATAGGCTCCATGTTTCTGAGCATCAGTGAAGGTACTAAAATGAGTCATACTCTGAAAAAGATAATGGGGAAAGTAGGCTTGTGGACTGCAGATCCCATTTCTCCCCAACCCAATCAGATGAAAAAGTTTTCATAAGTTCAAGGTTATCTGGTCACTTACCAGCAAATCACTGTGACAGGTTGACAGCAGCATTTTTAGGAAGGCCTGCAGTGCATTGTCAAAGTGGTTATCTCCATATAACTGGAAAACACCAAAACTGACATAGTTCCCACAAAGAGCAGCCTTCAATGCACAAAAACAGATGGAGATGCCCTTGAGTTTCAGTGGATAAACCTGATCCTTGGAGATATTCCTGAGGGTTTGGATCTGATTACCTGTATCAGAGAGAGAAAAAGGAGATCTTGTCAGTGAAAAGAAGGGAACATTAACAATACTTCAGCTTAAACTGTCTTGTTGTCATATTAACCCATTGAAGTTATGCCAGAGAATAATGAATTACCCCATCATTCACAAATCAAACACACAATTCGAAAGCATTTTCCTTAAAACATGCCCAATAAATGTCTCTAAATATGTGAGCGCCATTACTCAACAGCTATGGCATATTCATTATATCAGCAGTTACAGCCACAATCATAAACAAGATTCAATATACTGAACTGTCCTGAAATAAATGTGCTCAATGTGTAAGCAGTCCTCAATAATATACACCATGCAAACCATGATTGAACACTGAACTGCAATCATAAAATTGTGCTTACAACATCGTTCACTCAATTAGTAAATAACACGCAAGCACACATGCTGCTCGCAACCTCAGCAAGCAATTTATAAGCACGCATATTGTAAACTCAAAAAATGCTACAGAATCGTTCACAGAGTCCACAATCTCTTGATGACTGCAATGCAATTTGAGCAAACTGCATTGCCCAATTACCAAATACAGAAAATAAAGTGAATGACTAACAATCTGTAATAGTTAACAGCGGAGTGACTTGGGTGCGGTAACAAGTTTATAATACCGTATATAAAGAATGATTCGCAATTGAGAGTAATTTAAAAGCAGTAAAATTGTTTAGAGTCCTAGGCCCAACTATCTTCGGCTGCTTCATCAGTGACCTTCCCTTCATCGTAAGGTCAGAGTGGAAATATTTACTCATTATTGCACAATGATCAGTATCATTTGCAGCTCCTTAGATATTGAAGCTGTGTCTACATGGACAATCGTCACGCATGAGCTACTAAAGGCTAGCTACTTTCAGGTCTTGCAAGTGCCAGGCAATGACTATCTCCAACAAGAGAGAATCTAAACATCTCCTCTTGACATTCAGTGGTATTATCATCACTGAATTCCCTCAGTATCAACATCCTGGGGAGGGTTACCACTGACCAGAAACTGAACTGGACTAGCCATAGCAACTTTGTAGCTACAACAGCAGCTCAGAGACCAGATATCCTGCAGTAAGTTACTCATTTCCTGATGCACCAAAGTATGTCTACCATCTGCAAGACACAAGTCAGGAATATGTTGGAACTCCCCACTTGCCCAGATAAGTGCAGCTCCAAAAACATTCAAGAAGCCTAACGGCAAGGGCATCTTATGTTTGATCTATTTTCAATGCGCTTATCCACCTATCAAAATTACTTTGTTTGATCCTTTCAAACTCTATTACATTTGACCAGGTTCCCTCCTTTGATTCCTAAAACGTTGTCTGTCGGCTTCTGGTACCTCTGATGCCTCCCTCCGATAGTGATGCAAATACCTCACTAGCTCCACCTACCAACTTTGTTTAGATCAAAAATACCACATGGGCACCGGCCATTTCATTTGTTTAGCCACTTTCTCAAATGAAATGAAAAAGGCCTCTACATCCTTTTTGTCAAACTTTGACAATGTTTGGACATATTTAAGTAGATCTCCACCAGGTCTTTACCATGATGGGATTGCTTTCCATCATGTTCTCATCACTACTCCTACTTTTCACCTCTACCTCTGCCGTTGCAAGTCAACTTTGAGTTTTCAGTTCCAACCTCTGAAGTTCAAAAACTGTCTCTTTCTCCCTTTCTTCTGCTTTTAATTGTAATTCAAACTGTTTCATCTCCTTTTTTCTTTCTTTTTGTTCTGCCAGGGCTATTCTTTCTTTTTCTTTGTCCCTTACCATTGCCTCTAATCCAAGCTGCTTCATTAGCAATTGAATTTTAGCCATTGCCAAAAATTCCGATGGCATTGCTAGCAATTGTAAATGCTGCGTGATTGCCATAATTATCCCCCCTTTCCTCATAGACACAGGCAACCCGAACTCCAGTTTTGATTGTTTGCCAATTCTGAAAGCTTTGCCTTGCTCATTTTCTGTAGAACTCCTGAAGTGACATTTTCCACCCCTAGGAAACTGTTAGTGAGTGAAAAGCCATACATAAGGCGTACTCTGTTTAAACCACCTGAATTCAACACCAGAAATAAAACAAAACATCAACACTCACCACCCATTGCCTTTCAGTCCAACAGTCCTAAATCCAACCTGGAATTAGAGATTTTGATCCTGGGCAATAACCCCCAGTTTATTATGGGCCAGACGAAAGGCCCTCAAAATATGTTAAGATGATAGCCTCGACCTTAACATTTTCTTATTTTAAAGCAAGTGCCAGGCATTGTGTTCCGGATGCAATTTGATTAGGCAAATTACCAGTCTTGAAGCAAAACATTCTTTATTCATGTGATTTGGAGGGAAACTTGCAAGTGGTGGTGTATTCATATGTCTGATGCCTTTGTCCTTCTAGATGGAAATGATCATAGGTTTGGAAGGTGCTGTCAGAGGACCTTTGGAAAGTTCCTGCAGTGTATCTTTTAGATAGCAGCAGTGGGGTAGCATGGTGGCTCAGTGGTTAGCACTGCTGCCTCACAGCACCAATGGCCTGGGATTGATTCCACCCTCGGGCACCCGTCTCTGTGGAATTTGCACATTCTCCCCATGTCTGCGTGGGTTTCTTCTAGGTGCTCCGGTTTCCTCCCACGGTCCAAAGCTGTGCAGGCTAGGTGGATTGGCCGTGCTAAGCTGCCCGTAGTGTTCAGGTATGTATAGATAAGGTTGGTTATGGGGGATGGGTCTGGGTGGGATGCTGTGAGAGTTGGTGTGGACTTTGTTGGGCCAAAGGGCCTCTTTCCACACTGTAGGGATTCTAAATCTAAGTCAGTGTGTACTGAGTATTGGTAGTGAGAGGATTGAATGCTTGTGGATGTAATGCCAATCAAAGCTGCTTTGTCCTGAATGGTATCGAGCTTGATTGTTGCTGGAGCTGCACCATCCAGGCACGTAGGGAGTATTCCAACACACTTCTGACTTGTGCCTTGTAGGTGGTAGACAGGCTTTGCGAGTCAGAAGGTGAGTTACTCACCGTAGTATCCCTAGCCTCTGATCTGATCTGTAGCTGCTGTGTTAATGTGGTGAGTCCAGTTGTGTTTGTGGTCAATGGTAATCCCCTGATGTTGGCAGTGGGGGACTCAACTGATGCTAACGTCATTGAATGTCAAGGTGCAGTGGTCAGATTGGAGATGGTCATTGTCACTGTTTATCACACTTCTGTAAAATGCTTGATAAAGGCAGGAGATAGCAAGAACTGCAGATACTAGAGTCAGAGTCATTACAGCGTGGAGCTGGAGGAGCACAGCAGGTCAGGCAGAGGAGTAGAAAAGTTAACGTTTCAGGTTTACACCCTTCATCAGGTTTGGGGAAGAGGAAGGGAGCTTGGAAATAAACAGAGGGAGGGGGTGGGGCTGGGAGAAGGTAGGTGGGATTGTGATACATGGATGCAGGGAGGAGGTAGTGGAGATTGGTCAGTGGGAATGGTGGGTCGGATAGGTGGGAAAGAAGATGGACAGGTTGTGTCAAGTCAAGGACGTGGGATGAGACGGAAGATTGGACATGGGATAAGGCTGGAGGTGGGGAGATTTTGAAACTGGTGAGTTCTATGTTGAGGTCATAGGGTTGTAAGGTTCCGAGGGGCAATGAGGTGTTGTTCCTCCAGTTTGCGTGTGTGGCAAGTGGTTGCTGTTTGAGTGTGTCACAGCTAAGCCCAATCTGATGTTTCATTGCTGTGTTCATCCAGCCCCATGCTTGTTATCTCGGTAACCCCAATCTGATGTTTTTCCTCTTAAAGAGATCACTAATTTATCATGGATCAGAAATTAGTTAGTGTCCCAGGTGGTCTAGTGGTTAAGATGTGACAATTTCACTGCTGCAGTCTGGGTTCAAGTCCCAGTCCCAATTCAAATATGAATTACTATGTGATGGAGTAATGCTTTTTTTGTTATTCACTCACAGGATGTAGCCACCTCTTAGGCCAACATTTATTGCCCATCCCTAAATCCCCAGAGGACAGTTAAGAGTCAACCCCATGGCTGTGGGTCTGGAGCCACATGTAGGCTGGACCAGGTAAGGATGACAGATTGCCTTCTCTGAAGGACATTAGTGAATCAGATGGGTTTTTCCTGACAATCAACAATGGTCATCATTAGATCCAAATTCACCATCTGCCATAGTGGGATTTGATCTTGGGTCTCCGGAACATTAACTAAATTTCTGGATTAATTGTCTAGCAATGACCATTGCCTCCCCTAATGCCACTGAACACGCAATCCTGTGGGGATATGGGTTTGAATTCCACCAGAGCATATGCTGAAATTTAGAGGCTCTTGTGCACAGTAGTGGTGTCCAGGTGAATTAAAAATAATTAGATCAAGAACTAATCCCACAGCAACAGTTTAGTCGGGCATTTGTAAAATCTATAGCAGGACTGCAGAGGGGTTTCTGTATGAGTAAACTTCTTTGTTCTGGTGCAGTTAGTTTCAGTATTCATATCAAACAACCAGCGCTGGAAGTTTCATCACTCAATAACTTACAAAGGATTTTAAATAAGAATGTAGATTTAAGATAGCAGTAAAACATCGAAAGTTTTATTTTTAATACATTTATCAGCATTGCTTTAGAAGGTCTGAGATATTGTCAAAACCTTGATTGCACCACTAATTATTCTGGCACTGAACCGTCAACATTTTTAAGCTATAGTTGCGTGAACAAGGTTTTTGGCCTCTATTAAAGAGTAAAATTGCTTCCGACTGCCAGCATCTCAAAAGCCACAGTCACTACGTGTTACTTTAGATTCATAGTTTAATAATTCAATTCATGAGATGTCAGAAACTGAGTACATGGTACTCTGCAGCAAAGAGGTCACCTCTCAGCTCCTGTAAGTCCCTTCACTGCCTAAAATGACAGCTTACATTTATATAGCACCTTTAATATAATGAGTGTTCCAAGGAGCTCTGCAGCAGCATTATAAAACAAAGTATAACATGAGCCACATAAGGAGATATTAAGACAGATGATCAAGATTTTAGTACAAAAGGTAGGTTTTAAGAACTGTTTAAAGGAAACAAGTGAGGTAGACAGACGGAGAGGTGAAGGATGGAAATTCCAGAGCTTGAGGCCTAGGCAACTGGAAGTATGACTATCAATAGAATTATAGGAATTATAAATGGGAATACACTTCCATATATGCTTTGAGCATAAACATAGAGCATTTTCTACATTCCCTTTCATTTGTGCATGAATGGTAAACAGGCACACAGAGGAAGGAGGAAGAAATGGATGGGGTGAAAATTGATTGGATGTATTCAATTTTGACTCTGTGAACTGCAGTGGAATGTTTTCCAAATGCCTCCTGTTTCAGATTACTCATCTTAAATTGCTATATTTTTAAAAGACTGTGAAAATAATTAGATGCTACAAATAAGATGCCTTGGTTCAGAAGAAAGACTCATTCTGTATAGAATTTGGGCACAATATATTCCTTAATAAATAAGAAAAGGCCAAAATTGTTTAGTTGGATTGAACACCAACATCGCAGTTAACAAATATAAAATAGTGAATTCCTGCAAATGCAGGGAACTCCAAAATTAAAACAGAAAATGCTGGAAACACATAGGTCAGGCAGAGTGGGATGCAGATTTGACATTTCAAAGTGATGACATCTGGTTTTGGTGAAAGGCCGTTGAAATGAAACATTAATACTGGATCTCTGCCAATGCTGCCAGACTTCCTGAGTGTTTACCAGCATTTCCTGTGTTTATTTGCCAGCAAAAATAAGGTGAATAGCCAAGGTCTTTTCCCCAAGGTAGGGGAGTCCAAAACTAGAGGGCATAGATTTAAGGAGAAGGGAGCAAAGGGACCTGAGAAGCAACTTTTTCGCACAGTGAATGATGCATACATGGAATGAGCTGTCAGAGGAAGTTGTAGATGTTGGTACAATTACAACATTTAAAAGATTTTTCAACAGGTTAATGGGTAGAAAAGGTTTTGAGGGATATGGGCCAATTCAGGCATATGGGACTAGTTCAGTTTAGGAAACCCGTTTGGCGTGGACAAGTTCGGCCGAAGGGGCTGTTTCCATGCTGTATGACTCTATAACTCTACAACTCGTTACTAGGAAGGTTGGTTCTATCCAGAATAGGTAAACCATCTGGTCCAGAGATTTTCCATTTAATGTTATGAAAGGAAGTAAAAGTGGGAGATAACTGAAAGGCTTGCCGTAATCTTCCAAACTTTCACGAATACAGTGGGGTGCTAGAGGATTGGTGAGCAGCAAATGTGATATAAATATTCAAGAAAAAGTGTTAGGACTCTCCTAATAACTACAGATTGGTCAGTTCAACATCAACAGTGGTTAAGGTTTTAGAAATAATGATAAAGGAAAAAAAAAACAGGCACCGGGAGAGGTTTGAGTTAATGAATTCTGGCATAAATTTGTAAAAGGCAGAGCATAGAATATACAGCCGTACAACACAGGAACGGGCCCTTCGGCCCATGATATTGTGTTAAACATGACGCTAAATTAAACTAATCCCTTCTGCCTGTCACTGGTCCATATCCCTCCATTGCTTGCATATTCATGTGCTTATCTAAAAGTCTCTTAAATGCCCCTATCTACCTCCACCACCACCCCAGTAGCACATTCCAGACTTCAACGATTTTCTGTGTAAAAAACTTCCCCTCATGTCTCCTTTGAACTTCTCCCCTCTCACCTTAAATGCATGCCCCTAATTTCAACTCTGGGAAAAAGATTCTGACCATCAACCCATTCTATGCATCTCATAATTTTATAGTCTTCTATCAAGTCTCTCATCAACCTCCGCCAGTCCAAAGAAAACAACCCGAGTTTTTCTAGCCTTTCGTTATAGCTCATATCCTCTAAACCAGGCAGCATCATTGTAAACCTCTTCTGCACCGTCTCCAAAGCCTCCACATCCTTCCTGTAATGGGGCAACCAGAATTGAACCCAATACTTTAACTGTGGCCTAACCAAAGCCTTAAAAGCTACAACTGGACACCCTGATTCTTGTACTCGATTCTCCAACCAATAAAGACAAGCATGTCAACACACTTTCTTTTCCACCCTACCTATTTGCATGGCCACTTTCAGGGACCAGTAGACTTGAACACCAAGATCCATCTGTGCATCAATGCTGTTCAGGATTCTGCCATTAACTGTGTGCTTTTCCTTAACATTTGTTCTCCAAAACTGCAGAACCTCACACATATGCAAATTAAACTCCATCTGCCATTTCGCCAACCATATCTGCAACTGATTTATATCCCCCTGTATCCTTTGACAACCTTCTACACAATCTACAACTTCACTGATTTTTGTATTGTCTGCAAACCTACTAACCCACCCATCTACATTTTCATCCAAGTCAGTTAAGTATATCACAAACAGCAGAGTTCCCAGTACAGATCCCTGTGGAACATCACCAGTCACAGACCTCCAGCCTGAAAAACACCCTTCCACCACTATCCTCTCTCTTCTTTGGGTAAGCCAATTCTGAATCTACACAGTGTACAAAATAACGGCAAGCTTAGATAAGGTAGTCAAAGTGACGATAGCAAGGGCTAGTAGTCAGAGATATAAGCTTTCGGGCAAGAGTTGAAGGGAACGCAGGGAGAAATTTTTTTACAATGGAACTCTAAACACCCTTACTGTCTTTCCTCGGTCCTCATTCACCACAGCATTTCTGCAGCTCCCCATCTGTACAATCAAGTCCTGACCTTCACCTTCAACTTTCTAGTCTTCATTAAAACCATGACCGCTCTCTCATCCAGTGGTGAGATTTCTGGTATGTCCTTCACCTCCTCTCCACTAAGTCTAAGGGGCATAGATTTGAACAGGTATGATAAAAAGAAGTCCATATAAAAGTGGATCAAAGTTCAATTGGGCATGAGTGAATTACTTAAACAAAGCCAGCATGTATAATAAACAGGCAAAATAATTTGATTAAGTTTTTTAAAGAGGTGTGAGAGATTTGATGAGGGTAATGTGCTTGATGCCATTCATGCACATGCACTGAAAGGTATTTGATGAACTCACTCGTCAGCAAAATTGAAGTCCACAGAATAAAAATGACAGTAGTAACCTGGATACAAACTAATAGGAAACAAAGAGTTTCATGAATTTTTCACATATTAGGTCCACTGCTTTTCTTGACTCATATCAAGGGCCTAGCAGTAGGCATATAGGGCAAAATTTCAAAATTTGCTTATAATGCCAGTCTTAAAGAATTGTGAACAATGAGAAGGATAGTGTAAATTTCAAGAGGACAAAGGTAGGCTAGAAGAATAGGTGGACAGATGGCAGATGAAGTTTAATGCAAAGAGGTGCCATATTTTGGTAGGAAGAATAAGGAAAGTAACATACAATAAAGGATACATTTTTAAATAGGGTTTAGTCAGCAGCAGAGGAGCCTGGGGCTATGGGTACATGAATCATTGAAAAGGGCAGGGTAGATTGCAAAAGTAGTAAATAAGAGATTCTGGTCTTTATATACTACGTAGAGTGGGACTCCTGTGGTGCAACGGTAGTGCTGCTGGGCTCAAGTCCAGGTAGAAAATATTTATAACAAAGTGCAAAAGCAATAAATCATGGTATATCCCAGATGTCCTTGTTTTTCAAGGACCACAACTTCCACTCCACAGTGGTCTAAAATGCCCTCGACCGTATCTCTCGCATTTCCAGCAATTCATCCCTCACGTTCCCTCCTCGCAATAACAACGAAAACAGAATCCCCCTCATCCTCACGTACCAGCCCACCAACCTCCGGATCTAACGCATCATCCTCCGCCACTTCCGCCACCTGCAATCTGACCTCACTACCAAGGACATTTTTCCCTCCCCACCCTTATCCGCCTTCCGGAGGGACCACTCTCTCCGTGACTCATTTGTCCGCTCCACACTCCCCTCCAGCCCCACCATCCCTGGCACTTTTCTCTGCAACCACAGGAAGTGCTACACCTGCCCCTACACCTCCTTCTTGACCCCCATCCCAGGCCCCAAGAAAACCTTCCACATTAAACAGATGTTCACCTGCACATCTGCTACCGTGGTATACTGCATCCGCTGTTCCCGATGTGGCCTCCTCTACATCGGGGAAACCAAGCGAAGGCTTGGACACCGCTTTGTGGAACTCCTACACTCGGTTTGCGACAAATGGCTGCACCTCCCAGTCGCGAACCACTTCAACTCCCCCTCCCACTCCTTGGATGACATGTCCATCCTGGGCCTCCTCCAGTGCCACAATGATGCCACCTGAAGATTGCAGGAACAGCACCTCATATTTCGTTTGGGAACCCTGCAGCCCAATGGCATCAATGTGGACTTCACAAGCTTCAAAATCTTCCCATCCTCGACCACATCCCAAAACGAGCCCAGCTTGTCCCCATCTCCCTGACCTGTCTGTCCTTTCTCCCACATATCTGCTCCTCCCACCTCAACCCCCACCCCCACCCCCACCTCCTACCTACCAGCCTCATCCCGCCTCCTTGACCTGTCCGTCTTCCCTTGACTAACCTATCCCCATCCTAGCTCCCCACCTATACTCACCTTTACTGGCACCATCCCCACCTCCTTAACCTGTCCGTCTCCTCTCCACCTATCTGCTCGTTTATCCATCTTCCATCCGCCTTCCCCTCTCTCCCTATTTATTTCAGAATCCCCTTCCCCTCCCCCATTTCTGAAGAAGGGTCCAGACCCAAAACTTCAGCTTTCCTGCTCCTCTGATCCTGCTTGACCTGCTGTGTTCATCCAGCTCTCCACCTTGTTATCTCAGATTCTCCAGCATCCACAGTTCCTACTATCTCTAAATCATAGTTATAGACCTTTGCATTCTGGGTTCCGGCTCATCTGGAATGTTGCATCTAGGTCTGGGAACTACACTTTACAAATAAAGTGAACTTGTTGGAGAGGACGCAGGCAAATAGGTCAAGGGATGAGAGACGCCAGTAATGTGGATAGACAGAATAAGCTTGGACTGTTCTCCTTGAAGAAGAGAGGTTGAGAGAAAATTTGACAGAGGTGTTCAAATTCATGAGGGACCTGGAAAGATGAGAGAGGGAGAAACTGTCTCCATAGCACCTGGGTCAAAAGTAGAAGGTAACTGATTTACATTGATTGGCAAAGGATCCAGTGGTAAAATGAGGAAATAGTTTTGTATGTACCAAGTGTTTAGGGTCTGAATTGCATGAGTGAGTAGTAGTGCAAGATTCCATCATGGTTTCCAGAATGAGGTTAGATATCTGAAGATTAAAATATTTGTCGAGCAATGGAGAAGCCACAGAGAAATGGAATTAGCTTTGTGGTTCTTTCAGACAACCAGCCTAGACACTATGGGCCAAATGGCTTCTTCCTGTGTTATGCAAATTCAATGAATTCATTTAACCATTCACCACCAGTTTAATCTGGACCACATAAAACACGAGTGGATCATCTGCTAAAATTGATCATTCTGGAATACAAAGAAATCCCCTGACTAGTTTTCTCTGCTGTAAACTGTCTTCTTAACCTCCCCTCTCCTGTCTCCTCCAACCTTACACTCCAAAATAAAGCAAAATGTTTGTGGATGTCGTTCACCAAGTCTGAGGCCATTCAATAAGCTGCTGCCTCTGCACAATGGGCTGAGCTTCCTTCAAAGCTTCCCTGTCCAGTCAGGAACTTAGATTCATGGAGTCATACAGCACAGAAACAGACCATTTGGTCCAACCAGTCCCTACCGGACATAATCCCAAACTAAACTAGTCCCACCTGCCTGCGCTTGGCACAAATCCCTTAAAACATTTCTTAATCATATACTTATCTGAATGTCTTTTAAACACTGCAATTGTACCTGCATCCATCACTTCCTCTGGAAATTCATTCTGCACATGAAACACTCTCTGCGAAAAAGAAATTTCTGCTTGTGTCTTCTTTAAATCTTTCTCTTCTCACCTTAAAAATTGCCCCATAGTCTTGAAAAGCCCCTTCTAGGGAAACGATGTCCTGTACAACCTCAACATAACGTCCCAACTCGAATACTCAAAGGTCTAAGCAATGAAGGCATGCATGCTAAATGCCTTCTTAAATACTCTATCCATATGTGATGACATACTTCAAGGAATTACTTGCCTGAATCCCCAAATCTTTCTGTTCTAAAACACTGCCCAAGGCCTTACTTTTAATTGTACGATTGTTTTAGTTTGTTTAACCAAAATGCAATACCTTGCATTTATCCAACTTAAACTCCATTTTGCCATTCTTCCGTCCATTGACCCAAGTGATCAAGATCTCGTTGTAATCTTAGATAACCTTCTTCACTGTTCACTACACTACCAATCTTGGGTTTCTGTATTCTGATCTAAATCATTTATATAAATGACAAACAAAAGCGGATCCAGCACCAATCCCTGTGGAACACACTTCTTTCTTTCTGAGATAACAAGGTGTAGAGCTGGACGAACACAGCAAGCCAAGCAGCATCAGAGGAGCAGGAAAGCTGACGTTTCGGGTCTAGACCCTTCTTCAGAAAATCTAGACCCGAAACATCAGCTTTCCTTCTCCTCTGATGCTGCTTGGCCTGCTGTGTTCGTCCAGCTCTACATCTTGTTATCTCAGATTCTCCAGCATCAGCAGTTCCCACTAGCTCTGAATCTTCTTTCTTTCTGCTTTTTTTCCCTATCTTATTCATTGTCCTCTCTGAGCTCATCTTCACCATCTGATCTACCACCAACAATATTCCTCATAATATGCTGACCACATATCTGCATTGTTACTAAGACTGTTAACCCCCGAATATGTCATAGTCTTAAATCCCCTGCTGCTGAAAGATTAAACTTTGTTTTTGTTACTTCCAGATATGACCATTCCAGCGCATTCCTGGCAGGACTTCCACGCACTACATGTGAGATTTTCGAAAACATTGTTGCCCTTGTCTGAACTCATGCCACATCACGTTCACCTTCCAAGTGCTCACTGACCTATACTGGCTCTCAGTGAAACAGAACCTTGATTTAAAATTTACAAGATAGCTGTATTCTTTGAAGTGAAACTTCTTTGAATATCCTTGACTTTAATCATTTCATCATTGATGTCTGTGTCTTTGGATGTCAAGGTATGAAATCAGGAATTCCTTTTTGAAACCCCTTCATTGCTCCATAAGATATAGGAGCTAAGTAGGCCATTCAGCTCATTGAGACTAGTCTGCTGTCAAATGAGATCATGGTTGATCTAATAACCCTCAACTCTACTTTCCTGCCTTTTAGCCATAACCCTTGATTTCCCTACTGATAAAAAATTACTGTCAATCTCAGCCTTGAATACACTAAACAAACCAAACTCTACAGCCCTCTTTGGAAAGAATTCCACAGATCTACCACCATCTGAAAGAAGAAGTTCCTCATCAGCTCTGTGCTAAATAGGCAATCCCTTAGTCTGAGATTATGCCCTCTGGTCCCAGACTTTCTCACAAGAGAAACAACCTTTCTGCATCCACTCTGTAAAGTTTCTTAAGAATCCTGTATGTTTCAATAAGGTCGCCTCTCATTCTTCTAAACTCCAATGACTGCATGCTCGACCTTCTCAACCTCTCCTCATAAGGTAGTCCCATGATACACGGGATCAACTTAGTAAATGTTTTTTCCGGACTGTCTCCAATGCCAGTATATCTTTCCATTGATAAGAGGCCTAAAACTGTTCACAGTATCCCAGCTGTGCTCTGACTAGTGCTTTGTAAAGTTTTAACAAAACTTCCTACCTTTATACTGCATTCTCTTTGAAACAAAGGCCAATATTCCATTTGCCTTCCCTATTATGCACTGGGTGTGGATGCTAGCTTTTTGTGATCCATGCATGAGGACTTCCAAATCTCTATATTCTATAACATTCTGCAGTCTTTCTCCATTTAGCTTCTATTCAGATCGTGTATTCTTCTTGCCAAAGTGAATAAACTCACATTTTCCCACATTATATTCCATCTGCCAAGTTTCTTTCCACTACGCTGCACTTTTATGAGACACTCTTTAAAATGTCGCTCTTTGGCCAAGTGTTGAATTATTTCACCTAACAGTTTTTTATATGGCTCACATTAAATATTTTACTTTATTACGCTTCTTGAAGAATCTTGGAACTTTTTATTATGTTAAAGACATCATATAAATAGATGTCATTTTTCTTCTCTCTCCATTTGCTTTCTTCGGTGAAGTTTAAACAACACTGGGGAGACCAACACAATCTGGGGTAAAACATTCCACATGTCAGCCTAACCAATGTCTTTAACCCTCAATGTCTCAACTATTGTGTACCATCTATGAAATGCACCACGGCAACTTGCCAAGGCTTCTTACATAGCACTTCCCAAAGTTTTAACTTCTGTCATCTAGATGGACATCGGTAACAGCAAAGAGGAAAATAATTACCTCCTAACTCCCCTCCTTGTTACACATTATATTGGCTAAGCCATTTACTGATCAGTCCTTCACTGGCATTGGATCAAAATCCTGGAATGTCCCATCTACAGTAGCGTGAATGCAGTCTACCTATTCGATAGGTAAATGTTGTGTAGTGTTAATGTCACTGGATTATAAACCTCGTGGCCTAGGCTAATGTTCTGAGAAAATGGGTGGTATAATTTAAATTCAATGAATAAAAATTGGGAATTGAAAGCTACTCTCAAGAATGGTGACTATGAAACTATCAATGGTTCATTTATGTCCTTTAGGGAAGTGTATTTGCCACCTTTACCTGGTCTAGCCTACATCTGTGGTAATGCAGCTGAATCTTAGTTGCCCTCTGAAATGGCCCAGTAATCCACTCTGTTCAAGACTAGATCATTGTGATTTTCTTCTAGCAGATATCGAGTCTTAGGTCCTGGGTAGTGTTATTGAACAGGGAGACCTAGGGGTTCAGGTCCATAGTTCTTGAAAGTTGTGTCACAGGTAGTCAGAGTAATTAAGAAGGCATTTAGTAGGCTTGCCTTCACTACCCAGACCAGTGAGTATAGGAGCTGGGATCTCATGTTGCAGTTGCATAGCATGTTGGTGGGGCTATTTTTGGAGTACTGTGTATAGTTCTGGTCACCCTGCTGTGGGAAGGATATCATTAAATTGGAGAGGAGTCAGAAAAGATTCACAAGGATGGTGAAAGACTGGAGGGTTTGAGTTATAGGGAGAAGCTGGATAGGCTGGGACTTCCTTCTCTGGAGCATATGAGGTTAAGGGGTGACCTGATAGAGATTTATAAAATCAGGACAGCATAGATAACGTGAATAGCAAAATGTAGGGGAGTTCAAAAGAAGACAGCATATTTTTTAAGGTGAGAGGAGAAAGATTTAAAAGGGACCTGAGGAGCAATGTTTTCACACAGAGGGTGGTTCGTATGTGGAATGAACTGCTAGACCAAGTGGTAGACGCAGGTACAGTTACAGTTAAAAGACATTTGGACATGAATAGGAAAAGTTTAGAGGGACATAGGCCAAATGCAGGCAGGTGGGACTAGTTTAGTTTGGGAAACTTGGTACTCATAGACAAATTGGATTGAAGGGTCTGTTTCCATGCTGTATGACTCTATGCACTTCAGATTATTGAAAATGGTGCGACCTGTATCCTATCCAACAACAAGGCATGATTACTCATCATCACTGACCACCATGCTTTCAAGCTGCCTGAGACCCAGGCCTCCCTAAAACCATTCAAATCTACACCTTCTTCCTCAGAACTCATCTTTTGATTATCCTTCCCGTATGTGCATGTCAATATATATACACACAACATTAATTATTTAAGAGTTTGGATCTCAAACTAATAGCATATGGGTGTTTTTATGTTTAATAATTAACTAGGTAAGTGTTTTTCAAAACCATGATTTTAAACAAGATGTACCAGACAGCAGATGACTGACGGCGTTCTGGAGTATTAATGGAAGTGACATTATTGTATGAAATATGTTGGCAAGCTTGACAGCCTCAAAGGTCAGGTGAGAATTGATCGAGCAAATTCACTGAAACAAGGCATTCTGGCCAACAATCGTTCTTCAGAGCCACAAACAAGAGCTCTGAGGCAGAAACAGGGATTACCTTCTTGATAGTCAAAGCAATAGCAAAGAGAAAGAAGCCCTTGTCTGTTGGGGAATTTGTGAAAGACTTTTTAGCTTATTAATATCTGCGTCACCTACCCTTGGGAAAAAGTTCAATGTTAGAACAAACTGATCTTTCATATCACATGATTGCTATAGAATGGAGGACATCACATCCAATATTCAAAGTTGCCTGATCAAACATTCAATTCCTGTCAATTTTACAGTTTAGGGTTTGATGACAGTATGGATTGAATATACAGTTCAACTACTAAACTTTCTAACTTTATACAGGAACTCACAACAACGTTGAAAGTCATTGAGGAATTCACCTATACCCAGTGAAAGGCACAACAAGGGTAGAGATTTTCAACAAAATTCCATCTTCCAGAGGACAAACTTTGTGGTCTGATGACAGGCAAGCACAAGGGATTCATCAGCTTGATGTTCAAATCAATGCATCAGGAAGTCATTACATATCATTGCATTGTGCACCAAGAAGTGTTATGTTCAAATACTTTGGAGGTGAAATATATGATGGAAAAGGTCGTCTCAACAATCAATTTCATAAGTTCCAAGGGTTTTAATCACTGACAGTTCCAAGCCTTCCTCACAGGGGTAGGATCATGCATGATGACTATATTTACTACAGCCATGTTTGCCGACACAGCTGTGCAGCCACTTTAGCCTGATGCTAAGAGAAGAGATAAAAACCTTCCAGCTTTGTTCGCAAACTCCAGGAGTATGTCCAAATGTTCATTCAGAAGTTAGAATTGCTTTATAAGCAGTTGAACATGAAGAAAGTTGTTAATTTCACAATGCCATCAGCAAGGTGTGCTCAATCAATCATGAAAGGCATGCTGCATTAATCAGCAGCTTGGAAGAAAAATTCAATTCAATAAGATCATTAGAAATAGGAACAGGAGGAGACTGTTCAGCCCCTTCAGTCTGGCTGCCATTTAATAGGATCACGACTGATCTGACATTCCTCACATCCACTTTCCCCAGTCTTCCCTATACCCTAGTTCTCCGACTGATTTAAGATACATACTCATAAAGGTGCATAGACTTCCTGTTAATTTGATAGAGAGATAAATTTCCAAACATTGAACAATTTTCTTTTCTTCCCTGAACTTGCACATTGGTCCCCACAAGCAGGGAGAAAAATGAAATTTTGTCCTCATGTGAAAAGGAAAGATGAAAGCAAAATTACTTGGGGCCGCCAATCCACAACTCTTTCGGTGAAACATTGACAATGTCTTCAGAGCTGCTTCTTGTGCCTGCCCGGAACTGGAAAATTTAGTCAGTTTTGCTTCCAATTTCAATTCTTCTCTCATCTTCACCTGGTTCATCTCTGACACTTCCCTTTCCTTCTTTGACTTCACTGTTTTCATTTCATTGGATAGGCTGTCCACCATGTGTTACAAGTCTACTGACTCCCACGGTTACCTCAACAACACCTTTTCACACTCTGCTTACTGCAAGGATTCTATCCCATTTTCCTAGTTTCTCTGTCACCATCACATTTGTTTTGATGATGCCACCCTCCACCGGGCTTCCTTTTTCCCCAGCTAAGGACTCCCCCATTGTGGTTTAAAAGATCCTCAGTCCTTTCTGACCCATCTCCTGCATCAAAGTTTCACAAGCCTCTGAGTAAAATATTTTCTCCTCATCTCAGTCTTGAATGACTGGTCTTTTAACCTGAGGCTGTGCCCTTGTGTTCACGAATCTCTGACTTGCAGCAACAATCTCAGTATCTACTCTTCAGTAAATTGAACATTTCAATGAAATTACCTATCAGTCTTCTAAACTCCAGAGAATATAGGCCCAGTTTGGTCAGCCTGTCATCACAGGACAATCCCCTCATCTGGAGGATCAATTTTGTGAACCTTCAGGCTTCACTGAACCACATCTTTCCTGAAATATGGAGACTAAAACTGCATACAGCATTCTTGATGTAGTCTCACCAAAGTCCTGAGCAATTGCAGCAACACCTCTTTCTTCCTGTACTCAAATCCCTTTGGAATAATGGACAAAATGCAATTTCCCATCCAAATTGCTCGCTGTACCTGCATGCCAACTTGTACATGGACATCCAAGTTCCTCTTCATGAAACAACTGTGCTATCTGTAAGAAGGATTCAGGGTAATGTACAAATATTATTTAAATTATAACCCTTGGAAAAAAATACTGTGCGACATATCCTAGCTAACACAAATTTGCTGTTTCTGTTTAAAATCCTTTTGTTAATTCCTACTCTAACTCCATTAGATCTATTTTTATATATGTTATTTATTCTTTGTCCACCTGTACTGTCATATGCAAGATTTCTGACTGGGTCAGTGTCAAAACCATCTAACATGATACTGTTCACAAGGCCCACTCCCCCAGCCCGCACATACACATTTTGGCAATCCATATCTAAGACAGATAATACTGTGATGTAGACATTTATATTGCACACATTGTGGTATTGTAGACATCACTGTAATAGTCCCAGCTGCTGCCTAGAGTGTTTCACCATCTTGATCTGGATGCCCCCTCTGCAATGGGCTTTGGTCCTTGTCATGTCTCTTCCTGTCCTCCCACAACACATTCAGCTCCCATCACAATAATTATTCCCTACTATCTTTAAATGATATGCATTCAATAATGTTTGATTTTCATTCCTTAGTCAGCAAATCCATTCTCCAAGTGCTCATGCATGTTTTCGTGTGACATGATTAAAACCTTTACAACAGAAAAAGACCACCAACTTTAAAATTCTGATCCTGTTTCTATAAATCAGTTTCATGGATTACTGTCATTATCTTGCTTTTGAAAAACCAATCTAGTTATTTCCTGATGCCATTTATAATGCTAGAGTCTGTGGTATGCCTTGACAACACTCCTATCCTTTGCGGGGGTCGGGGGATGGTCTTGACTTCCATTCTTCCTCTTAACTGTATAGCTTTTCTTCCATGTGTCTCCTGAGGTTTGAACGCTCCTCAGAGACACTAATTTATTCAGACAATTAATATCTTTGGAATTTATTGATGAGATTTGTGAATGATGCATAGCCCAAGCTATGCACGAGTCAAAAAAAAATACTCACACACATCCATGCATTGTCAGTAACAAATGCGTGTTCATACACATGCAGGTAATCACGTCCGCGTCAACTTACAAGAACACATATCACCCTGATTGGAGGAGTTCCAAATTTCATACCGTAAGTGGAAATCATTTTGCTGGCCTCTCTGAACAGAAGAATTCCATTTGGTGATGATACTTCAAAATTCAACCTCTGTGACCTACAACGTATAAATAACACACTCAATAGATTGCTGATGACACAGTTGAGTGATCACACACAGACATCTTCATATAAAAGGTTATTGAAACATGGAGTATCTTCAAGTCAATTAAGAAAGGACTGGATGCAGCAATGTGGGATATTTTTGAATGACGGGTTAAGATGAGCTGAACAGCCTTTGGTCGAAGTAAATATCTCCTAACTTTGTAAGGTTCAGAATGTTGGACACTTGCGTGTCTTTAAGCCTAAGCTGAGTAAACCACTTGTAATCACTTTAACACGTGTGGTTTCTCAACACAAAAGTCACTTTTGGCAAAAACAGGGGAAAATTTGACCACTTCACTTTGTCCGATAGTTATTTTAATTTGTATTAATATGCGTGGGTGTTTGTTTGAGATAGGTCTGAGTACTGCTATTGTGGAGAGACTGTTTTTTGTACTGGTAGCATTTCTGGTAAGGTCATGAGGCTTGGAATTTAATGACAGGGGTTAAAATGTTAGCTGAGTTTACATGTTAATGAATAGTAGTTTGAATGTTAAACAGTTAAATTTAAGTAGTCATGAGGGAAATATGGAGATCAAAACATGATAGAATTATACACTAGTTTGAGGGTGAGAAGTGAAGGCGTAGGACTAGTGTTTTAAAGTTAAATAAAGGCAATATAAAGGTACGATTTTTATAAGTTGGTTTAAATGAACTGAGGAAATTGGGGAAAAGGTGGGGCATCAGAGGAACAATGGTAGACATTTACGGAGATATTTCAAAAGTCTCAGCTAAGATATATCCTGTTCAGAATCGAAGACTTTATGAGAAGCACGTACCATCTATGGTTAACTTAGGAAGTTAAGTACAATATTAAAATGAAGGAAAAATGCACAACACTGTGCGGACGAGTGGTAATTTGGAAGATTGGACAGATTTTAGAAATCAGCGAAGAATTACTATAAAGAAAGGAGGTATAAATACAAAAATAAACTAGAAACATAAAAACAGATCATAAGACTTTCTACAAATATTTAAAAAGGGAAAGCGTAACTAAAATGAGGGTTCATCGTAAAACTTTTGGCAAAGATCTGTAGCTTGGGTTGTGGGTGAGGTTGTTGACTTGCTCACCAAGCTGGCTTATTCTCATTCAGATGTTTCGTCACCATGCTAGGTGACATCATCAGTCTCCAATGAAGCAGTGTTATTCTACTCTGCTTGAAATTTATACTGTTTGGTCCATTATGGTGAGTAGTGTCATTTCCAGTTTTGAGCTGTATGGGTTTGTTGATTGCATTATGGGTGGAGAACCATGCCTCTAGGAATTCCCGCGCATGTCTATGTTTGGCTTGGGCTACTGTGGTTACCTTGTCCAAATTAAACTGATGGCCTTCATTGTCTGAGTGTACCGATATTAGGAGAGTTCACTGTGTTGTTTTGCTGCTATTTGATGTTGATGTATTCTGATGGCTAATTTCCTTCCTGTCTGTCTGATGTAATGTTTGTGGCAGTCATTGCATGTATTTTGTAAACCATATTGGTTCTGCATGTTGTGGGAATGGGGTCTTTAAGCCTTGTAAGTGTTTATCGTAGAGTGGCTGTGGGCTTGTGGGCCACCATGATTCCTAGTGGTCTTAGGAGTCTTGTTGTCAGTTCCAATATGTTCTTGATGTATGGCAGTGTGGCCAGTGTGTTAGGGTGTACTGCGTCTTCCTGTTGTTGTCTGTTCGGTAGGCATCTGCGGATGAAGTTGCACAGATATCCGTTTATGGCAAGGATTTTAAATAGGTGCTCTTCCTCTTTCCTGCGTAGTTCCGGGGTGTTGCAGTGGGTCCTGGCCGGTTTAAATAGTGTCCTAATGCAGCTTTGTTTGTGAACTTTGGGGTGGTCACTGTGGAAGTGAGGATTTGATCAGAATGGGTTGCTTTTCTGTATAATGAGGTTTGGAACTCCCCGTTGGTCATACGCTCGACTTTAACATCTGGAAATGGAAATTGATTGTTGTTTTCTTCTTTCCTTGTGAATTTAATCCCTGTGAATATGCTATTGATGAGGTGGTTGATCTCTTCCAATTTGTTGCGTTCATCCACAGATGCCTTCTAAACAGACAACAGGAGGACACAGTACACCCTAACACACTGGCCACACTGCCATACGTCAAGAACATATTGGAACTGACAACAAGACTCCCAAGACCACTAGGAATCATGGTGGCCCACAAGCCCACAGCCACTCTTTGACAAACACTTACAAGGATTAAAGGCCCCATTCCCACAACATGCAGAACCAACGTGGTCTACAAAATGCCATGCAATGACTGCCACAAACATTACATCAGACAGACAGGAAGGAAACTAGCCATCAGAATACATGAACATCATCTAGCAGTAAAACAGCACAACAAACTCTCCTTAATATCAGTACAGTCAGACAATGAAGGCCATCAGTTTAACTGGGACAAGGTAACCATAGTAGCCCAAGCCAAACATAGACATGTGCGGGAATTCCTAGAGGCATGGTTCTCCACCGGTAATGCAATCAACAAACACACAGTATTGGACCCCATATACAAACCCATACAGCTCAAAATGGGAAATGACACTACTCACCATAATGAACCAAACAGCATAAATTCCAAGCAGAGTAGAATAACACCGCTTCATCGGAGGCTCCACTGATGATGTCACCTAGCATGTTGACGAAATGTCTGAATGAGAACAAGCCAGCTCGATGAGCAAGTCAACGATTTTACTGAGGGTTTATCTCTTACAGGGAGTGAATGGGGACTCCTGTCCTTAAGTTGAGTCCCTTGATCAGGTACATGTTGCTTGTGAATGAGGGACCTCCCGGTAGATCACTGGCAAACCTGAGTGCCCCAAGCAGGATGATGCCTTTCCTAATTAGTTGGCCTTCAGATAAGACGGTCATTCAAACATTTTACTAACCAAATTTGATCAGGGGGAAGGGGGATGGTGATGGGATCTTCATCCTGAACTATCCAAGAAGATCCTATAGTCCTTCCAGCTTCTGAATTTGCCTGCAGAGGAGGGAGATATTAAATTGCTCTCCTGATGTGCTGAAGTGTTGTATACGCATTGGAACAAATTTGAAACTGGGACATTATCAAGTTGACTGATGCACTGATTGAAGGATGCATGTCTACATAGACCCTCAATAATGAACATGCATTGTGAACCTGCAAGGGCCAATAGGACAAATCCACTGGCAACTGCCAACATCCACAGAGACCTTCCATTAACCCTCCAACTGAGAAGCCACTTCAGATCCTTAAGTTATTGCAGTAACTCTAATGATGCTTTTGCCAAATCAGTTCAGGCATGACTATATTTAGTATTTGTATTACACACCTCTTGGGCATTACAACAGATTTTAGTCCCCCATTCTCTTCAGTAGAAAGACCTGTTGTATTACACCTTAAATGGAAAACAAAGTTCTCTTAAGAGACAGCTGTTGCAGTGGTATCAGGGACCCACATCCTGCCCTCATTCTCCACTCTATGCTATTCTACAGTTTATATAATAAGCTGCATTGAAACATCTCAAATGACTGACAGACATTTCCGTGATCAGCTGCACTCACAATGATCGGCTTTAATGTGATGATCCAATTTTCTCACTTAAGTTTCTCTGCACCATCGTTCATTTACACCTGCCACTGATTTCAAAATATTTATCCCAGCAGCAGCTGAAACAGTGCAGGCAAAGGGCACATCCACCAATTTCCTGCTGCCTGCTCAAGAAAACCTTAGAATTTGCTAATACCCGAGCTATCAGCTTCATCAGGCAATCAAAGTGAACCATTACTTTATCTGTTTCCTTTTCACATATCTTTTTACAGGCCTGAACGACTCATTTTGTTTTGCTGATCTTCTCAATCAGTGAATACCCCTAGCCACTGCTGACAAGGTATTTCAAGATCAAGTGTGTACAGTATACCTAATAAACCCTAGTCAAAGCAATGTCACTATTTCATTAAGTGGATCTAATAATTGTTTTTTTTATCAGTACTTTTATGCAGACAAGTTCAATCAGCAGAGTTATGGGGTGAGATACATGGTGGTCTGTATTTTAATACAAAATGTCATTTTATAGTCAGACTTTAAAAAATGGATGTTTGTGGTTTCTACCATTATGCAAAGAAGACAGTTTCCAAACAGTCAGGGATTCCACTGCCCGACTCATTCCTCACTCCTCATGCTCAATCAAGTCAACCAGCATTCCTTCAATGACCATGTTAGGAGGTTGGGCCAGGAACAGTACCAGACATGCTTTAGAAAGAAGCACCAGCATAGTGAAGTTGCAGCACAGGCCTATAAGCTAAATACCAAAAGTGTTAAGTGGTCCCATATCAAAAGATCAGGCAAAAACTCTGTAGCTTTGACGGACAGGGCTGAATCACCAGATGGAGTGGCGGTGGCTCAGTATCTTCTGATGGACAATTAGGGATGGGAGCAAATGATGAACACATCCTATGGAAGAATAACAAAAAAACTGTATAACATTGATCCAAGAATGGAAGATGGAGAAGCTCCATGTGATCTCCATTCCCAAGAGGACTAGAGCCTAGAAGTAAATTCGAAAAACAACAGACTTTGATAAAAACGTGATGTGAACATTCTAATTCTGTCACCCCTCATATTCCCCAGCACCTACACATGTTATCTGGATTTAGCAGGCAGTGAAGAAGAGAGGCCCAAGAAAGGGCTAGTTGATAATTGGTTTATGAGAAGCAAGGCCAAAGGAACGTCCGCTATTGCTGTGTCAGGCACCCCAAACCAGCCTGATTCTGCGTGTGCCCAAAAATGGGAAGTTGCAGAGTGATCCCAAAACAGGACACGTAGCTCGCTGGCAGCACAGTAATAAGGATCAGTCATTAAATAAATCAGAATATGGGGCTGGTTCTAACCTTCCCTGGTAGGGAAGGTCACAACTTCATTGTGATATTAAAAATGGTTGCGTATACAAACATACATTATAGGAGCAGATGATGTTCATTTGGCCCCTTGAGCCTGCTTTGCTATTCAACAAGATTATGGCTAATCTGTTTGTGCTTGGAATTTCATATACTCATCGACCCATGATATCCTTTGGCTCCCTGCCTAAAAAGAATCAATCCTTCTCTGTCTTAAAAAATATTCAATGACCCTTCACCAGCACCATTGAGGCAGAATGTTCCAAAGTCCCACAACTGTTTGAGAGAAAAAGAACTCTCCTCATCACTGTTCTGACAGGTGTCCCCTGATTTTTAAACAATGTACCCTGGTTCTGGACTAACACAGAGGTGGAAACATTCCTTCCATGTTCATTTTGCCAAGAGGGTTCAGGATCTTATACGCTTCAACAAAGTCCACCTCACTCTTCTAAACTCCACTGAAAACAAGCTCAACCTGTCTGACCTATCCTTATAAGTCAACCTGCTTATGCCAGATATCAATCTAATATAGATTCTCTGAATCACCTCCAATGTATTTACATGCTTCCTTAAATAAGACCAAAACTGCACACAATGTTTGAGATGCGTTCTCAGTAATCCCCTGATGCAGCAAAGTAATGGAAGGAGGTATCAAGAGTACCATGAAGTGACACCTACTCACCAAAAACCAATTTGCTGAAATGCAGTTTGGACTTCACCACAACAATTCAGTCCCAGCTCTTGTCACACTACTGATTCAAATATAAGTACAAAATCATAACATCAGAGGAGTTAAGAGTAGCAGTCCTCAGCATGCAAACAGCAGTCAACTGACTGACATTCAGGAGCTCCAACCAAATTGAGATCAAAGGGGAAATCATCTCTAATTTAGAGTCATAACTGTCTCAAAGCAAAATGGCTATGGTTGTTGAACATTTATCATTGCTATACCAAGACATCACTGCTGACGCTCACCAGTCCAACTATCTTTAGCAGCTTGCTAACTGATTGTGCCTCAAGCATAATGTCAGGAATGAGGTGCTGACTAATATTCTGCAGTATGCAGCTCTGTTTATAATCCATTAGTGAAGCAACCCATACCAGGCTGTTGTGAAAACGGAATAACATTAAGACTTCAACTAATATCCCATTAATGTTAACTAATTAATTACCATTTCCAGAGACAGTCTCATAGTCTCAGGGGACGTTAGACTGCTCTCCATCAGAGAGAGAGAGAGAGAGAGAGACAACTTGTGGCACAAGTCACTCCACCTCAGTTGAGGGGCAAGGTTGAGCCTTCACGGTGACCTCAGCTGGTAGCAGAATTGAACCTAAACTGTTGATGTCACTATCCATCATAAACCTGCCATCTAGCCAAAAGAGCAAACTGAATCCAGAACAAACATCTACTCTTCATTGGCAAGTCACCCATCATTAACACCATGGAGCCTGCCAGTAAATGAAAGCTCAATTAAACTGGCCAAGCCAACACTGCAACTACAGCACTCACCCCTCTGAAAACACCATCAATAAGGCTCAAGTCAATAGCTGCAATGTGCAAATCTAATTTCTCAAAAGTACCTCTCAATATTGTCATGTTCTTTAGGATGTCCTGAGATTGTGGAAGCTGCTGTATAAATACAAAGTTGCTTTCTTTCTAGCAATGGAAACAGGATTCCTGCAGTCCTGTAATACTCTGCATTCTCTAGCATAACCAAAAACAATACAATGACTTCAGGGGTTTATTCCAGTGTTGATACTATCTCCCCTCCATTCCTCTGTGTTGAGCTTTTCACAACAGAATTTGTTGCTTCCACAGGAACCAGCATAGAAATGGTGGCTTTATGACAGAAAGCAAACTAATTTTTCAACCCATTTGATCTCACTAAGACAGCTGACAACCACCAATGACAGCTATCATCATCCTATCAATGTAATACCATTGACATTAATCTACACAAGAGTGCTTCAGCCTTTTAACTACTATACTGAATCATTGTATCAAAAATCTATCCAAATGCATTCTTTTTCTTTCTCATTATAGTTTACTGTTCAGTGCTAGCTTTCTTGGTTGTGTCCTACACATTGAGGGTTATACACCATAAAAATAAATGGTCCAGATCTCTTTGAGAACACATAATGTGCAAAGATGTATGAATCACTTCTCTGCATAATTATTCTAGCCTAGCTAATCTTGGATTTTGATTTCTTGTTGATTTCAAACTAATACCACACTCTTGCAAATGTCTGTCCAACATTAAAACCTGGAGGAGCTGCAATTTTCACTTTTTTAAATGAAAGAAAACCCCAAGTGGGGCCTCAAAACTCGGCAATCAAAACAGGAAACTCAACTATTTCTGTCCAGAAGACTTCTGTGAGATGGGGTGTATTCAAGGTATAGTTACATGTGGAACAATAGGCATGCTAGGTACTGAAGAAGCAGTCAATCATAGTGGATGAAACACACTGACTGGATGCTTTATGTTGTGAATGTCTGGAAAATAATATTGGTGTGTTTGTATCCTTGGAAGTGGCAATCTGAGAACCAGCAGATTTCGCACAGTTACAATGTTTACAATGCAGTTTGTACTGAGCAAATCTCTCTCCTATAAATGCCCACAAAGTGGTTGCTGGTTCTCTAAAGTTGGAGTAAATTTGTTAAGAGGATGAAGTAACTGTTCTAATGGAAGCTTATTGAGATCACATTTAAGATGAAAATATCATTGCTGCACTTGTAAAATTATGTAATTTAGACCCATGTTGGGTAAATCAATGGAGTTGTCTAGATTTCCACACATGGTTTTAAATATTATATGTGCACATATGAAATTGGAGCAGAAATAGGCCAGTCAGCCCCTCTAGGTTGCTTTGCTCTTCAAAAAGATCTTTTTGTGTTTTGAATTCCACATTTCAATCCACCCCAATACATTTGATTCCCTAGCCTGACAAGAATCCATTAACCCTTGCCTTAAAAATATACAATGACCCCACATACACTGCCATCTGTGGCACAGAGTTCCAAAGTCACACAACCCCCTAAGAGAAACTAATTTTCATCTCAGTCCTAAAACAGTGACATATAATTTTCAAACAGTGCCCTCTACTTCTCATATCATCCAGAGGAGGTCATATCCTTTCCATATCAACCTTTTCAGTACCATTCAGAATCTTACACACATTAACTCCTCATTTCTCACCAATAGTCACCTTATTGTACAGACTACACATATTTTTACATGGAAACATAAACTGAAAAACAGAAGTTTGAATTATTAGTTTGTTTTTAACACAAGAAGTAAAAGTGGAACTGCCAGTTATTGGTTCCACAAAGTCATGTAACGTTTGGAGAAGCTGGATTTGATACTTCTGTGAGACATGCCGGCACCGAATGGCTTTAGGTTGAAAACTGCTGAGCAACAGCTTTTGAACAGCTAAACTACGTTTGTCACAAAACTGAGAGGAAAGCACACAGATCTTGGGAAAGCCTGCAATCAAGAAGGTCTCTCTCGCTCTTTCTCTCTGAGTAAAAGCAAATCAGCACTAAAAGACTCTGAAAAGAAGAACTTCTAAGTCAAATAAAAATCTAGATCTAACCGAATAAAAAGCTACTGTGGATGCTGGAAATCAGAAATGTTTGTTTCTTGGTTCAACTGCCTTCTGACTTGAGGATTGCTGCATTCAACATCAATGTGATTTCATTTACAAAAACTAAAAGAATTGTGAAAAAGTCACCCCATTCCATCCTTGTGGTATTGACATTTCAGTTTACCGCCTGCCTACCCATAATGTTCCTGCAAAACCGTCTGTCTTGTCTGCCCTACCTGTGAATGAATGTCTAAGTGTTTCGATTTTAAAAACATGTAGTTTAAGTTTACATTTTAATGATCCATTTTACCACTTTTTAAAATTCATTATAATAAATAGTTATGATTTCTTGTTTATTGATGAAACCTGATGTGTTTTATCTTGGATATTAAACATCTCTGTGATTTAATTGGTCATTTTTACATTTGTTATGGCTCATGGAATAAATAGTGAGGCTGGATTTCCAGCACACTTTCCCCATCACCATTTTGTCAAAAGTTTAAAAGCTTAGTGTGGAATCTTTGAAGGTAGAGAATACAAGATTGGATATTGAATAAGGCTAACTGGTAAAGGATAAAAAGACAGATACCAGTTTCTTATCCTACAAGATAAGGTAGCAGTGGAAGGGTGGACTAGTAAGTTTGCGGACGATACAACAGTGGGTTGAGTTGTGGATAGTGCGGAGGGCTGTTCTAGGTTACAAAAGGACATTGATAGGATGCAGAGCTGGGCTGAGAAGTGGCAGATGGAGTTTAACCCTGAAAAGTGTGAGGTGATTCATTTTGGAAGGACAAATTTGAAAGCAGAATACAGGGTTAACGGAAAGATTCTGGGCAGTGTGGAGGAGCAGAGGGGTCTCGGGGTTCATGTTCACAGTTCCCTGAAAGCTGCCACCCAGGTGGATAGAGTTGTTAAGAAGGCATATGGTGTGTTAGCTTTCATTAATAGTGGGATTGAGTTCAATAGCCGTGAAGTTATGCTCCAGCTATACAAAGCCTGGTTTGGCCACATCTGGAGTATTGTGTCCAGTTCTGGTCGCCTCATTATAGGAAAGATGTGGAAGTGTTGGAAAAAGTGCAGAGTAGATTTACCGGGACGTTGCCTGGAATGGAGGGAAGGTCTTACCAGGAAAGGTTGAGAGAGCTAGGGCTTTTCTCTTTAGAACGACGAAGGATGAGAGGTGACTTGATAGAGTTGTACAAAATGATCAGAGGTATAGATAGAGTGGACAGCCAGAGACTTTTTCTAAGGGTGGCGGTAGCTATTACGAGGGGGCATAGTTTTAAAATGAGTGGAGGTAGATATAGGGGAGACGTCAGAGGTAGGTTCTTTACTCAGAGAGTGGTCGGGGTGAGGAATGTAATGCCAGAGAGGGGAGTGGAGTCAGCCTCATTAGGGGCATTTAAGAGGCTATTAGATAGGCATATGGATGATCATATAAGGTAGGGGTGGAGGTCAGATAGACCTTAGGATTAGGGTAAATGTTTGGCACAACATCGTGGGCCAAAGGGCTGTACTGTTCTATGTTCTATGATTAGAAGCAGCTAAAACTACTCTGTAGATAGAGCAGGTATCCCTGACTGATTTACAAAATTTGACAAAGGTTAAGGCCATATGATTGGCAAAGTAGTTAAAGATGGAATTTCCTGAAAAGCTAAGAAGCAGAGACAACTAACATATCGGCATAGCTTTTGGGATTGTTGGAAATACACACAGGCCAGGTACTCCAAGCAGTGAGTCATCAGAGATAGCTATGAATGAATTACAGTGAAGGCAGCTTGATCATGAAAAGGAATGAATTTGAGATAATAAAAGAAAGAACACTGGAATTGAAAAAGAAGTGATGGAGATGAAAAGACTTGAATTTGAGGAAAACAGAAGGAAGACGCATTGCATGGTTGGTATTAGTGATTCAGAAGGAAGAAAAGGACAAAGGAAGAAAAATGCGAAAAGATTACTGACTTAAAAGGAGGCAGGTTAAAATCAAAAGAAGCCTCAGATACATAAGACTCTGATGAGGAAAGCGGTAGTCATAATCTAAAGTCCAATATGGAAGTGTTCAAGTTTGTACAGGCTGTACCGAAGGGATTTCCAGTCATTCTTGACATCATTTCAAAAGGTTGCAAACAAATGAAACGGTTGAAGGAAAATCAGACACTGTGCATGCAGAGCTGGTTGATAGGTAAAGCTCATGAAGTTTATGCATTACTGTCAGCAGATGAATTATCCAACTGTAAGAAAGACAATACTGGGCTGGTTCAAATTAGTTCCCGAAACATAAAGGCACAGGTAATAATTATGTCCTGTGGACAAAAAGCAGATCAAATCCAGCTGGCATAACACTCTGTCAGTCTACTCTAGATCACTTACAAAGTGATGGAAAGGATACCATCAAGTGACACTTACTCAGCAATGATCTGCTCATTGACACTTGGTTGAGGTTCTACCAGGGCACTCAGCTCCTGACCTCATTTCAGCCTTGGCCCAATTATGGCCAAAAGGGCTGAACATTACAGGGGAAGTGAGGTGACTGCCGTTGACATCAAGGCAGCATTTGCCTGAGTGTGGCATCAAGGAGTCCTGGTAAAACAGAAATCAATGTGAATTAGGGAGAAATTTCTCCACTGGCTGCAGACATACTGAAAACAAAGGAAATGGTTGTGCCTGCTGGAGGTCAATCATCTCAATCCCAGGATATCTCTGCAGGAGGTCCTCAGGGTAGTCCTAGACCCAACCATCTTCAGCAACTTCATCAATGAACTTCCCTCCATCATAAAATCAGAAGCGTGGATGTTCACTGGTAGTTGCACAATGTTCAGCCACATTCGTGACACCTCAGATACCAAAGCAGTTCATGTCCATATGTAGCAAGGACAGGATAATATCCAAGCTTGAGCTGATAAGGAGTAACATTCGTGCCATGCAAGTGCCAGGCAATACTATCTCCAACATGAGAGAATCTAACCACCTTCCCTAGACATTCTAGACTTAGCACTGACTAGATAAATGCTGTGGCTACAAAAGCAGGTCAGAGGCTAGGAAGCATTGAATAATTCATTTCTTGATTCCCCAAAGTCCCTCTACATCTACAAGGCACAAGTTAGGAGTGAAATAGAATACGCTCAAATTGTCTGGATGAGTACAGGTTCTACAACACTCAAGAAGCTCAATTAACATTGGATTTCTGGAAGGCATTTGATAAAGTATCATATGAAGTGGGAATTGCACAGATTAGAGCTCATGGCATGAGTGGTGCTGTATTAACATGGATCAAAAATTAGTTAATACACTGGAAAGACTGTGTTTTTTATTTTTTCTGTATTGTTAATTATAGACTGAAATGAGAAAACAATCGTTTTTAAAAATAAAGTAGGCTGGAAGATTGCTGCATGCTTTGAAAGAAAGTAGCCTCACATTCATTTTAGTCATGTTATCCATAGCTGCTCGGTCCAGCAGTGGTTGAACTGTAGTTGGTAGATTAGCTGGAGCTTTGGTTGGCAACAAAAAGCTGATTTGAAATAACTCCACAGAGGCTGCATCCCAAAACCAGCCCAGCTCGTCCCTACCTCCCTAACCTGTTCTTCCTCTCACCTATCCCCTCCTCCCACCTCAAGCCGCACCCCCATCTCCTATCTACTAACCTCATCCTGCCCCCTTGACCTGTCCGTCCTCCCTGGACTGACCTATCTCCTTCCTACCTCCCCACCTACACTCACCTTTACTGGCTCCATCCCGCCTCTTTGACTTGTCTGTCTCCTCTCCACCTATCCTCTCCTCTATCCATCTTCTATCTGTCTCCCCCTCTCTCCCTATTTATTTCAGAACCCTCTTCCCCTCCCCCATTTCTGATGAAGGGTCTAGGCCTGAAACGTCAAGCTTTCCTGCTCCTATGATGCTGCTTGGCCTGCTGTGTTCATCCAGCTCCACACCTCGTTATCTCGGATTCTCCAGCATCTGCAATACCTATTATCTCTGATACGATTTTAACCCCACTGCGAAGCCTCTTCTAAGGATGCCTACCCTGAAGAAGTTACCCTCCTCTCTATGCCTGCCTCTTTGTAGGTTATGTGGAACAATCCCTCTTCCATAGCTACACTGGCCCTAAACCCCACCTCTTACACCATTACATTGATGACTGTATCAGCGCCGCCTCGTGCTCCCACGAGGAGCTCGAACAGTTCATCCACTTCACCAACACCTTCCACCCCAACCTTAAGGTCACCTGGACCATCTCTGATACCTCTCTCTCCCTCCTGGACCTCTCTGTTTCCATCTCTGGCAACCACCTGGAAACTGATATCCATTTCAAGCCCACCGACTCCCACAGCTACCTACACCTCTTCCCACGTACCTTCCTGCAAAAATGCCATCCCCTATTCCCAATTCCTTCGCCTCCGCTGCATCTGCTCCCAGGATGAGGCATTCCACTCCTGTACATCGCAGATGTCCTTGTTTTTCAAAGCAGGACAACTTTCCCCGCTCAGTGATTGAGAACGTCCTCGACTGCGTCTCCCGCATTTCCCGCAATTCATCCCTCACACCCTCTCCCCTCAATAACAGCCAAAACAGAATCCCCCTCATCCTCCCATACCACCCCACCAACCTCCGGATCCAACGCATTATCCTCTGACCCTTCCACCAGCTGCAATCCGACACCACCACCAAAGACATTTTGCCCTCCCCACCCTTGTCTGCTTGCCGGAGGGACCACTCTCTCCAGGGCTCCCTTGTCAGCTCCACACTCCCTTCCAGCCCCACCACACCCGGCACTTTTTCCTGCAACCGCAGGAAGTGCTACACCTGCACCTACACCTCCCACCTCACTGCCATCCCAGGTCCCAAGAAGACTTTCCACATCAAGCAGATGTTCACCTGCACATTTGCTAATGTGGTATACTGTAACTGCTGTTCCTGTTGTGGCCTCCTCTACATCGGAGAAACCAAGCAGAGGCTTGGGGACCGCTTTGTGGAACACCTACGCTCGGTTTGCACTAAATAACCGCACTTCCTAGTCGTGAACCATTTCAACTCCCCTTCCCATTTCTCAGACAACATGTCCATCCTGGGCCTCCTGCAGTGCCACAATGATGCCACCCGAAGGTTGTGGGAACAGCAAATCATATTCAGCTTGGGAACCCTGCAGCCCAATGGTATCAATCTGGACTTCACAAGCTTCAAAATCTCCCCTCCCCCTACCGCATCCCAAAACCAGCCCAGCTTGTCCCCAGCTCCTTTGCCTGTCCTTCCTCCCACCTATCCCCTCTTCCCACCTCACGCCCCACCCCCATCTCCTACCTACTAGCCTCATCCCACCCCCTTGACCTGTCTGTCCTCCTTGGACAGACCTATCCCCTCCCTAACTCCCCACCGACACTCACCTTTACTGGCTCCATCCCCACCTCTTTGACCGGTCTGCCTCCTCTCCACCTATCTTCTCCTCTATCCATCTTCTATCTACCTTCCCTATTTCTCCCCCCTCTCCCTATTTATTTCAGAACCCCCTTCCACTCCCCCATTTCTGAAGAAGGGTCTAGGCCCGAAACGTCAGGTTTCCTGCTCCTCTGTGCGCATCCAGCTCTACACCTTGTTATCTCAGATTCTCCAGCATCTGCAGTTCCTACTATCTCTCAGAACAATCCAACAACTGACAATGTCCTTTTGCAAGTTCGACATTGTTCCCCTCACTGTTTACAATTCCTCCTAGGTTCAGAATGAAGACATTCAGCTTGTCAAGTCTGTGTTAGACTTTTTTCCTTTAATTAACCTGTTCAGACACATTATGCCACCTCCGTGGCAGGTGGGACTTGAATGAGGTGGGACTGGTGTACAGTTAAGGGCACCACCACTGCACCAGAAGATCTTGTAAGACTTGGCTTGCAATACATAGATATTTTTAACCAATCTGTTACAACATGTTATGGTACACCTATGAAGCAGGTGGGACTTAAAATTGGGGCTCCTGATCCAGAGTTTGGACATTTCTGAAGAAGAGTCCCAACCTGAAATGTCAACTTTCCTGCTCCTTTGATGCTGTCTGGCCTGCTGTGCTCCTCCAGCTACACATTGTGTTATCTCTGACTCCAGCATCGGCAGTTCTTACTATCTCTGCAATAGAGATAGGTTGAGTGGACAAAAACCTGGCAGATGGAATTTAAAGTAGGAAAGTGTGAGGTGGGAAGCATTAAAAAGGAGACTAATATTTAAATGGAGAAAAATGCCAAAAAAATGCAGTGCAGAGGGATTTGGGTGTTCATGTGCATGAAACATGAAAAAGCTAATGGAATTTTGACCTTAATTTTTAGGGAGATGGAGTTTAATAATAAGAAATCTTGTTTCAGTTGTATAGGGCATTGGTGAGGCTGCTGTTGGAGTACAGTGTACAGCTTTAATCCCTGCATTTAAATATAGAAATATTGGCACTGGGGAAAATTCAAGGAAATTTGGTAGCCCGATTCCTGGGATGAAGAGGTTGACTTCTTAAGAATGGCTAAGTAGGTTAGGTTTTTACTCATGAGAGTTTAGAAGAATGTTGACGTGTAAAAGATTCTGAAGGGAAGATGTTAAAAAGATGTTTCTCCTAGCAGGGAGTTCAAACTAGGGGATGCAGTTACAGAATAACGGGACATTCATTTAAATGTGAGATATGAAGGAATTTCTTCTATCAGATTGATATGTGATCAGTAGTGAATGTCTGGAATTTTCTACATCACTGAAAGTATTTAAAGAGGAGTTAGACAGATTTTTGAAATATCCCCAGCTACCACGAAAGAAGAATTGAGGCCTGGGGCTGATCAGCCATGATCTTGTTGAATGGCAGAGCAGGTTTGAGGGGGTGAATGGCCTACTCTTCCTTTTAGTTCTTATGCCCATTTCCGAAGTTGCAATAAATCTCATTCACTTGCTACCCCATGAACACAACTGCCTAAAATGGCTCCCAGCTATCCAACACCTCAATTTTAAAACTATCATCATTGTTTCAAATCCTTTCTTATCTGCGTCTGTATTTCTTTGAGATATCTGTGATCCTCCAATCTGACTTTTCTTACATCTCCAATTTTAAGCATTGCACCAGGCCCTGTCTAGAAGCCTTAAACTCTGTGATTCTCTCCTTAAGCCACCCTGGCTACCCTTTTCTCACCCTGTAAACATTTCCTATAACTTACCTCTTGGACAAAGGTGTTTGTCACATGTTCTAATATTCCATATGGAGACCCTTGACAAATTCTGTTTAACAACTCTCCTGTGGAGCACCTTGGGGAATTTGTATTAGTTAAAGGCACTGAATAAATGCAAGCTTTTGCTGTTGCATTTACAGAATTGATCATTCTGATACAGAATTAGAGCCCACCACTGAATGTAGCCTGAAGCTATGGATGGCAGTGCATTGTCCTCTTTGAGCAGACTGAGTAGGAGTTTGTGGTCCATGATTATCACGAGTTTTCGTCTAACAAGGAATTGGTGGAACTTCCTGATTCCAACTATGACTGCCAACTCTTCATTTTCTATTTGGTCATATTTACGCTCTGCATTAGCCAAAGTCCAGGATGCATAAGCTACTGTGTATTCCTCTCCATTGGGACACCTATGAACTAGTACCACCCTGAAGCTGTACAGGTGGCATCACATGTCAATGCAGATCTTTCCTTGAAATCCAGTCGGCCTTCAGCTAACAGGTGTTTTTGCATAGTTACATCATTAATCCCACATACCAGACTGTCTCTAAGCATTTCATTAAGGGTTAAACCAAATTCAGTCTTCTGCCAGTCATCTTAACCTCGTCAAAAATTCCAACATGGAATCTCCTGGTTCTTGAATTGCTGAGTAAAAGCAATAGTGTCTCAGAATTAGAGGAGGTTTGGGGTCATAATATTCCTTAACTATGTCAGTCAATGATTGAAAGGTTTAGTATCTGGTGCCTCAAGAATAATTAAGCTCGCAATGATAGAAAAAGCTGCAGCTCCACAGGCTATCAGGAGAATAATTTATTGTTTCTTATTTGTCACAATGTCGTTTGCCCAGAAAAAAGTAATGCATTCGTTCCACAGACTGGGCCCAGTCGTTGACAACAGAGTCAAACGAGTCAATCCTCTAAAACAAAGGCACGATGTAAGAAATGCTTATCCCAACTCAAAGACGAATATTGCAAGCGAATTTCTTCAGGCTTATGCTTCATTCTCGTCGCCACTGCAAGTACTCAACAGAGGCTGGTCATCCGTCACCAAATCACCTTCTACTCTACATGAGCAGTCCCTGACTATAATACTGCATCGTACTGAGTCAGGCATCAGAATGTCAGTATCTCTGACACTCAACCTTTTTATGTCAGCCAGGGCTCTTTGATTGGACCAGATTAACAGTCCCAATCGAAGAACTCATATGAAGTCCAGCTGGCTAACATTCAGGATGTTGAATTTTGAATAGAGAGACCAATCAAGTACTTCTCAAAAATAATAAAAAGTTAAGCAGGCATCAAAAATAGCACTCTGAAGTGGTGAAGGAAACTCCTTCTTACTGGCTCCAAAACATTTTGAGAAATATGTTACAATGAGTATGAAGAAAGCACTGTCTATGCTATCTGTCTACGTAACAGATTAACTTTTGTGCAGTGGTTTAGAAGCCAAAATGCCAAATTATTCCATTGAAGTATGTTTCTTCACCCATACCAGTTCAAAATCACCCATGGAGAACTGAAGAGGTATCATTGATCAAGACTACAGGAATGAATGTGTGCCTCCAACTGTCTGCTGTTTATGCTTATTTTTAGTTTTGTTTTTCTCCTTTTTTTAATGAAATGAGAATGAATTAGGTTCAGTGTTAACCACAGATCACCTAAGGATGTATCAAATTTTTAAGTTCCAACATGCCATTTTTTTAAACATACTGGCAAAATGACTGATGATGTAAATCAAGTTGCTGTCTAGGGAGTAACTCTGGAATATTTCATCTGCAGGTGTCAAAGATTCTTCAATGACAGAAAATGCATGAGAATCTGAACTATAATCTCCTGGGAGTTATTGCAGACTGTAAATAGGAAGAAAAACAAAATAGCATTCCGGGCAAAAGACATATTTTAACCTTTCCCTTTTAAGAATACATATAAACAAGGGCTCAAAGTCAGTTCTATCCTGTTGTATGTGTGCTATTAAAAGAAAGTGTGCTAGTGAACTGATGTTCAGTATGCTGAGACACTCATGTGCACTGGCCTGGGTTCCATAATTAATGCGCTGTGAAGATCACAGTCAAAGAATTATCGACTATTCACCCAGTATTAAAGGCAAAGGACCTTTCACTCTGAGCATTAGAAGCCAACTAGCCAGCAAGTCAGTCAGAATGAAGCAGAACAAAAGTATTTCAATCAAGTTGCAAAGTCAATAATTTTGAAATTGACTGTTCAACTACCAATGGCAACACAACCAGGAAGAACTTCTGTCACAAATGCAACATTCCCCCACCTACTCTTCATAAGCAACTCAGAAACTGACCTGTGTATATTTACCTTTTACCTTTTTTTTAGACTCACTTCTCATTTCTAATCTGTGTTTTCTAACGATGTAAACATCATTTTTTTCCTCACATTTAATAACTAATAAACTCAACCTTTGTTAACTCAAGGAAGCCTTGTTCAACTGGTCCCTTTTAAAAAGTAAATTGATTTTGTCTGTGAAAGAGGTATCCCAAGGGAAGGGATCCTTTTTCAATTAACTTGCTGTGACCAACCAACGTATTGGGCGAATAAAGAGCTTGGAAGCTTGTCAACTTGGGATATTCAGTCTGGAGCCATAATAACCTGGGGAATCTTGCTTGGTGTCTGGTGATAAATATACACTTCAAACAAATGGGCATGTCTGAAATTTTAATGGGAGTAGTTCTCAGTAAAATGAACAGATGATGGTCTCTCAGGGATGTTATCACATGATCTTGAGGAGGGAAGACAGCCCTTCTCAACACACAAAGATCACAGAATCTCTACAGTGTGGAAACAGGCCATTCGGCCCAATAAGTTGACACCGCCTCTACAAAGTGCATCCCACCCAAACCTGTTCCCCTACCCCTGAATGTTCCATGTCTAACCCACCTAAGCTAAACATCCCTGGGCATTATGGACAATTTAGCATGGCCAGTCCCCCTAACCTGCACACCTTTGGACTGTGGGAGAAAACTGGAGCACCCAGAGGAAACCCACGCAGACACAGGGAGAACATGCAAACTCCACACAGACAGTCACCCAAGGCTGGAATCGAACCTGGGTGCCTGACCCTGTGAGGCAGCAGTGCTAACCACTGAGTCACCATGCTGCATTTGGACCTAAGATCCCTATGAGCGTACCAAGGTGCCATCACCTTTTGTTATCCCCTCCAGAATAAAGGTTCAGCAACAGAATTTACAATGGCAGTTCCTTGCTTGCAGCTTTGAAAATGGTATGCCACTGTGTTTTAAATAATACACCAGCAGGGTAAACAACAAAAGCTTCAGCAGCAGTTAACAATTCTGTCTCCGTGACCACACCATTAATCAGGAAGAACCCTGTCGAGCACAGATGCAGAATTAATGCAGTGAGGGACAGAAGGTTGTACAAAAATATCATCATGGCAAGAGGGAATCCAGTTCTCTGAAAATCCCCCAAAAAGATACTGCCAAAATACAGAGTCATAGAGTGAGACAGCATGGAAACAGACCCTTCAGTCCAAGTCGTCCACGCCGATCAAACATCCCAATCTGACATATCCATTTGCCAGCATTTAACCCATGTCATTCTAAGTCCTTCCCATACACATACCCATTAAGATACCTTTTAAATGCTGTAATTGTACCCACCTCCACCAGTTCCTCTGGCAGCTCATTTCATACACGCACCACCCTCTGCATGAAAATATTATCGCTCAGGTCCTTTATAAATCTTGCCCGTCTTACCTTGAACATATGCTTTCTAATTTTCCCCTAGGAAGAAGACTATGGCTTTTCACCCTATTGATGCCCCTCATGATTTTATAAACTGCTATAAGGTCACCCCTCAGCCTCCGTCACTCCAGCCTCTCCCTACAACACAAGCCCTCCAGTTAAGGCAACATCCTCGCAAATCTGATGGAGTTTAATTTAGATAAATGCGAAGTGCTGCATTTTGGAAAGGCAAGTCAGGATGTGACTTATACACTTAAAGCTAAGGTCCTTGGGAGTTCAGCTGAACAAAGAGGCTTTGGAGGGCAGGTTAATTGTTCCTTGAAATTGGAGTTGGAGGCTGACAGGATAGTGAAGAAGGCATTTGGTTTGCTTACCTTTATTGGTCAACGCACTGAGCATAGCAGTTGGGAGGTCGTGTTTTGGCTGTACAGGACATTGGTTAGGCCACTTTTAGCATACTATGTGCAATTCTGGTTTCCCTGCTATAGGAAGGATGTTGTGAAACTTCAAAGGATTCAGAAAAGATTTACAAGGATGTTGCCGTGATGCAGGGTTTCAGCTATAGGGAGAGGCTGAATAGGCTGGGACTATTTTCCCTGGAGTGTTGGAGGCTGCGGGGCGACCTTATAGAGGTTTATAAAATCATGAGGCGCATGGATATGGTGAACAGACAAGGTCTTTTCCCTGGGGTGGGGGCAGGGGGTAGTGTTTCAAAACTAGAGGGCACAGGTTTAAGGGGAGAGGGGAAAGATTTAAAAGGGACAACTAGGGGGCAACTTTTTCATGCAGAGGGTGGTGTTTGTATGGAATGAGCTGCCAGAGGAAGTGGTAGAGGCTGGTACAATTAGAACATTTAAAAAGCATCTGGATGGGCATGTCAATAGGAAGAGTTTAGAGGGATACGGGCCAAATGCTGGCAAACAGGACTAGATTAATTTAGGATATCTGGTCAGCATGGACGAGTTGGACTTCAGGGTCTGTTTCTATGCTGTATGATTCTATGGCTCTGAGTTTAACATTGTTCCTACAGAAGGGCGAGCAGAATTGTATGTAGTATTCTAAAAGGGGCCTCACCAACGTCCTGTACAGACATAACATGACGTCCCAACTCCTGTACTCAATGCTCCGACCAATGAAGGCATGTGTGCCAAACGTCTTCTTCACCACCTTGTCTATCTGCGACTCCACTTTCACCCCAGTGAGATATTAGAAGGATAGTGTGCCAACAATGGAGGTAGTCAATTTCTTAACACTGGAAGGAGACAGTGTTTCTATATTGGAGGTGGTCAGTGTGCCTATGCTGGGAGGAGACAGTGTCACTAGACTGGAAGGACACATTGTTCCTAGACAGAACAGCGTCAATTTCTGTACACTGGAAGGAGTCAGTGTTTCTGCATTGGAAGGTGACAGTGTCTCTGCTCTGAAAAGTGACAGCATTTCAATGCTAGAAGGTGACAGTGTTTCCGCATTGGAAGGACACAGGGTTTCCATGCCAGCATGAGTCAGTGTTTCTACACTGGAAGGTGACAGCATTTTCACACCAATAAGAGTCAGTGTTTCCAAACTGCAAGTAGTTTGAACTGGCTTGAAAGTAGGAGATAGAGGATGGTGGTAGAGGGTTGCTTTTTGGAGTGGAGGCCTATGACCAGTAGTGTGCCACCAGGTTTGGTGCTGGGTTGACTGCTTTTCATGTTTATGTAAATGATTTGGATGTGAATTTAGGAGGTATGTTTGCAGCTGACACCAAAACAGGTGGTGTCGTGGACAGTGAAGCAGATTATCTTAGAGTATAATGGGACCTTGATCAGACTGACCAATGGATCAAGCAGTGGCAGATGGAGTTTAATTTGAGTGTGTTAACATGCTCAAATTGGCAAAAAAAAAAGAGTTTAATTTAGATAAATGTGAGGTGCTGCATTTTGGTCAGACAAACCTTGGCAGGACTTAAATAGTTAATGGTAGGGCCCCGGGGAGTGTTGCTGAACCATGAAATTTAGGGGTGCAGGTGCACAGTTCTTTGAAAGTGATATCGCAGGTAGACAGGGTGGTGAAGATGGCATTTGGCATGCTTGCCTTCATTGGTCAGTACATTGACTGCAGGAGTTGGGAGGACATTTTGTGGCCATACAGGACATTGGTGAGGCCATTTTTAGAATACTGTGTACGGTTCTGGTTACCGTTCTACTGGAACGATGTTGTTAAACTTGAGAGTGTACAGAAAAGATTGATGAAGATGTTGCCTCGAATGGAGGGTTTGAGTTATAAGGAGAGGCTGAACAGGCTGTGGTTTTTTTCCCCTGAAGTGTCGCAGGCTGATGGGTGACCTTATGGACCTTTATAAAAACATGAGGGGCATGGATAGGGTAGATAGCCAAGGTCTTTTTCCTCGGGTGGGGAGTCCAAAACTATAAGACATCGGTTTAAGGAATGAGGGAAAGATTTAAGAAAGACCTGAGGGGTGATCTTTTCATGCAGAAGGTGCTGAGTGTATGGAACGAGCAACCAGAAGTCGTGGAGGAGGGTACAATTACAACATTCAAAGGACATTTGGATGAACAGTTGAATAGGAAGGGTTTAGAGGGATACCAGCCAAATGCTGGCAAATGGAACTAGGTCAGATTGGGATGTCTGGTCAGCATGGATGAGTTGGACTGAAGGATCTGTTTCTGTGTTGTATGACTCTATGACTCTAGTAAATACTTCCTTGCTAGAAGGAGAACGTGCACTCCAGCATTTATATGGCATGTTTCAACATCCTAAGAAGCCCTGCATCTAAGCCAATCACACTCACTGCAAGCAAGAATATTTTCTACATTTAATAAGACACAATATTGTGAAATGTCTACTTATTTTATCATATCATGTACAGTGGTGCACACTTTCTACTTGTTCAAGAATGGAACTTAAGACAGCTGTGACATCTGTAAAGCTCTGTTTTATATTAAAATAATTCAGAAAAAGATTGAACAGGTTGGGTTGTATTCTCTAGAAATGAGAACACAAAGAGTTGACAATGGGATAGATGCTAAAAATGGTCCACAACAGAAATGTGTTCACAAATGGGAAGAGGCTCAAACTAGAACTATAAATGTTAAGATATTTACTATTTTATCGAATAGTGAATACAGGAGAACTTTCTTTTCTCACAGGGCAAGAATGTAGAATTCGATGCTATGAATGACTGAGAAGAACAGCGTACAAGATAAAGATAACCTGGAAAACTTCATGAAGGAGAAGGGAACAGAATGCTCTGGTAACATGAGATAGGATGGGGAATCTCCTGTGGAGCATAAACAACAGTAAACCTATTGGCTCAATTTGTTTTTTAAACGATATGATTTCCCAGCACAATTTCAATTGTCTATTGACCATCAACATTTCTCCATCATAAATGGCATGAGCTATGTCTATGATCAGTATTCCTGAAGACTCTGCTGCAGCTAACTTAGGAATTCTCCCATTGTCTATCAAAGGCCACAACGATACTTCTATTCAACTACTCCCCCGAACAATGGTCTTCCCACACAACTTGATTTCATCTGTAAATTTACACTTCCTTTTTATAATTTCATTCTCATATACGCATATGAACAAAAGAAGTCACAGGTTTACCCCCTAGAATATTCTGTTGGCTATTGTTGTATGAATGTAGCCACTGCTGTTTTTGACTGCCTTTAGTTTCCTATTATTTAGCCAATTCATTACCGACTTACAACTTATTCTTTCCTTTCAGGAAGTTTTATTTCGGTCAAGAGCCTCTTGTGAGAAATCTCAATAAACACCTTCTAAAAGTCAAGGAATAAAACATCCACAATATTGGTTTCATTCGCCACTGCTGTGTATCTTCAAAGAATTTAATAACTGCTTTACATTTCCGAATTCCTTGCTGATTTGTGATTATTGCATTTGCTTTGTCGAATGAATTTCAATTACTTCTTTGATAACATATATCAGGTTTTCTCCGATTGGAGAAGCCAAGCTAACAAGTCCATAATTACTTCACCTGGACCAAGCTTCTGTCCTTTATTCTAAAGAAATCACTTCTTCAATATTCTGTGATTTTACTAGCATTCATTGAACTGTGGTGAACAAAGTCACAGCTACCAGCATTACGGCCTTATTTTCTGAAGTAGTCTTGAGCCCATTCTCTTGATCCTTTAGCCTGAAGAATATTGAAGCACATAAATTTTTCATAAATTATAGTTTGGGGTGAGGGATCATTTCTTTTTCTCAAAATAAAAGTAGTGATTAGGTCGTTTTGCTTTTCTTTGTAAGAATGTTGTGGGTTATTATATTACTGATGTACTTTCACCCTGAATTACAGCTTGACTCAAGATGCAATTGCTGATTGCAAGGATTGCAAGTGAGGAAGGTTAAGCTGTTGGCAATGTGACTTCCAGTAAGTTGAAAGCAAAGTTAACTACAGTTCTACGGAGCAACAGAAATGCATGTTAATGATGGAGTGGTTTCCTGATGGTTGGTTTAAGGCATCTTAAAGGAACAACGTGGAATCAGATGCACTGCATCCAACTATGTGGTAGACAGAATACAGTGATAGTATATCGGAATAAAGAGCAGATAGGGCCAAGAAATTCTTAATTGTGCCCAGGAGAATTTTATTGATTATTATGCTTTTATTCCAATGAGTAAGGATCTTGTTTTGGGGAATGAAGTGAAAAAGTTGACCAAGTGACAAAGGAAGATATTTATGGACAGTGATTATAGAATCAGGTTTAGATTAATTATAATGTGGAGGTGGCAATGTTCGACTGCGGTGGACAAAGTCAGAAGTCACGCGACACCAGGTTATAGTCCAACAGGTTTATTTGAAATCGCAAGGTTTCAGAATGCTGTTCCTTCATCAGGTGACTTCATCTGACAAAGGAGCAGCGCACCAAAAGATTGCGATTTCAAATAAACCTGTTGGACTATAACCTGGTGTCATGCACTGCTGACTTAGAATAATTATAGAAAAAGACAAAGGGCAATCTAGGGTAACAAATCCCTATACGTAGGGGTGAAGAATAATTTCAGTGGATTGAGAACAGATTTGCTTTTCTTGATGACTTAGAATTGGAACAGAGGACACAATTTCAAAATTTACCGATCACACAAATCTCAGAGAACTCTGTAATTTTGAAAAACAGTGCCTCAGCAGATGGTAGAGATATTTTCATTGAATATATTTAAATCAGCGGTATTGGCAAGAAAATCAAGGGTTACTGAGGGTAGATATGCATATCGAATTTGAAACAACAACAGATCAGGTACAATCTTACTTAATGTTGGAATGGGCTTGAGGAGTTTAATGGCCTGCTCCCACTCCTATTTCACACGCTCATACTTTTAGATAGATAAATTCAACCTCACTTAAATGGTCCGTGATAAAATCCAAGTATTCCTGCATGGTGTGAAATCTGGCAACAGTGGCGATGTATACATTTAAGACAAAAAGATGTTCCAAGACTGGGCTTGTTTGAAGGTTTTATTAGGTCACTCGAGTCAAAGGGTCAGTGAGCTGCAGTTAGTTTTAGTCAGTCAGAACAGGAGACGTGATGCCATACAGTTAAGGGTGCTGCTGTTAGCTGGCTCAGTGCAATTGGGGACATGTATGGGGAGCTGTTTGGTAGCTCCATGTTGTGCTTTTGGAATTGGGTTTCCCTTGGCACTTATAAGCTCTGTTATAAAGTATGGAATCATAGAATTATGATAGTGCAGGAGGCCATTCAGCCCCTTGATCCTGCACTGGTTCTAATACCTAGTGCAAAACTCCTGTCTTTCCCCCATATCCCTGCATACTATCCTATCCAAATAATTATCAAATGCCTTCTTGAATGCCTCAATTGAATATGCCTCAATCACACTTCCAGGCAGTGCATTCAATACCCTAACTATTTATTGTGTACAAACGTTTATTGTCAAATCACTCTTGCTTCATTTGCACATCACTTTAAATGCCCTCTTCTTCTTTTCTCTTTTATGAACAGGAACAATTTCTCCTTATCTAATCTGTCCAGCTACTCATGATTTTAAAATCTCCTCTCAGCTTTCTCTCAGAGAAGAACAGCCCAAACTTTGTTAATCTATCCTTATAACTGAAGTTTGTCATCCCTGAAACATTTACTACAACCATTCTGCATTCTCTCCAATGCATTATCATCTTTCCTATAGTGTGGTGCCCAGAACTGTAAACAATACTCCAGCTGAGTAAATGTCTTCTAAAGACAAGTGTCACACACAAGTTCAACCTCACCTCCTTGCTCTTAAACTCTATGTCCCTATAATAAAGCTGACGATATTATATGCTATATTTTCTGCTGTCTTCACCTGTTCTACCATCTTAAATGATCTGCACACATATAGACCCAAGCCACTCTGCTGAATTGTACCCGCACTATATATTCTCTTTCAATGTTCTGTGTTAGAGTTAGTGAGACAAAGTCAGAGAAGATGGCAGGCAGCTGAGAGTGAGGGTGAAGCAAGGCCATAAGCAATATTTGCTTAGTGCAACAGAGAAAAAGTGAAGCTCAGGGAAATCCAAGGCAATGCCAGCTCAATGAAGCTGGCTGCCCGCCTGCCAAAATGCTGAAATTGTGCCACATAGTCTCAGGAAATCTGGGGAACTCAGTCTCAGACAAGGGACAGAACTACCAGGAATCGAACTGTTGCTGAGGCAGTCTGAGTTGGAGCCATTTGTGCCTAATGTTCAGTGGCTAGCTCTTTTTAAGTGAAGATTTGATATTCCTTGCAAGAGGCAGATAACTTACAGCGTCACTAATGTCTGGGTGGGTTGTTGAGAAATCCATGGGAGATTTTTGATCTCATCTGTTTCTTGATATGTTCTATGTGGTGCTCGATAACAGTTTGTCTGCTAACCCACATTTAACTCAGGTTAATTCTGTATGTTAGAGTATAAATTACATACATAGTAGATTGTTTCACTTCCCTAACTTGATATACTACAGTTTACTTTGTTTATTCAAAACTGTAGCATCTTGTTGCTTTATAATGTCAATAAGTAGGGATGAACAATAACTGCTGGTTCACAATGACACATACATCTTGTGAACAAATTAAAAAGAAGCCCCTGGGATTTGAAAATTTGACCACTCTCAACTAAAAGTTACTGCCTCCTAATTAAGTGAAGTATAAATTTTGTGATCTTGTCTAGGATCGAGAGATAAGTTTGGCAGTCTAGTCTGTAATTTTAACATCTCTTCTCTTATTCTTGAGGGAACTGTTATTTGTTCATGTCTAGGTCTCAATGTGCTGACAACTTTCTTGTATTTTACCCAAGTGGTTATTTTTAATTTGTCAGAATAGACAGCCAGTCAGGGTTCTTTCCTAACAATGGTAAGCTCTCCATAACTGAGGTAGATTCCACTCTCAAATGATGAAAACTCTCTCTCTCATCTGAGGTCCACACAGGCAATCCTTTCTTATAGCGTAATCTATCCCTGTGCCTAATCCAGGAAGCCCAGGCCAACCACCTATTTGCAGCTAGCTCAGTACAGTTGAACTTGGAATTTAACTTCAACCTTCCTACATTGTGCGTCTCAGAGCTACAGTGAAAACTGCGCTTTCACTTGTAGATTGCAAGATGGAAAGGTTATGAGGTCAGTGCCACAAGGTGAGGCGGAATGCTGTCAGCACTCTAGTGAGTGCCCAGGGCCCTCAGGGAACCATACTCAGAATAAGGAGAGGTCAAGTGGACAATTGTGCTCAAAATATGGGCATTGGGCTACTGAGGGCCTAAGCCATTGATACTCAACACCTCTGCCAAGGCCAAACAAGAGAACAGGCTAAGAATCTCATCATTGTCATTCGGATGATGTAACATAATCAGACTGATTCCCTTATGCATAGAGTCATGGAGATCTATGGCCCAGAAAAAAACCCTTTGGCCCATCGCTTCCTTTGCCAATCAAAACCAGCCACCTAACTATTCTAATTCCGTTTTCCAGCACTTGGACCATAGCCTAGTACGCTTTGGTATACATGGCACAAGTTCAAAATTGGTTTATTGACAGGAGGGAGAGGATGGTGGTAGAAAACTGTTCGTGTAACTGGAGCCTGGTGTGCAGTGGTGTACCACAGGGATCAGTGCTATGTCAATTATTGTTTGCGACATTCAAAAATGATACAGATGAGAATGTGGCTGGGGGGGGGTGGTGGGTGATGATAAGTAAGTTTGCAGATGACACAAAGATTGCCTGGGTGGTTGACAGTGAGGAGGATGGTGTTATATTATAGGTGGATATAAACAGATGGAATTTCACCCTGATAAATGTGAAGGGATGCACTTTGGTAGAAGGAACAAGACAAGGGAGTACTCAATAAATGGCAAGACCCTAGAAACTCAAGGGAACAGAGGGACCTCGGGGTGCTTGTCCACAGATCCCTGAAGGTGGCAAGTCCAGGTTAAAAGGGTATTTAAGAGGGCATATGGGACGCCTGCATTTATCTGTCGTGGCATAGATTATAAGAGCAGAAAGGACATCTCAGAGCTGAACAGAACTTTGGTTAGGCTGCAGCTGTAGTACTGTGTGCAGTTCTGGTCACCATACTCTTGGAAGGATGTGACTGCACTGGAACGGGTGCAAAAGAGATTCACCAGGATGTTGCCTGGTATGGAACATTTCAGCTATGAAGAGAAGCTAGATAAGCTTGGGCTGTTTCCTTTGGACCACAGAAGGCTGAGGCAAGATTTGATAGAGGTGTATGAGATAATGAGGGGCAAGGACAGGATGGATAAAGCAGCTGTTCACCTCAGTTAAAGGATCAATACGATGAGGCATAATTGTAAAGTGAAAGGCAGGAGGTTTAGAGGCAATTTGAGGGAAATCTTTTTCACAAGGGGGTGGTGAGGCTCTGGAATGGATTGCCTGGAAAGGCAGCTGAGGTGGGAAACCTCACAACCTTTAAAATTGGATGAGCATTTGAAGTCTGATAACATTCAAGGCCCTCGGCCTAGCATAAGAAAGTGATACTAATGTAGATAATACAATATTTTTATTGACATTGTGGTCTCTCATTCTACAATTCCAAGTCATGACAAATGCAAGCAACAAAGCAGTTTCAAATCATTATAGTTTTATGAGCAAGGTTTATGTTCATGTTGACTTTGTATTAGTAATACAAATGAAAGCTAAGAATTAGTTTCTCAGAAGACAGTGACAATTTTGCAACATATTTTGAGTCTTAGTTTCATTAAATGAAAAATGCTGTAGTCATTCTACCCATAAATTCTGATGAGTTATTTTGTGGTGGCAAGCAAAAGGGAGTAGGGTAGGATTGGTAGGTGGTCCATGGGGTCTTTTCTTCACTTTAGTAGTCCATCGTAAGAAAAATTTAAGAACTGCTGATGTAGAGATTTGTTTGGAAATGAGATGCACAGGATTTACATGTGCTCAAACCTCTCACAACCTTTCAAAGGGGAAGACATTAATATTTGAACAAGGAAATGTTACAGGGAAAGGGACAGTATGGATAGTGCTTTCAGAGAGTCAATGCAGGCGTAAGGGGCTGAATAACTTGCTTTGTGCCGTAAATGCATGGAATCTTGGTATTTTAAGCTTTAAGCAATATGCCAAGATCCCACAAAAGTGATTCAATCAGTTATGCAGAAATCTGGTCCTGGGTATACTTTGTAACGAAAGCAGACTACACTATGGCCTCTCAGTTTACTGTGCTTTTGAAGAGGAAGCTGATTAGACTCCATACCAGTCGACAGTGAGGCTTAAGAGCTCTGTGATATGACCTCTCATTCCACCGTTTCCATGGAAAACATCAGAGATTTATTCTTTTTAATAACTCTCTTACATCTTCCATGGAAGCAATGGATTGAGAGATGAGATGGCAAGACTCTGGGATCAGTGCTACAAGATCAGGCAGAATATTACCAGATGCCCTGACAAGAAGGTCAAACCAAAAGCATTAGTGACAGTCTAATTTTACAATAGGACTGATCTATGCTGCTTTAAAACTGCCAGTTGGCTTGGCTGTTGAATTATTACTGTTATTAAGCAGCTTTTCCTAAAGTAATTTGCTTTCCATCAATTTTTCTCCATTAATTTCCTTCCTGCTTTCTTTTCTGGGATACACGCAATGAGTTCAGGTCACTTCTAAGGGGCTACTATCCGTACGAGAGTCTCAACAACTGAGTATCTGCAATGAGTATGAGAGCTGGGCTGTGTCCACAACCCAATAATTCTAAGCACAGTTCTCAGGATGATGAACAGGAGCAGGGATCTTGGCTGATCTATCACTGTATAATGCAGAAATGGTCAGACCAATTGCGGCATCCCTGATAACCATCATTAGCTGAGACCAATGAACTCTGGACAGACTGAGGACTAAAGCTGGGGACAACCTGCCTCTACAAATAAATTAACAGTTGGATAAACTCTTTGTGCAAGTAGCATATGATTTTGCAGATATTGCAGATATTGCAAGTTCAGTCACTTGTCTGGAATAGGGAGCCTTGATGAAAACAAAATTATATCATTTGGACATGCAGCGCTCTAGATGTTTGCTATACTACCAAACTGCACTGGAACAAGATATACAATATTTACACATCATTCTGTCAGTCGGTGGCTTCACCTGATGACATATGCTACCTTATTTCTTTACTTGATTGTAAGTGGTTACTTTTTCAACTCCTTCATTTTTCAACTCTTTGTCAATTGCAATTTTGTTGATTCATGACATTGTTTTAAAAGCTTCAACTAGTCCACTTCTAAGTAAGTTTTGGTCCAAGCAGACAACAAGTCATCAGAATGGATATAACAGTCTTCCTCGGCATTCACTAGATAACACTCCCCAGTCTGCACACTCTATAAAGCTCTGCTCACTCCAATTGCTGCAGGCCCTCACATCCCTATTTACACAGCCACACTTCTACTCATCGCCATCCTATTGCCCATTTATACCCTTCAGAGACAGGCCCTTTAATGGCCTCTAGAAAGATTTGCCTATTTAATCTGCTGTGAAAACTTTCTGAGGTATTGGTGCTCAATGACTTTGACAGAAACAATTCTCTGCCTGTGGATCCAGTGTTGGGAATGTCATCTCTTCAATTTGGATCTCTGCACCCATCCCCTCCATCCTTAGATCAGAATGTGGATGGGTAGAAGGCAGCTGGTGCTGCTGCTGAGGTTGCTCCTACTACTGCTGAGGTTGTTGCTCCACTCATCATTTGACATGCAAAATTGAGCTGTGCAAGCTGCTGCTATGCTGTGGCTTATGCTGCTGACAGGATCATGGAGCTGCAGTAAGTGAAATGCTAGACAGGTGAAGTGATTTCTGAGAGATTGGCAATCAATCGCCAAACCATGAAAGTACTCTTTGAAATCGAGTGCTGTCAGCAGCAGCCTTGTGCCTGGCCTTCAGTTTCACTGAATAAAGTTTTCCTAGCTTGTCACTGAAGTAGTTTTTCCTACAGTGCACTCAACTACCTGACCACGATGAGTTACTGATAGCTTAGGGAATAGATTTGCCAGCTGTTAAAACTGAAATGTAGTGTTAAAGACACTTTTAATTGCCTGCTTCCATAATCTAATTGCAATACCAAAGAGAACAAGCAACAGTACAGGAACAGATTCTTCAACCCACCAAGACTGAGCCAACACATGATGCCTTTCTAAACTAAAAACCCTTTGCCTCTACAGAGTCTGTATCCCTCTATTCCCTACCTATTCATATGTCTGTCAAGATGCCTCTTAAATTTTGTTCTTGTATCTGGCTCCACTGGCAGCGCATTCCAGGCATTTACCATCATCTGTGTAAAAAACTTGCTTCTCACATCTCCTTTAAACTTACCCCCTTTTACCTTAAACCTATGTTCCCTAGTAATTGCCAATTCTTCCCTGGGAAAAAGACTCCAGCTATCCATGCCTCTCATAACTTTGTAAATTTCAATCAGTTGCCCCTCATCCTTCAAGTTTGTCCCAACTCTCCTCATAACCAATACCCTCCAAACCAGTCAACATCCTGGTAAACTGAATCTGTACCATCTCCAAGGTTTCCACATCCTTCTTGTAGTCTGGCAACCAGAACTGCATACAATAGTCCAAATGTGGCCTAAATGAAGTTCTACAAAGCTGCAGAATCATTTGCCAATTTTTACACTTTATGCACCAATAGATGAAGGCGAGTATGCTATATGTCTTCTTGACCACTGTATCTGCTTGTGTTGTCACCTTCAGGGAACTGCGGACCTGTACGCCTAGGTTCTTCTGTATGTTAATGCTCCTAAGGGCTCTGCCATTTACTACATCCTTCCCTCCTGCCTTGGATCTTTCAAACAGCATCACCTTGCATTTGGAGATAGCAAGATTTGCAGATACTGGAGTCAGAGACAACATTGTGTGGAGCTGGAGGAATACAGCAGGTCAGGCAACATTGGGTCCCAACCCGAAATGTCAACTTTCCTGCTCCTCTGATGCTGCCTGACCTGCTGTGATCCTCCTAATCAATACTGTGTTATTACCTTGCATTTGACAGATAAAATCCATCTGCCATTTCTTCACCCAAGTCTCCATCTTATCTATATCCTGCTGTATCCTCTAGCAATCCTTCTCACTATCCGCAGATACCCCAACCTTTGTGTCATCTGCAAACTTACTAATCAAGCTACCTACATTCTCCTCCAAATCATTTATGTATCTTACAAACAAAGGGCTCACAGCACTCATTCCTGCAGAATGCCACTGGTCACAAATGTCCTGTCAGAAGAAACATCCTTCCACCGTTATGCCAGTTCCGTATCCATTTTACCAGCTCACTGCGGATCCCATGTGACTTTACCTTGTGTATCAGGCTGCCATGAGGGGCCTTGTAAAAGGCCTTGCAAAGTCCATTTGGACAACATTCACTGCCTTGTCCTCATCAATCATTTTTGTAACATCCTCAAAAAACACAATCAAATTGTGAGACATGACCTTCCCTGCATAAAGCCATGCTGCCTATGCTAATATTTTTCCAAATGTGAGTAAATCCTTTCCGTAAGAAACTTCTCCAATAATTTCCCTTCCACTGACGTAAGAGTTACTGACTGTAAATTCCCGGATTATCCCATTTTGTCCTGCTTAAACAAAGGAACAATGTTCGCTGTTCTCCAGTCCTCCAGGATCTCTCCTGTGACTAAAGAGAATAAAAGATTTCTAAACAAGGCCCAAGAAACTTCCTCACCCGCTACCTCAGCATTCTGGGATAGATCTCATCAACTCCCAGGGACATGTAGACCTTAATGGTTTTTAAAACACCAAGCACCTCCTTTTTTATATTGACAAGCCCCAAAATATTAATATAACCCCACCGAGACTCAACTTCCACCATGTCCTTTTCTTTTGTGGATATCAATGCAAAGTATTCATTAAGAACCACTTCACCCACTTTCTCCGGCCCAATGCATAAATTCCATCTTTAGTCTTGAGTGGAACCATCCTTTCCCTAGACATCCTCTTGCTCCTTGTATGTATAAAACACTTCGAAATTTTCCTTAATCCTGTTGGCCAAAGACATTTCATGGCCCCTTTTAGCCCTCCTAATTTCTTGTTTGAGTCCTTTTCTGCTATATTTTTATTTGTCAAGGGCTTTGTCAGTCTGCAGTTTCCTAAACCTTACGTATGCTCCGGTTATCTCACACAGTCCAAAGATGTGCATGTTAGGTGGATTGGCCATGCTAAATTGCCCATAGTGTTCAGGGATGTGTAGATTAGGTGGGTTATAGGAGATGGGTCTGGGTGGGATGCTCTGAAGGTCAGTGTGGACTTGTTGGGCCGAAGGGCCTATTTCCACACCATTGGGATTCTGTGATATTATAGAATCATTTCATCTGTTCCTGAAATTCTCCCTTCACTGAAACACTGGCTACCTGGCTGCACTCATTCCCCAATACCAGGTCTTGTATGCCCGCTTACCTGGTTGGACTATTTACATATTGTTTCAAAAAGCTGTCCTGGACACTCCTAACAAATTCTCCCCTATCTAAGCACCTGGTACTAAGCGAGTCCCAGTCAATATAGGGGAAGTTAAAATCACCAATCACAACAACACTTTTGTTTTTACATCTTTCCATAATCTGTCCACCTGTCTGTTCCTCTATCACCTGTTGGCTGTTGGGAGGCCTGCAGTGCAATCAAAGTGACTGCATCCTTCCTGTCCCCAGGCTCTACCCTTGTGGCCTCGCTGGCTAAGCCTTCCAAGGTGTCCTCTCTCAGTACAGCGCTGATATTTTCCCTACTCAGTAATGCAACTCCCCCACCCCTTTACATCCTTCACTAACATGCCTGAAACACCTAAATCCTAGAATGTTTAAAGTGCCAGTCTTGTTCCTCTCTCAGCCAAGTCTCTAACATAGCTACAATATTATATATGAACCCAAGCTCATAAAATGGTGGACAGGGAGTAGTACAGATCTTGCTGCTGCTCCTGAGTTTGCAGGCTTACTTCTAGATTCACTTCTAGATTCTTGCAGTTATTACATTTCAGTAGTATAAGATTTTTATTTTGATTCATTTTTTATTCATTTATAATCAAGAAAAACATGATTTTTTTCAAACGGAGTTGTCTTAACAGAACTTTTGTAAAAGCATACACATATCTTGCTTCTAAATTTCTTACAGTTATTGCATTTCAGGAGGGTAAAATTTTTATTTCGATTCATTTTTAGTTCTTTTGCAGGCAAAAATGCAACACGAACAAAAAAAACCCCAAAACCTCCCAAAAAAAGTATGTGATTTTTTTTCAAATGGAGTTCTGTTAACAGACCTTTTGGAGTGGGCTACCTGCGGGTGGCTCCGTTTTTGTTTTCCTAAAATTATACAAGTAGAAGGAGAGATCCTTTTAACATTGCGAAAGAGATTTTTAAAAAATCGCTGATGAGAGTTTTTAAAAGAGAGTTGTGTTTACAGGACTTTTGGAAATGCCTATGCGTGGATGACTCTAAGTGAGACATTTTTTGTCAGAAATTGAAAGCTGCCTGCTGAACCACTTGAGAAGCTTTCTTTTAATTTGATTATTCAGCTAAGTTGTTGATTTCAATTGAGATTGATATGTTTGTTTTTTTTTATTTCTTATGTTTTGCAATCTTAATACTAATTCTTTGGGTAAGGAAAAGTACTTTATTTTAAATATAAGGTGCTATTGCAAGCTGCTTTTATTTAGGCTTAATGTCATTGAGGGCATACAAGAGACATAGAGAAATGATTACACAGCAGGATCAGTCAGATAGATGGATGACTGTCAGGAAAGGTACGAAGGTAGTTCAGAAGTCTCCTATTCCTCTCTCAAACAGATACTCAGTTATGGGTATTGTTGAAAAAGATAGTCTGTCAGAGAAAAATAGAAAACACAGTCAGATCTTGGGCACTAAGGATGAATTTTACATTAGGTGATGTTTGACAAAATTTAACAGAATAATTCTTATAGGGGACTCTCCTGTTGAAGGCACATACAGGAGATCCTGCAGCAGTGAGTGCGATTCTAGGATACATTGGTAGGAATGACATAGTTAGGAAAAAGATTAAGGCTTTATAGAGTGAATGTAAGAGGTTGGGTAGAAGATTAAAAAAGCAGAACCTCAAAGTAGTAGCCTCTGGTTTACTCCCAGTGACAAGCTCAAATAAAGGAACGAATAAAAGGATAAAGGAGATAAATCAGTGGCTGAAGAGGTAGCATAATGTTCAGAGACTCAGATTCTTGGATGATTGGGATCTCTTCTGGGCCAAAAAAGACTTGTTCAAAAAGGATGGGCTTCACCTGTATTGGAAAAGGACCAATATCCTAATGGGAAGATTTGCTAATTATTAGAATTATTAGAGATAAACTATTAGAGATCGGGGTTGGAGGGATCCCAAGTAACAGAGTAAATAGAAAGACAGAGGAAAATAGTTTTGAATCTGACAATAACAAGTTAATTAGAAAAGACAGACATGAGCAAGTCAGAAAACGAAGTAACTCTGATGGATTAAACTACATTGATTTCAGTGCAGGGGGTGTTACAGGTAAGACTGATGAACTCAGGGCATGTTTGGGAACATGGGATTGGGACATCATACCTATTACAGAAACTTGGCTGAGGGATGGAAAGGATTGGCAGCTCAATGTTCTCGGTTTCAGATGCTACAGGAAGGATAGAAAAGCAAAAGAGGAAATGGAATGATGTATTTGATTAAGGAAAACATTACTGCTGTAACAAGAGAAGATACTTCTGAAAAATTGTCCAGTGAAAATATGAGTTGAAATAAAAACAAAAAGGAATGAAATAAAAAAGGAATGATCACCCTGATGGGACTGTACTATAGACCCCCCAACAGTCAGAGGGAAATCGAGGAATAAATATGTAGAGAGATCTCAAATATATGTAAGAATAATAAGGTTGTAATAGTAGGTGATTTTGATTTTCCAAACATTGACAGGAACAGGCCCTTTGGCCCTCCAAGCCTGCATCGACATGCTGCCCGTCACAATGAAAACCTCTACACTTCCAGTGACTGTATCGCCCTGTTCCCATTCTATTCATGTATTTGTCAAGACGCCCTTTAAAAGTCACTATCGTATCTGCTTCCACTACCTCCCCCGGCAGTGAGTTCCAGGCACCCACCACCCTCTGTGTAAAAGACTCGCCTCATACACCACCTTTAAACCTTGCCCCTTGTATCTTAAACCTGTGCCTCATAGTAACTGACTGTTTTACCCTTGGAAAAAGTTTCTGACTGTCCACTCTGTCCATGCTCTTCATAATCTTGTAGACCTCTATCAGGTTGCCCCTCAATCTCTGTCGTTCCAGTGAGAACAACCCAAGTTTCTCCAAGAGAGATAGTAAGAACTGCCGATGCTGGAATCTGAGATGACACAGTGTTTAGCTGGAAGAACACAGCAGGCCAGGCAGTATCAGAGGAGCAGGAAAGCTGATGTTTCCGGTCGGGACTCTTCTCTCCAACCTCTCCTCATAGCTAATGCCCTTCATATCAGGCAACATCCTGGTAAATCTTTTCAAAGCCACCACATTCTTCTGGTAGTGCGGTGACCAGAACTGAACGCATTATTCCAAATAAGCCTTAACTAAGGTTCTATAAAGTTGCAGCATTACCTGCCAATTTTTAATAGTCACGGAAGAGGGTAAGCCTTCCATAAAAATTAAGTTTTTAGTTACAGCAAGGCAAATTTTAATGGTATGAGACAAGAACGTTCAAAAATTGATTGCAGCAGACTGTTAACAGGTAAAGGGACTTCTGACAGAAGTTTTTAAAAGTGTGCTAACGGGAGTTCAGGGTCATTATATTCCTGTTAGAGTGAAAGGTAAGACTAGAAGCATAAAGAACAATGGATAAACGAAAATATTGAGATTCTAGACAAAAATGAAATGGAATCATATATTAGATATAGACAACTGGCTTCAAATGAATCTCTTGAACAATATAAAGCATGTAGGGGCATTCTTAAGAGGGAGATCAGGAAGGCAAAGAGAGGATATGAAATAAGCCTTGGCAAATATGGTTAAGGATAATCCAAACAGATTCTATGAGTACATTAAAAGAAAGAGACTAACTGAAGAGAGAGTAAGGCTCCTGAAAGATCAAAGAAGTCATCTTTATGTTGAACTTTAGGAAATGGAAGAGATATTAAATGAATATTTCACATCAGTTTGCACCATGGAGAAAAGAAATGGAGGCTACAGAACTCAGAGAAATAAATAATGATGATATTCTGAAAACAATTCACATTACAGGAGAGGAAGCAAAAACACAAATTGCTGCAAAATTTCAGCAGGTCTGGCAGCACGTGTGAAGAGAAAGTTTTGGGTCCAGTGATCCATCCTCAGAAGAGGAAGTGTTGGAAGTCTTAGAAAATGTGCAGGTGGATAAATCTCAGGGACTTGATCTAGTCTATCCCAGAATGGTGTGGGAAGTTAGGGAGGGAACTGTGGGGCTCCTTGCAGAAGTATTTGTGTCATCTATAACTATAGTTGAGGTGACAGATGACTGAGGAGCGGCTAATGTTGTGCCTTTGTTTAAGAAGGAATGTAAGCGGAAGCCTGGGAACTACAGACCTGTCTGCCTGACTTCAGTGGCGGGTAAGTTGTTGGAGGTGATTCTCAAAGATAGAATTTGCATACATTTGGAGAGGCAATAAATGATTAGCGACTGTCAGCATGGTTTTGTGTGACGCATCGCGTCTCAAAAACTCGATTGAATTTTTTGAGAGATTAATCAAGAAGATTGATGAGGCGGAACAATAGGCATTGTTTACTTGGTCTTGAGTAAAGCCTGTGACAAGGTTCCGCATGGTAGACTAATTAGTAAAGTTAGATCACATGGGATTCAGGGTGAGCTTGCCAATTGGATACAAAATTGGCTTAACAGCAGGAGATGGAGAGTGATGTTGGAGGGTTGGTGTTTGGACTAGAGGCCTGTGACCAGCTGTGTTCCACAGGAATCAGTGCTGGGTCCACTTTGTTTCTCATTTGTATAAGTGATTTAGATGAGATTATAGATGGCATGGTTAGTAAGTTTGCAGATGACACTGTTGGCCAGGAACTGCTGACACACAAAAACATCAGTTTGTGAATTGGCTTGAGCTGGCTGGAATGGGTTGGAAATAGCTTGACTCAGAGGAGAACATCAGAACTGACATAAGGTATAAATCCTTATTTGGTGGAAGAGCAATGAGGAAATGCTACCGATGCACTTGGGCCAGAGTCTTTAACAAAAGGACACAGCTGGCAGACAGGCCAGAGCCAATGAGATCAAGCAATAATTTTTCATTACAGGAAAGATGTGGAGGCGTTAGAAAAGGTGCAGAGGAGACTTACCAGGATGTTGCCTGGAACGGAGGGAAGGTCTTACGAGGAAAAGTTGAGTGAGCTAGGGCTTTTCTCTTTAGAACGACGAAGGATGAGAGGTGACTTGATCGAGGTGTACAAAATGATCAGAGATATAGATAGAGTGGAGAGCCAGAGACTTTTTCCTAGGGTGGAGGTAGCTATTACGAGGGGGCATAGTTTTAAAGTAAGTGGAGGTAGATTATAGGGGAGATGTCAGAAGTAGGTTCTTTACTCAGAGAGTGGTAGGGGCGTGGAATGCATTGCCGGAGCGGGTAGTGGAGTCGGCCTCATTAGGGGCATTTAAGTGGCTATTAGATAGGCAAATGGATGATAGTATACGGTAGGGGTGGAGCTTAGATAGGCCTTAGGATTAGGGTAAAAGTTTGGCACAACATCGTGGGCCGAATGGCCTGTACTGTGCTGTACTGTTCTATGTTCTAAGACACCACAGTTCGGGAAGATAAGGAAAAAGGAAAAAAAAATGGAGAATTTCAAGCGTGAAGCCAGCAAAAACTCCAGAGACCAACTATCTCGGAAGGGGAAGACCCTAGGATAGATGTGTGAAGACTATGTTGAGGATCCAAGGAATTGGCTGGCTGGTGTGAACTCTTATTCTCAGGTATTACAATCTGTGACTGTTCAAGGAAAGTCAGAGAAATATGGGGGTGTGCTTGTAGATTTTAGTCTTGTATGAATTCATGTCAGCTTTTAATTCAATCTTAACTAAATGAAATGAAGTGTACGTCTGTTTTAACTGAACCAATAATTTTAATTGTAGTTGATACAGATTTGACTCTCTTCCTCTTTGAACCAAGCCAATAATTGTTGTCGAGGGCGGCAACCAGGCCACAAAACCAAAATTGGTGGTATAGTGGACAGTGGAGAAGGTTATCTAAAACAAAAAAAGAGATCTCAATGAGTTGGGTCAATGGGGTGAAGAGTGGCAGATGGAGTTTAACTTGGATAAATGCAAGGTATTGTATTTTGGTAAACAAACAAGGGCAGGATTTATACAATTAAAAACAGCACCTTGGGTAGTGTTGTAGAACAGAGAGACCTAGGAGTTCAGGTACTTAATTCTTTGAAGCTTGCATCGCATATAGATGGGTTGGTTAAGAAGGCGTTTAGTACGTTTGACTTCATTGCTCAGACCTTTGAGTATAGAAGTTGGGATTTATGTTGAGGTCATACAGGACATTGGTGAGGCTTCTTCTCGAGTACTGTGTCCAGTTCTGATCGCCCTGTTATAGGAATATTATTAAGCTGGAGAAGATTCAGAAGTGGTTTACCAGGATGTTGCTGGGGATGGAGGGTTTGAGTTATAAGCACAGGATGGAGGCTGGGGCATTTTTTGTAGATGTAGGAGGTTGAGGGGTGACCTTATAGAGGTTTATAAAATCATGAGGGGTATAGGTAAGGTGAGTGGCAGGTGTCTTCTCCATAGGGAGAGGGATTTCAACACTAGGAGGCATATTTTTAAGATGAGAGGAGAAAGATTTAAAAGAGACATGAGGAGCATTTTGTTTTACACTGAGAATGGTTTGAGTGTGGAATGAACTTCCAGAGGAAGTGGTGGACGCAGGTACAGTTACAGTGTTTAAAAGACATTTCGATAGGTACATGAATAAGAAAAGTTTGGAGGGATATGGGCAAAGAGCAGGCGGGTGGGACTAGTTTAATTTGGGATTATGGCTGGCATAGACTGATTGGACCAAAGGGTCTGTTTCTGTGCTGTATGATTTAATGACTCTAAGTTAATCTGCTTTACCTATCATACTCCTCGCATTAAAACACATACACTTCAGACTGCCAGTCCTGCTGTGTTCAGTAATCTCCTCCTGTCTTTTCGTCCTTTTAGTCTTACTGCCCTTGTTTCACACTCCTCCTCGGTCATTTTACTTGCTACTGCTCTGGTTCCTGCCCCTTCCCACCACACTAGTTTAGACATTCCCTGCCCACCCCGAGTGGCACTAGCAAACCTCCCTACGAGGATATTGGTCCCTCTCCAGTTTAGGTGCAATCCATCCTTCTTGTACAGGTGCCACCTACCCTGGAAGACATCCCAACAATCCACAAAGATGAAGACCTCCTTCTTACACCAGCTCTTTAGCCACGTATTTAACTGTATTATGTTCCTATTCCTAGCCTCACTGGCACGTGGAACAGGAAGTAATCCTGAGATTATAACTCTGAAGGTCCAGCTTTTCAATTTCCTACCAAAGTCCCCAGACCCCCTTTGCAGGACCTCACCTCTCTTGATGCCTATATTGTTGGTAGGAATATAGACCATGACCCCTAGCTGCTCACACTCCCCTTTCAGAATATTGTGAGCCTGCTAAGAGACATCCTTAACTCTGACACCAGGGAGGCAATACACAATCCTGGAGTCTCACTTGCCACCAGAGAAATGACCAGTGGGCCCCCGAATACAGAGTTCCCTATCAGTCTTGCTCGCCTACACTCCAACTTTCCCTGCTGTTAAATAGAGCCAGTCATGGTGCCACTGATTTGGCTACTGCTGCTGCTTTCCCCTGGGAAGCCATCCCCACGACAGTATCTAAAACAGAATATCTACTTGAGAGGAGAATGGGCTCCTGCAGTGTAAGCACACGCTTCCTCATCGTCCTGGTGGTCACTCAACTCTTCTCTGTCTGTGTAACCCTCATTGGTGCTGTGACAAGCTCACTAAACAAGCTATCCATAACATTCTCAGCGTCACGGATATTCCACAGTGAGTCCATCCACAGCTCCAGGTGCTCTGCAAATCAGGAGCTGCAATTGGACATATTTCCTGCATATGTCGTCACCATGGACACTGGAAGTAACCCTGATTTCCATTGTATTACAGAAGAAGCATTCCATGGAGCTGAGTTATCCTGCCATTGTGAACTTTACCAACAAAATCAACCTTAACAATGACAGACAATAATCCAGGACCTGATAACACAACCTAATCCATTTGTCACCAAACTCAGGTCTTTCAGTCCTATACTCTATGCCCAGAACACTATGAATATAAAAACTAAGTACTTTATCTATCTCCTGACGCTGCTCACTCATACTTCAAACCTGGTTCCTCAGCAGTCAAACCTATGGCACTCCTTGAGTTGTGGTGTCACCTCTGGAGTTCCGCCCCTAGATTCAGCTCCACATTCGCTCTGAATGACCCCACTCCTCACCACTGTTCACCCCCAGTTTTGCTGTCTATTGGTCTATTGCTGCTGCTCAGATGGACCTCTTTTCAAGTGGAACTTGACACCTGATAGATGCTGATGCATTCTTGAAACTTTGCAATCTGTTAGCTATCCATGGATCCAAGCTTTGCTCGATGTGAATATACTGCATTGGACAGGCTTCCTGAAAGTGCTAAATATTGAATTTAGTTTTTTTAGGTTTGAACTTTGTGCTGCTTAGATTAATGTTGAATCTCATTTCAACTTCTAAAAATGGTTTCGGAAAATGTTGTTCTTAGAATTTTCAGATCTCTAGTTTGTACTGCTTAGCCAAGCAGAATATACCAACACACCAGGCCTAACTTAAAACATACATAAAACATTCCAAAAGGGTCCAGTGTGGGAAATGTCATTGTTCTTAGTTTATCAGGGCTCAGGTGCACAATTTCATAATTAAACCATTTCAAGAGGGTTTAGAGTGTTCTTAATATTTTGCAATCTGAAGATGCTGTTTAGACACATGGGACTGAAACTATACACAGGTGTTGCTTTCACTATTTTTGACTATTTCAAAAAAGGTTTGTGGGGGGCAAAAACATTGTTCTTCAGTTTTTCAAGCCTCCAGTGCTTGCTGCTTCTGACAAAGAACACACACAAAAGTGCTCATTCTCATTTTTCTTTTCTTTATTCATTCACAGGATAAGGGCATTGCTGCCTAGGCAGCATTTATTGCCCATCCCTAACTGCCAAGAGGGCAGTTAAGGGTCAAGTACATTGCTGTGGGTCTGGAGTCACATGTAGGCCAGACCAGGTAAGGATGGCAGTTTCCACCCCAAAAGGGCTTTAGTGAACCAGATAGGGTTTTTTTAAACAGTCGACAATGGACTCATGGTCATCATTGGACTCTTAATTCCAGAAATTTATTGAATCCAAATTTCACCATCTGCTGTGGCAGGATTCGAACCCGGGTCCCCAGAACGTTATCTAGGTCTCTGGATTAATGGTCCATCGATAACACCACTCGGCCATCACCTCCCCCTCATTTGAACCATCCCAGCAGTACTTAGGAGGGTAACAACATGCTTAGCTTTAAATTTCAAGTCTGTGTTGCTTAGATTTGGATGTACTGTACACAGATTCTACGTCTTATGGTGGTGAAGTGACTGGCGAGCCTGGATGGCAGTTGGCAGTGAGGAACTCAGTCCAGAGTGGTGGAGAGTATGCCCTCCCGGGGAGTGCAGGCTCAGCGCAGCAGACAGTGAGCCCTGATGGAGGAAGCCCGGTGTGGAGCACCTGCAAGCCCATGGCAATAGAAAGGCTGTTTTGTCAAATATTTAACTATATTTCTTTATTTTTCTACTTCATAGTAAGAAGAACTGTAATGTTGAATGTTTAACTTATTTCTTTCTTTTTCTATTTCGTACTTAAGATTATCGACCGAGGTACCTTTGTATCCAAGGTGGTGCCAGAAATGGTGACTGTGTACACTTTTCACTGTACTCCTGTACTTGAGTACACATGACAATAAAACTAACCTAAAAAATAAAATTCTATTTAACTCAATGGTGCTCAGGCTTTTCTGGCTTATCTTCAAACTCACTCTCAGGTACATGAGCAGCTTTTTTAAAACTTCTTTTAACAGTCAAAGGTAAATACTTTCAAATGCAGTGGCTCACCTGTTGTGAACAAGCTCAGCCATTAATTTTAGGATAGGTGTTGTACAAGACGGCTCATGGTACCATAGCTCAATGGCGCGTTGGAGGATCAAAATGTATCCTGGATATCTGTGGGTGACATGTTAAGGAATAACCAAGGCGAAGAAATCAGATCTAGTGTTGTCTTTGTCCTTAAAGCAGACTTCTGCCCCAGTGGGCTTATTACCTAGTGGTGCTGTTGATAGATGATAAATATCTGGTAGCTGAAGGCGATAAGGCACTGGGAACTGATTAACTATACTTAGATATGTATAAAAAGAGCCAGCCAATACTAATGTTAAGTGTTTAGAGCAGAGATGTAAGCTTTGTGGCAAACAATGAGGAGTTCCTCCACTAAAATATTCTAGTCTTTGTGTATACTTTTCACATCTGTTTGGAGATCCTTTAACACAGACCAGAGAAGCATCAAAGTCATTGTTTCATTATTAATATCCTGGGTGTCAGCTAGATTATTTTCTTGCTCTCCTGTGAAGACTGAAACAAAATAGTTCGTAAAGTATGCCACTTTGTTTTTATTTAGAATGGAATGATAATTGTTAAATGGGTTACATAAATACAAGTTATTGTTATTACCCACTTCTGCCTTTAAAGGGCCTACATAACTTTTGACTATCCTTTTCTTTAAATATAATTGTGAAACATTTTGTGTTTCTTTTGCTGCTCTTTACAATTTTCTATTCATATTGTCTTCTTGCAACTCATTTTTTTTCATTTCCCTTTGGTTCTCTTTTTACCTCTCCCAGTTACTTGATTCACCATTATTCTTTGTACTTTTATCTGCTCTTTCCTTTAGTTTTATACTATGTATCTTTTGTTGACCTGACTGTTTAATTCTGTAAGCAGGGCTCTTAGTCCTTAGGGGCATATACAGGAAGCTAAGCCTGCGCCCGTAGCAGAGAAAATGCTGAACTTCTTATAGAATGCAGTTGGAGTTCACGGCTTAAACTGAAGAGACTGAATTCATGAGATTTTAAAGAGGATTGGAAAATTTTCCTAGCTCAAGTGTAACCTATGTAGTGAAAGGCAGTTCTGGGATTAGAAATTATTTGGCTGAGAAAAAGAGAAGGGACCGGGCCATTGGGAGCAGATATTAATCTTGGACTGCATCTGGATAAATGAAATGTCTACTTAACGGATAGAGTGAAGAATAACTGTGGGTGGGGAGCGATTTCTGGTCATTTTAAAAAGGCTTGCCTGAAAGGTGCTAAATTCTCTTTACTAAACAGCGAGACCGTTTTTTTTTATTCATTCATGGGACAAGGGCATCGCTGACTAGGCAGCATTTATTGCCCACCCCCAATTGCCCAGAAGGCAGTTAAGAGTCAACCACACTGCTGTGGATCTGGAGTCACATGTAGGCCAGACCAGGTAAGGATGGCAGTTCCCTTCCCTAAAGGACATTAGTGAACCAGATGGGTTTTCCCTGACAATCGACAATGGATTCATAGTCATCGTTGAGAAAGCACAAATTTAAAATAATCACAAAAAGAACTAAAACTGAGTCCAGAGTAAGTTTCTTTGTAAAATCTATCACGTGTTTCACTAACTGGAAGTAAGATAGTTTCTTGAAAAAGAAGAAAATAGAAAGTCATGTAAAAGAAAAATCCGCATTTACATTGGAACAAGCTGATGAATAAATTAGGCTTAGGCAATTCCAATGAATAGAATTCCATCAGCCTACTGAACTCTTTCTGTGCTATAACTTTCCATGAAGGCGTGAATGGCAGCAATTTAGCTAGATATAGATAGAACATAGAACAGTACAGCACAGTACAAGCCCTTCGACCCACGATGTTGTGCCGAACTTTTACCCTAATCCTAAGGCCTATCTAACCTCCACCCCTACCGTATACTATCATCCATATGCCGATCTAATAGCCGCTTAAATGCCCCTAATGAGGCCGACTCCACTACCCTCTCCGGCAATGCATTCCCTACCACCCAGGTAAAGAACTTACCTCTGACGTCTCCCCTGTATCTACCTCCACTCACTGTAAAACTATGCCCCCTCGTAATAGCTACCTCCACCCGATGAAGAAAGTCTCTGGCTCTCCACTCTATCTATATCTCTGATCATTTTGTACACCTCTATCAAGTCACCTCTCATCCTCCGTCGTTCTAAAGAGAAAAGCCCTAGCTCTCTCAACCTTTCCTTGTAAGACCTTCCCTCCGTTCCAGGCAACATCCTGGTAAATCTCCTCTGCACCTTTTCCAACGCCTCCACATCTTTCCTGTAATGAGGCGACCAGAACTGGACACAATACTCCAGATGTAGCCGAACCAGGCTTTTGTACAGCTGGAGCATAACTTCATGGCTCTTGAACTCAATCCCTCTATTAATGAAAGCTAACACACCATACGCCTTCTTAACAACTCTATCATCCTGGGTGTCAGCGTTCAGGGAACTGTGAACATGAACCCCAAGATCCCTCTGCTCCTCCACACTGCCAAGAATCTTTCCATTAACCCCGTATACTGCTTTCAAGTTTGACCTTCCAAAATGAATTGCCTCACACTTTTCAGCGTTAAACTCCATTGTTAAACTTCCCAGCCCAGCTCTGCATCCTATCGATGTCCCTTTATAACCTAGAACAGCCCTCCGCACTGTCCACAACGCAACCCACCTTCGTATCGTCCGCAAACTTGCTAATCTGCCCTTCCACTCCTTCATTCAAATCATTTACAAAAATCACGAATAGAAGAGGACCCAGAACAGAGCCTTGTGGTACACCACTCATAACTGAGCATCATGTTGAATGTTTTCCGTCCACTACCACCCTTTGTCTTCTAAGGGTCAGCCAATTCTGAATCAAATCTGCCATATTTCCCCCTATCCTATGCCTCCTTACCATCTGCATGAGCCTACCGGGGGAACCTTAACAAACACCTTACTTAAATCCATGTATACCACATCCGCTGCTCTACCTTCATCCACATGTTTGGTCACCTCTTCAAAGAATTCAATAAGGTTTGTGAGGCATGACCTACCCCTCACAAATCCATGCTGACTATCACAAATCAAACTGTGTCTTTCCAAGTGATCATAGATCCTATCTCTTAGAGCCCTTTCCAATAATTTGCCCACCACTGACGTAAGACTAACTGGCCTGTAATTTCCAGGGTTATCCCTATTCCCTGACAGTTCCCTATCTAAGAGATAGGATTTATGATCACTTGGAAAGACACAGTTTGATTCGTTAGACTAACTGGCCTGTAATTTCTAGGGTTATCCCTATTCCCTTTTTTGAACAAGGGAATGACGTTCGCCTCTCTCCAATCTTCTGGCACTATACCCGTGGACAGTGAGGATGAAAAGATCATCGCCAAAGGCCCTGCGATCTCTTCCCTCTCTTCCCAAAGAATCCTTGGATAAATCCCATCAGGCCTAGGGGACTTATCTATCTTCAACTTCCTCAAAATTCCTAGCACATCTTCCTTACTAACATCAACCTCCTCTAGCCTACCAGCTTGTTTCACACTGTCCTCCTCTACAACTAGGTCCCTCTCAGTTGTGAATACTGAAGAAAAGTATTCAGTAAGGACCTCTCCTGTCTCTTTAAGCTCCGTGCACAAATTCTCTTTACAATCCTTGATCAGCCCTACCCTTTCTCCCATCATTCTCTTATTCCTCACGTACATGTAAAAAAGCCTTGGAGTTTTCCTTGATCTTATCTGCCAAGGTTTTCTCATGCCTCCTTATAGCTCTTCTAAGCTGTTTCTTCAGCTCCTTCCTGGATAACTTGTATCCTTCTAGAGCCTTTTCCATTCCTTGTTTCCTAAACCTTACATAAGCACCCTTCTTCCTCTTAACCAGTCGCTCGCCCTCTCTTGAGAACCAAGGCTCCCTCACTCGACCGCATCTTCCCTGCCTGCTAGGGACAAATATATCGAGCACATGCAGCATGCATTCCTTAAGCAATATCCACATTTCAATAATGCTCTTCCCTGACAGCATCTGTTCCCAGATGATACTGTTATGGGGGAATTTGAGTATGATGTGAGTTAATCTGTAAATCCATGTGAATTTCCAGCTAGGATGAGAATGAGGTAGAGAGTTTCAGTTAATTCCATACACAATAATTACATAAATCCTTTAAGAGTCATTTTCCATTTATTCTTAAAGTAGTCAGGTTAGAAGAAAAAAAATTAAACTGCACAAACAGACAGAATTTCTGCGAAAATGCATTAGCCCTGAGGCTTTATTTGGAATAGAATGTGACCCTTACCACACTGAGAAAGATAAAGCAATGGAGTTTAGTCAGGGATGGAACGAAGCACAGGCTTTGGAGAGGAGATAGAATGGCACCTGGGGAGATAGGGAGTGTTGAGAATAACAGGAACCTTGCCATTTTTTGGAATGTGTAAAAGACAAAGTGTTTGATCAAAACAGACCTATCTGGAATTCAAGTAGCGTACTATAAACATGATTTACAATATATAAGTATCTGATGAATCCTTGCTGAGATAGATTTTCTGGGGTAGCCTCTCTCAATGTTGGCTCAATAAATGAACACTGACCTGGATCCTGAGCTTATTTCATTAAATAATCTACCACAACAATAATATATCCCACTTTTCATTTTTTAGTTTTGCTAATCATAGGAGTTTATTCCTTTTTATAGAGCAGTGCCTCAGCCCAGGCAACACTTACCCTTAGAAGCATAAAAAATGTCCAAATGCCTGTTAACCATGGTGAGGACCCAGAGACTGGAGGGTAGTGAATGTTGTGCCCTTATTCAAGAAGGGCTGCAAAGAAAAACCTGGGCATTATAAATGAGTAAGCTTAACATCTGTAGTAGGTAAGTTACTTGAGAGGATTCTGAGGGATAAGATATGCATGCGTTTAGAAAGACAGGGTTTGATTAGGAATAGTCAGCACAGCTTCGTGCATGGGGGATCAAGCCTCACAAATTTGTTAAGAGTTCTTTGATGAAGTGACCAGAAAGGTTGATGAGGGCAGGGTGGTAGACATAGTCTATATGGATTTCAGTGAGTCCTTTGATAAGGTTCCACATGGTAGGCTGCTCTGGAAGGTTACATCGCATTGAATCTAGGGAGAGTTGGCCAATTGGATACATAATTAGCTTGATGGTAGGAAGCAAAAAATAATAGTGAAAGAATACTTGTCGGACTGGAGGCCTGTGACTAGTGGTATGCCTCAGGGGTTGGTGCTGGGCCCACTCCTGTTTGTTATCTATATCAATGACTTGGATGAGAATGTACAAGGCACGATTCATAAGTTTGAGTGGTATCGTGGACAGTGAGGAAGGTTAGCAGAAATTGCAGCAGGATCTTGATCAGCTAGGGAAGTAGGCCGAGAAATGGCAAATGGAGTTTATTATATATAAGTGTGACGTGTTGCATTTTGGAAAGGCAAATTAAGGTAGGAGTTTCACAATGAATGGTAGGGCCTTAAGGACTGTAGTGGAACAGAGGGACAATGGAGTTCAGGTGCATGGTTCTTTGGAAGTGGAGTCACAGGTAGGGTGGTAAAGAAGGCATTTAGTACACTTGCCTTTATTAGTCAGTGTATTGAGTATAGGAGTTGGGAGGTTATCTTGTGGCTGTACAGTACATTGGTTAGGCCACTTTTGGAATACTGAATAGTCTGGGACTATTTTCCCTGCAACGTTGGAAACTGAAGGGTGACCTTATAAAAGTGTGTAAAATCATGAGGGGCATGGATAGGGTGAATAGCCAAGGTCTTTTGCCCAGGGTAGGGGAGTCCAAAACAAGAGGGATTAGGTTTAAGGTGAGAGGGGAAAGACATAAAAGGGACCTAAAGGGCAACTTTTTCATGCAAAGGATAGGGCATATATGGAGTCAGCTGGCAGAGGAGGTGGTTGAGGCTAATGCAATTATAACATTTAAAAGGCATCTGGATGTGTACATGTATAGGAAGGTTTTAGAGAGGTATGTGCCAAATGCAGGCAAATGAGTCTAGATTAATTTAGGATATCTGGTCGGCATGGCTGAGTTGGGCTGAAGGGTCTGTTTCCATATAGTACCTCTCTATGACTCTCCTAATGACTCAAATCCTCCAGCCCCAGCAACATCCTTGTATGTCTGTACTTTTTCTGGTTTAACAACATCCTTCCTATAGCAGGGTGACCATTATTGTACGCAGTATTCTAAAAGTGGTGTCACCAATGTTTTGTACGGCTGCAATATTTGGCAGGAAGAACACTGGAGCTGAATACCATTTAAATGGTGAAAGACTGCAGAAAGCTCTAGAGCACAGAGTTTTGGAAGTCCTTCTGCAAGAATCACAAAAAACTAGCATACAAGTTCAGCAGAAATAGGTACGGCAAATCACAGAATCACAACATTATTACCGTTAAGATAGAGAATATTTTGCCCATCGTACCCTGCATCGGATGGAATGTTAGTTTTTATTTCAAAGGTATTGGAGCATTAAAATAGGGAGAGTTTGCTAAAACTATGTAAGACAATAGTTAGGTCACAACTGAAATATTGTGAATAGTTTGGGCCCCTAATCTATGGAAAGATTGCAGACATGCCAAAGAAGGTTCACTGGGTTGTTCCCAGGAATGGAGGAACTGTTTGACAAACGGGGGATGAGCACTCCTTGGAATTTAGAAGAATGAGAGTCAACCTTTATACAAGATTCTTTGGAGACTTGACACGGCAAATGCAGAGAGATTGTTTTCTCTTGTGGGAGGGTCTAGGATCAGAAGGACACACTCTTTCAATAAAGGGTTGTATATGTAATGCAGAAACAAGAAGGAGTTTCTTCTTTCAGAGGGTAGGGAATCTGTGGAAATCTTTATCAGAGAGGGCTTTCGAGGCTGGATTATTAAGTATATTTAAGGCTGAATTAGGCAAATTTTTAATCAGGAAGGAAATCAAGAGTTAGAGGAAAAAGTCAGGAAAGTGAAGTTGAGGATTATCAGATCAGCCATGATCTCACTGAATAGCAGAGCAGACCTGATGGGGTGAATAGCCTACTTCTGCTTCTACATCTCATGGTTCTTATACAAAGTTTTGAATTTTTGGGCTTAATCATGCATCAAACTCTTGCCTTCAGTTATGATACCATCTTGAAGTAAATATGGGTGGATATCATCAGTCTCCAACTCAACAAGGCTACTTCAACAGCACCTTCCAAACCTGTAACCTCTACATGCAGAAGATCAAGGGATGTTGATACAAAGGAACACGTTTAGCTCCAAGTTACCTTCCAAGCAATATATATCATCCTGACTTGGAGCTTTATTAATGTTCCTTCAATGGGTCAAAGTCCTGCAACTCACTTCCTAACAACACTGTGGGTGTACCCACACAGCAAGAACTGCAACGGTTCAAGGTGGTGGCTTGCCTTCACCTAGTCTAGAGCGATTAGGGTTGAGCAATAAATGTTGGCTTAACTAGTGGTGTCCATATTCCATAAACAGAACAAAAAAATCTCTACTATTTTGACAAGAACCTTTGGGCCATTGACCAATCTTCAACCTGTACACAATCAAATCTTGGATATGTAGTTAAAGTTGGAGCTGCCTAAATAGTTCTATTACTGAGGTTTACTTGTAAATGGGTAACTTCCAACAGGGATATGGTTTTTCAAAATTTATTATACAGACATTCTGTGACATATTGTGAATGTTTGAATATGGTGCACACTTTCTGTAAGTGTCACAGTTATTTCCTATCACAATTCAGATATCAGTGATATATTATTTGGCTCATTAGGAACATTATCAATGAGATTTGTATTGTGGGCATGTGCTCATACCTATAAGACTTGCCACAGCAAATTACAGTTCATTGTTCTGACTTGATTCATGATATACTGAGGCAGAACATGATGCGGCTACGCATTTAATGGTAACTATAGTTAGTTATTCATGCCTTTGCAGTCTTCAGCTCAGAAATGTTTTCCCACAAAGTTACCGAAAGTGCGAGCTGATAACAGCAGTGAAAATAGGACAAGCAACTGAGTACCTCCTCGACTAATGATATCTAAAGTCGAGAAACAGCACTGGCACTTTTCTGGAAAATGTTGCTCTATAATTCTATGAAGTCATGATATGGCAAAGGACTACATACACTCAGTAATCTTGCACCAAAAATTCATATATTGTCTTAAAACAATGGGTCCTGTTTAAAAAAAGAAAAGGCCAAAATCAATTATAGTTGTTAGTTGGTTCACCGAGCTAACTGATTTTCACGCAAACATTTTGGCTCCCTTCCAGGTGACATTGTCAGTGCGGCATAGCCTCCGCTGAAGCACTGTTGTTCTGTCCCACTCTGAATTTATACGGTCCAGTCTGTTATGGAGGTCAATCTTGTTTCCGGTTTTGTACCGGCCTTTTACCACCATTCTCTGTCTCCCATCACTCAGCTGGTTTTGGGGAAAACTTGCTAGATTACCCTGGATTCCTTGTGCTTTTACCATCCTTATCGGTCTCCCACACGGGATCTTGTCAAAGGCCTTGCTGAAATCCATATAAACTACATCGATTCACTGCCCTCATCAACACACTGGTCACCTCCCTGAAAGATTTAAATTCGTAAGTCTTGACCTCCCTCTGACAAAACCATGCTATCTATGCCTGATTAAACCTTGCTTCTCTATGTAGAGATTAATTCTATCTTTCAGAATCTTCTCCAACAGTTTCCCTGATGCTAATGTGCAATTCACTTGTATATAAGTTCCTAGTCTATCTCTACTATCCTCTTGAAAAGTGGAGCCACATTAGCTGTGTTCCAGTTCTCTAGCATCTCTCCTGTGGCCACAGTTAAAAAATTGGATCACAGCCCCTGTAATTTCCTCCCTTGTCTCCAAAAGCAGCTTGGGATATGTCTCCTCTGGGCCTGTGGATTTGTCCTCTTTAAAGCCTGCCAAAACCAGCAATTCCTCCTCACTCCTTGTTTGAACTGTTTAAGAACCTCACACTCCCTCTTTCTGAATTCTGCACCTACATCTTCCTTCTCCAAAGTGAAGATAGATGTGAAATACGTGTTTTACACCTCTCCAATGTCATAGAATCCCCACAGTGTGGAAGCAGGCTATTCAGCTCATTGAGTCCACCTGACCCTCCGAAAAGCATTCCACTCTAACAAACCCCCCTAACAGTATCCCTGTAATCCTGCATTTCCCATGGCTACCCACCTAACCTGCACATCTTTGGGCTGTGGGAGGAAACCCACACAGAATGGGGGACAAATGCAAATTCTACACAGATAGTCACCCAAATGTGTAATCAAACACTGGTCCCTGGTGCTGTGAGGCAGCAGTGCTAACCACTGAGTCACCATGCTGCCTCATGTTGCCCGGCTTGCATCTTGCTCACATATTGCCCCCTGGCCCCTAAAGGACCCTACTGTTCCCCGTTATCCTTTTCCCCAAGTGCTGGAAAATGGGATCAGTATAGTTAAGTGGTTATTTTAGACTGGCACAGGCTCAATGGGCCAAAGGGCATTTTCCGTAATGCAGATTCTAATTTTCCATGATAGTAAGAACGGCTGATGCTGGAGTTAGAGATAACACAGTACGGAGCTGGAGGAACACAGCGGGCCAGGCAGCATCAGAGGAGCAGGAAAGTTGACGATTCAGGTCAGGACCCTTCTTCAGAAAGGGTCCTTCTGAAGGGACTTCTGAAGAAGGGTTCCAACCTGAAACGTCAACTTTCCAGCTCCTCTGATGCTGTCTGGCCCGCTGTGCTCCTCTGCTCCACACTGTGTGATTCCTAATTTTCCATGCTGTATGACTCTATTCTTTGGCTGAACTTCCTCTGCCTTGGATCCTCTAATAAAATGTTCGATACTCCTTTCATACTAACACTGTCTGTCTCCTTTTCTTGCCAAACTTGTTTAAACTCTTTTCCACAGCACTAGCCAACCCACCCATAAGGATGTTGGTCTCATTCTGGTTCAGGTATAGATTGTCCCACTTGTATTAAATTTAAATTAACATAATTACAGCAAGTTAAGTTGGAAGAAGTGTGGAGGCAACAATCTGAGCATAGCTGAAGTGGTCAATTTATTTTGTTGTTAAGTGTCCTGTAGTGTCAATGTTGGAGTAATAAAACTACATGACGTACAACTGTAGATAACACAATGTGGAGCTGGAGGAGCACATTTCTGAATCTTCATTTCTGAAGAAGGGTCCCGACCTGAACCTTTCCTGCTCCTCTGATGCTGCATGGCCTGCTGTGTTCCTCCAGCTCCACACTGTGTTATCTCTGACTCCAGCATTGGCAGTTCTTACTATCTCTGAAATAGAACTGTAGTTGTTATGCTATCTGATGAATAAACCAAAGGCCTGAATTAAATGGCGAGTTTGGATCCATCATGTCACTCTGATAGTCAGATGTCAGTTTAATAATATCTGCAAATAAAAATCTGGTACCATGCTTTCACTTTTTACCTCAATTCTGAAACAGGTTTAACTACACTCAGTATTGCCATCTGCTGGTAAAAACAAGCAAAGGTGCCCACATCCCATCTCCAATACTTTGCATTTATCAGTATCTTAACTAATGACCCAAGAAAAGCAATCTCGCGAGCACTTGTATGAACTATAAATGACGATGAGATCACCCAGTCAATCCTAGACTTTGAGCTTTGAAGAACCGGCTATTTTGAAGGATAGGAATTAATAGGTTTGGGTGGGATAATGTGACTCTCTACTCAGGAAAATGCTTTGGGGTAACTCACTGTCACTCACAAAGAAAACTGCTGACTTCCTGCTACAGCTCCAAGCACACTCTTACCAAATTTTAAAAAAAAAGTTCCAGGTGGAAGAGCTAATTTTGGCAACACGCCAATGTTTCAAAAGTACAATTTATATATATTTTAAAGGAAAACAATGTGCACACATTATTTTCTTTTTCACTGCTTCCCTTACAGATTACATCTGCTCTCCCCTCCCAAAACATTGTTCTGGTACAATTAGGCTACAAAGGCATGGATCACAGAAGAGGTCAACAGGCCCTGGGGCTATATGATAGATGGAGGAGGGGAGACCTGCTGCTAGCTGAACTGTAGAATACCCCAGCTAATACAGTTTCCTCCTTCCCCACAGCACAAGAGCATTCAGCTAATGGCTCACTTTGTACAACACTGGCACTGTGACACTGTTGCAAGGATACAGCCAGTTGAACAGCATGGTGTAGCTGGCTTTTGTATTCAAAGCAAAGGCAATCCCTCTGAGGTCCCGTGACAGGCCAATCAACATGCACTGTTGGAGAAAAAAAGGCAAAGTAATTGATTTTTATGTTATTAGACAGCAGATGGAGATGCAACGAGCCAATAATAGTCAAATCGCAGACTGTTGTCATTCACAGTTAAAGGCATTTCCTACTTCTCTCTAAAGCTTGATACATAACCAAAGAACGAAAGATTATTGCATAATGTGAACAGGAAATATTGACCTTCATACTTGCACAGTCGATATCATATATCAGTTTTTATTAAAAATAATGAGGATTGTCTGTTCCTTATAGCTTCTGGAGACAAGATCCTCAGTTTTACTGCGTGAGAATGACTTTAATTGGCTTAAACTGGAAGTGCTGTTATACATGATGCCAAATAACAAAGAAGAAACATGTACAATGCTGAATAAATTCTTTGTACAAAAGTACTACATGCACAGTACACTGGAAATACATTTAAAAGGTGCAATGTGAATCATCCAGCACAGGAAACATCACTCTTTTACACAGATCAGAGTAGAAATTAAGGTGCCTATTAGCTACTCAAAGCTTATATAAACCAATAATTTTAATAAGAACGTGAATATAGTGGGCTTTATAATTAGTTAAATTCTCAGCTTTGTCCCCCACTCTCCTGATTGGATTGACTCTTGAGATACTGATTTCACAAGTGATGGAGGTTGGTACTGAAAAGACATTGTTCAATTCTGAAGAAGTTTTGCATTGCTCTCAAAATGTTAATTCTATTTTTTCTTTCCGCAGATGCTGCCAGACCTGTTTAGTTTTACCAGCACTTATTGTTTTAATTTCAAATCACCAGCATATTCAGTATTTTATTTTTGTCTTCAAGATATTAACAGGATAAGGGTAGATAAAAATAAAGATATCCACTGGTGGGGATACAAGAATTAGGGGGATAATCTAAAAATTAGGGCAAGGCAATTCACGAGAGATGTTAGGAAGCACTTCTACGCACAAAGGGTGCTAGAAATTTGGAACTTCCTTCTACACACAGCAGTTGCCGTTAGATCAATTGTTAGGTAGAAATCTGATGTAGATGATTTTCTGTTAAGCAGAGGTATTAAGGGATATGGGCCAAAGGCAGGTATATAGAGTTAGGCCACAGATCAACCATGATCTCATTGAATGGCAGAACAGGTGTGAGGGGCTGAATGGCCTACTCCTGTTCCTATGTGTTTTGCGCTTTTGTACACATGGGAGCTGGCATGTTATCGAGAAAGAAGCTGAGGCAGACCTATTAATGACATCCTGTGGGATGACGTCAGTGACCAATTGTGTTGCTACTCTGCTTATTCAGTGTCTTCATATTTGTAAACTTATGCTATACCTAAAACTACATCATAACATGTAGGAGAGTGAGTTTTAACTTCCAACAAACAATAGCTTTAAAATGATATGAATAGAATTCTGTATCAAAATCAAATGGTTTATCCTGTCCTACTACTTTTTCTCAGAGGGGAAACAGTATCAAAATAGGGATAATACTTGGAAATGAATGCTCTGGTTGTAATGGACCTTCACTTTCAAGTTTACAAGACGAGCTGATCACCATCTCATTTGCCAGTTTTATTGGTTTTCATTTTTGAATTTTTTTAAAAATTAGAATTAGATTTCTCCACCAACAATCTGGCCTGAGAAACCTTCACTTTTCATCTGCTGACCAGTCCAGGATATTATGTCTGAGGGCTGAGACAGATAAAACACAAGAATTCTGTAAAAACAGTGATAACTTCTATAATCAACAACGGGATAACAATATCTTGCTGTACAGCTTTTTGAAACTGGATCAAACCACACCCTTTTTTAAAACATTATTTCCACATTATAGTTTGTTAAAAATCAGAGACTGAATTTGCAAATCAAATAATCCAGTGCAATGGTTGAGAAATGAATGACAGACTAACAGCAGTTACTGAAGGAAAGATGTTGAAGAAAAGAGGAACTAAATGAGGGAAAGAATTGAAATAAAGACAAATTAAAGACTTTTTTTTCCAAAAGTTGACAAGTATCAGTATGCTTAGCCAGCAAGGCCTGAGAATATTTTATCGTGGGTCACCTGAATAAGTTTCAAAATCATCCCTGTCAAAATGAAAATGTAGATACACCTACTATCATTGTTTCTGATATCATTAAAAGACTGGGCAGAATCCCAACCTTCCAGCTCTCACCCAGCCACCATTATCCTGTGCACAAAGAGAGGAAGGAAAGCAAACAGATGCCCAGTTCCATCTTTTTCATAAATGCCTGTTTGGCAAGCAGGTATTACTCTGGCACTTGGCTAGAGTCTGCAGGGAGCATAATATTGCCGGCAAATTTAATCTCTACTTCATATCTTGGTTAAGAAATGCTAGACTAGGGATTTATAGGAACAAGATTATGCAAATAATGCTTTATCTCTGTTCTTTGTTCTAGAAAAAATCAAGGCAACAATATGATAGAATGAGATACATGTAAATCATGATTACGTAATTAAACACATGATTCTGACATCAGAAAGACAAAGAGACCAGTCAAAAATGAGCATGTGAAGAGTGAGGTCTTAGACATGATACCAGAGAACTGTATTCCAGAACTTACTATGTAAATGAAAGAATGTTAAAGTACATAAGGACTTGAAGAACCTTACTTATGGATTAAGGGGCAGGTAGCCTCAGTGTACATACAGACACCCACAGCCCAAGATGCTCAGTATTGACTTTAAACACAAAATAAGGCAGTGAGGGCCAACAAATTACCAAATGTAGTTTCCTATGTTTTCAATTTTACTACACAATATTCAAAGGAGATAATTTAATTTCATGAGCAATATTTTCTCTCCTTGGATTAGGGGATAATTTTGTCTCACACACTGCACCGCAAAAATACAAAATCCTTCTTATAATAAACCAAAATCCCAAAGAACTATGGATACTGGAAATCAGGAACAAAAGCAGAAATTGCTGGGAAAATGCAGCAGGTTTGGCAGCATCTATGGTGAGAAATCAAAGCTAACATTTCAGGCCCAGTGACTGTTCTTCAGAACGGGCGGCCAGAGCGGCTGAGTCTTACCAGCAATTTCTGTTTTAATTCCTTCATAATAATGAGTGGAGACTTTTTTATTTCTCAAAAAGAGGTAATTGACTTAAACTGCTCACTCTGTTTCTTTCTCAATAGAGGCTGCCAGTCTAACAATTTCTGTTGAAAGTTCAGAATTCTGGCATCCACTGTATTTTATTTTCAGAGATTTTATTTTGTTGGGCAGGTTGGGGAAGGAGAAGGTGAATAAAAAATTGTAATTTGTTTTCTGTAAAATAAAAATTTGTTTTGACGCTACATGTAATAAGCATTATATCTACTGCAAATGTCAGATGATTCATTTATCATATTTCCATAAGCTCTTGCAAGTAGCAAGGCAACCCAGCAGTTACCTTTCTAGATTCCAATGCTGATCTCTTCTAGTTGCCATGTGTTATAAATCTTTCAGATCAGTAGCAGCTTGCATCATTGATAATGAGAGGGATGATTTGGGACGTTGGTATCTCCTGATAATATCTTTGAAGAATTCTCTACTCTGAACAACTTACTGTGCCGGATCCAATAGGGAATACAAACTGCTGAGAACTGACATTGGCCCATAACCTGATTGAATGGAATTTACCTGTGATCTTCTTTCAGAGAGGAGCAAATGGAGTTGACCAAGTACCTTCCTGATTCAATCTGTCACAGGATGGTCAATGGAGTATAGGGAAGTGAAACTGTGTCTGGAAAGAGTGCAATTGGAATGCATGATTATGAATTCATTAGATTTTTGAGCATTTATGAGTCTGGCCGAGGTTGCCAATGGGATGGAAACTGAAGAAAGGTTAAGCAAAGTTAGATGGGTGCTTTTGCGTTTTCAGCCCATTGTGCTGCAAGAGGAGGCAGTGACATAACAATCCGTGTGAGAAGAGACAAATAAAGCTCTCTACAAAAAGGCCAGTTTCTGTTTGGCAGTGAGAAGAAAATAGAACATTTGAAGTTTGTGGTGAGTCAATATCTGAACCAAAACAGTCTGAATGTTAAAAGTAGTTCAAATATTCTAAAGTGTTGAGAAGGGTTTGCATCAGAGGACCAGATGATGAACTGCTGATTTGCAGTGCCGGAAACTTGGCTCTGACTACATTGTTTCGGGATTCCTTTCTCTTCAGGATATTGGTGTTTACAGGGATTGCAATGCACCATTGTTGCTCTCTGCTCTGATACTAAAAACATTCAAAGTGATGTTTGAAATATTCCTAGTTGGTGCATAAATGACTCTGTTCCCAGTTGGCATGAAGCTGAGCTGGAGTGACATGGCTTCCTGGGAATATGGTGCAAGATTCCACACCTTTTTTCTTCAGTAAGGTTGCAGGGCTGGATTGTCAACCTAATTTCCAAGTTATTCTGCTACCTTTAATTTGGTATGCTAAATCAATGCAAATATGTCAGTGTTCAAAAACAGAAGATGACGATTAATTCTTAATATTTGTTTTGCATAAGTAAAATATCCAGCAGTGAGTTTAAATTAGGAATGAAATGCCAGGTTTCTGCTAATGTGCTGGTGAACAGTTTTGAGATTTGCACCTGGAGTTTAGGAGATGATCAGATGCCTTCATTATGTCACAGCCTTTAAGTAATTGCCTGCAACCTAGCTATCTATTATCTGAGAATTACCAACAGTCACGTGGATTTAGTGACTCTCCAAACACCAATTGAGAACCAGACTGTCTCAGAAAATCACCGGTATGTATCACACAGGTGAATGTATAGAATTAGGATTCCAAATTAAAGCGAGTTTAAGTTACAAAATACCTCACCACAAAATAAGTGGACCGCTTGCTAATATTTTGCACATTATCCTTTATAACTAGGAGTAAGATCTCTTAGTGTAGCACTGATGAACAAAGACACTCATGTGCTAATATCCTACAGCTTGAGTACTCCACAAATAGCCAACAGTAACATTTCATAGTTACAAAGAACATCAGGCTGAAAACAGGAGAAACTTCTCCTGAGAAGAATATTTCATTCCAAAAAATAGTTACTGCAATAGTTTCTGGTCTACAAAGAAATTATACTATCACAAAAATGTCAAACAACATGTTTTCCTTCAAAGCACAAAAAACAATGTGTTGGTTGCTAAACAGCCTCATGAGTCTCTGTCAATAGACATCCATATATTATTAGTTGAAGTGCATTATTTGCCACAATGATAAAGACAACAAAATGTGCATCTAGTGCCCACATCTGAAAGAGTGGCCTAAGTCCTATTTCACCACTCGAGTGCAAAGTTGTTTTTTGTTAGGCAAATGGCACTTGCCACATTCACTTAAATTAGACTGTGCTGACCCAACTGGCTGTCCATGGCTGTAAACCACAGGGCTGTAGAGTGCAGAGAAGCACGAGACTGCACAATTCTGGCCTTGATTGAAAACCATTCTAAAGCATTTCACAGTATCACTGGACCAAAATACACACTGAATCACAAGAGTGCAGTAAGACAGTTGACCTGGCTTTAATTTAGGCTTAAGTTTTAAAGTGCAAAGAGAGACATTAGTTAGGTAATTCCAAGTTTGGGTCCCAGGAATTTGAAAGCATGCCAATGTGAACTGACTAAAATGAAGGTTTAGGAGAAGCTAAATTTAGAGGAACGTAAAAATCTTGGAGGACTATCGAGTCAAAGAAGATGACAGAACTTAATGAGAATCCAGAATTTAGAGAGGGTGTCAGAAGTCTGATCTCTGACAGGGATGCTGTTGGAACCAAGACCAACCTGATCTTGAAGAAACAGCAGTACAATCAGGTGGGCATATTGCTTTACATCTCCTGCCCTTGTCCTTCTAGATGGTAGAGGTCACAGGTTTCAAAGAAGCCTTGATGGGTTGCTGCAGCGCATCTTGTACATACAGCACAGCGCTGCCATTGTCATTCACTGGTGGAGGGAATGAATGTTGAAGGTGGTGGATGGGTTGCCAATCAAATAGGCTGATTTGCTGTGGATGGTGTTGGAGCTGCACCAATCCTAGCAAATGAACAGTATCCCATCACACTCTTGGTTTCACAGAATCAGAGAAATTCTACAGTGCAGAAGGAGGCTATTCAGCCCAAGAATGATCCTTCAAGTGAATGTAATTACCTACTACCAATCTCCCACATTTTCCCCATGGCTTTGCACATTACTTCTAATTGAATAATCATGCAGTACCTTTTGAATATATCAGTTGTTTCTTTTTTCATGTCAGCCATTGCTGTCTCAGAGGTCATGACCCTAACATTTCAGCTCGCAATATCACCTGGGAGCCTACTTCCACTTGGGAAACTTTGCTTGCAGCATAAAAGGAAGCCATTATAGATACCCTGTTGCTATTAGCTCTCAAAAAAAGAGCAACTCAGCAAGCCCCACTCCTGTCTCATTTCTTTTTAACTTTTTAAGTAAGGTGGTTATCGTTGGCCGTCAGCTTTTGCTGTCCATCCCCAACTGCCCTTGACAGCAGTTAAGAATCAACCACATTGCTGTGGTTCTGGAGTCACATTAATGCCAGACCAGATTAGACTGGCAGATTTCATTTTTTGTGGGATGTGGGCATCGCTGGCTGGCCAGCATTTCTTGCCCATCCCGCATTGCCCTTGAGAAGATGGTGGTGAGCTGCTTTCTTGAACTGCTACCGTCCTCCTGCTGTGGGTTGACCCACAATGCTATTAGGGAGGGAATTCCAGGATCTTGACCCAGTGACAGTGAAGGAACGGTGATATATTTCCAAGTCAGGATGGGGTGAATGACTTGACGGGGAACTTGGAGGTGGTAGTGTTCCCACATATCTGCTGCCCTTGTCCTTCTGGATGGAAGTGGTTGTCAGTTTGGAAGGTGCCTTCTGAGGATCTTTGGTGAACTTCTGCAGTGTATCTTGTAGATAGTACACACTGCTGCTACTGAGTGTTGGTGGTGAAGGGAGTTAATGCTTGTGGATGTAGTGCCAATCAAGCCAGCTGCTTTGTCCTGGATGGTGTCAAGCTTCTTGTGTGTTGTTGGGGCTGCACTCATCCAGGCAAGTGGGGAGTATTCCATCACAGTCCTGATTTGTGCCTTGTAGATGGTGGACAGACTTTGAAGAGTTAGGAGGCGAGTTACTCACTGTAGTATTCCCAGCTTTTGGCCTGCTCTTATAGTCACTCTGTCAATTTGGTGAGTCCAGTGAGTTTCTGGTCAATGGTAACCCACAGGATGTTGATAGTGGGGGATTCAGTGATGGTAACACCATTGACTGTCAAGGGGTGGCGGTTAGATTGTCTCTTATTGGTGATGGCCATAGCCTGTCATTTGTTTGGCGTGAATGTTACGCGCTACTTGTCAGCACAAGCCTAGATATTGTCCAGATCTTGTTACATGTGAACATGGACTGCTTCACTATCTGAGAAGTCATGAATGATGTTGAACATTGCACAATCAGCGGCGAACATCCCCACTTTTGATCTTATGATGGGGGGAAGGTCATTGATGAAGCAGCTGAAGATGGTTGGGCCTAGGACACTACCCTGAGGAACTCCTGCAGAGATGTCCTGGAGCTGAGATGATTGACCTCCAACAACCATGACCATCTTCCTGTGTGTCAGGTATGACTCCAACCACCGGACAGTTTGCCCGCTGATATACATTGATTCCAGTTTTGCTAGGGTTCCTTGATGCCACACTCGGTCGAATGCAACCTTGACACTGTCACTCTCACCTCACCCTGGAATTCTGGAATTCAACTCTTTTGTCCATGTTTGAACCAAGGCTGTAATGAGATCAGGAGCTGAGTGGCCCTGGTGGAACTCAAACTGGGCATCATTGTGCAGGTCATTTCTGAGCAGGTGCTGCTTGATAGCACTGTTGATGACACCCTCCACCGAACTGGCTGAAGACTGGTATCTGTAATGCTGGGGTCACTGGAGAAGGCCGAGATGGATCATCCACTCGACACTTCTGGCTGAAGACTGCTGCGAATGCTTAAGCCTCATCTTTTGCACTGATGTGCTGGGCTCTTCCATCATTGAGGATGGGGATATTTGTGGAGCATCCTCCTCCAGTGAGTTGTTTAATTGTCCACCACCATTTTCGACTGGATATGGCAGTACTGCAGAGCTTAGATCTGATTCGTTGGTTATGGGATCGCTTAGCTCTATCACTTGCTGCTTTCGCTGTTTGGTAACTTCACCAGGTTGATACCTCATCTTCAGGTATGCCTGGTGCTGCTCCTGGCATGTCCTCCTGCACTTTTCATTGAATCAGGATTGATCCCCTGGTTTGATGGTAATGGTTGAGTGGGGGATATGCCGGGCCATGAGGTTACAGATTGTGCTGGAGTACAATTCTGCTGCTGTTGATGGCGCACAGTGCCTCATGGATGCCCAGTCTCGAGTTGGTAGATCTGTGGAAAGTCTGTCCCATTTAGCACAGTGATGGTGCCACACAACTTGTTGGAGGCTGTTCTCAATGTGAAGGCAGGACTTTGTCTCCACAAGGACTGTGCAATGGTCACTCTTATCGATACTGTCACGGACGGATGCAACTGCAGCTGGCAGATTAGTAAGGATGAGGTCAAGTATGTTTTTTCCTCTTGTTGGTTCCCTCACCACCTGCCGCACACCCAGTCTAGCAGCTATGTACTTTAGGACCCGACCAGCTCAATCAGTAGTACTGCTGCCAAGCCACTCTTGGTGGTGGATGTTGAAATCCCCCACTGAGAGTACGTTTTGTGCCCTTGCCATCCTCGGTGCTTCCTCTAAGTGTTGTTCAACATTGAGGAGTACTGATTCATCAGCTGAGGGAGGACGGTATGTAGGAATCAGCAGGAGTTTTCCTTGCCCATGTTTAACTTGAAGCCATGAGACTTCATGGGGTCCGCAGTTAATGTTGAGGACTCCTGGAGCAACACCCTCCCAACTGTATACCACTGTGCCGCCCCCTGTGCTGGGTCTCTCCTGTCAGTGAGACAGGACATATCCAGGGATGGTGATGGCGGTATCTGAGACTGTGTAAGGTATGATTCTGTGAGCCTGACTGTATCAGGCTGTTGCTTGATTTGTCCCATGGCTTGTGCTGTGTAGATAGTGGACAAGCATTACAGAGGCAGCAAGTAAGTTACTTGCCTCAGAATTCCCAGTTTTGGACCTGCTCTGGTCGCTGATGAAGCAGCTGAAGATGGTTTGGCCTGGAACACTACTCTGAGAGCTCAGAGGAAATTAAGTTCTGAATCCGCTGCCAGGGTTCATGACTCCATGCAGAACTTAATTTTTACATGGTGGACAGGAAATGGGGAGATAGACGAGTTACCCATCTCTGACCTGTTCTTGTAGACACAGTATTTACATGGTTGTTTTAGTTCAATTTCTGGTCAATGGTAACCCCCAAGATTTTGGCAATTGGGGATTCAGCAACGATAATGCCATTGAATGTTAATGAGATGGTTAGATTCTCTCTCGTTTGAGATTGTCATTGCCTGGCACTTATGAAGCATGAATGTTGTTTACCATCTGTCAGTCGAAGCCCAGATATTGACCAGAATTTGCTGCATACGGATATGGACTGCTTCAGCATTGATGATTCGTGAATGGTATCGAACAATCAGCAGCAATCATCTCGAGTTATAGAGTTGTAGAGTTCTGCCATGACAACATCATTAGAATACCTGGCAACTTATACAGTTTCACAAACAGAAAAAATCATTAAAAGCTGAAAAAGTTTAGCTTAAATCTCAAAAGTGGTTGACTGCCTTTCTCCAAATAAACGTGTTCTACCACACTCCAAATTGAATCCTGTGCATTCAGCACCCTAGCCAATAATTCAAGCATTCTTTCACTCACCACTGTATGATGACAGCAGTAGGTGCCATCTACAAGATCCACTGCTGTAATTCACCAGGATTCCCTTTGACAGCACCTTCCAAACCCACAATTTCTACCAAATAGAAGGACAAGGGCAACAGATAGATGAGAATATTATCTTCTCCTCCAAGCCACTTATCATTCTTAGTTGAAACTATTTTGCCATTGTCTCTTCACTGTCCCTGTGTCATAATCATCAAATCCCTCCCCTAACAGTACTGCGGGTGTCCCTACACTAGCTGGACTGCGATGATTCAAGTAGAAGGCTCATCACCTTCCTAAGGTCAATTAGGGGTTCATTAATTATTTTGGGATGGGAAATAAAAATTGCTCTTGCCAGTGATATCCATATCCTGTGAAAGCATCAAACAAAGTTGTAGGAAAAACAAAGGAGAAAGGTCTTGTCAGGTTTGACAAAGACAATAACCAATCAGGCAAGCCATGAATTTCAATTCATCTTTCAACTACTCTTAAATTACTTGAAAAGAAACTGAATTACTATTTACATTTTCCATTCAAGAATAAATCATTTTTCATCACCTTTTCAATTCTTCCTAAACATCACTGTGTTCTCATCATGGAATAGCAACAGATGTCCCGAATAAAAATTCTACCATGACACGTTGAGAAACTGATTTAAGTTGATTTGACAACTTACAGACTGGGACCAGAAAATTACCAAAGAAGTTACTTAAATGCAACTTGCCACCTCTAAATGGTAGGGACTACAGGTGACTCCAGTTCCACATAGTGTGTTGACTCGTGATGCCCTCATGACAATTAGAAACAGGCAATTAATTGTAAGCGCTGTCCACGATCAAGCAAGATCAACCAAAGAAAACAAATCACAAATATTAAACAAAATAAAACCAAAGAACGACAGATGGTGTAAATCAGAAAAACTGAAGAACTCTGGTTCTGAAGAAGGGTCACTAGACCTGAACATTAATTCTGCCTTCTCTTCACAGATGCTGCCAGACCTGCTGAGTTTTTCAAGCAATTTCTGTTTGTGTTTCACATCACAAATACTATTCATCATAACTGAAGGTTTGTTTAGAGGTAGAAATCAAACAGCATATTACAAAATAGCCAAATTTTAATATATAAAACAGAAAATTAAACTTTAGAAATTCAATGTCAGTTACTTTTCAAGTCTCCAGACTTTTGAGACAGACTAAAATCTTTAACATAAACTTCAACCATGTTATTAAAAGTCATTCTATGAGTAAGTTTTATTATTTTTATTGTGAAATATGTAATTGTTGAAGTTGTCACTGAAAACCTCTCTGGAATACTTTTGGGAGTGACAGGGTTATATAAATGCAGGCTGTGTCCTAAATTGTCAGTAGCCTCTAATTCACTGCTTTCCAATCGATTTACTTGCTTTTGGTTTCTTTGTCTCCTATTTGTTTGGTTATCATTGGCTGCTGTTTTACTTTGCGTCAAACGACAGAAGGGGACAGACAAAATATTACCAAAAACAGGAAATATCCACAAGCTATTAAATATACCAGAAAACAAATTCATGTTTATGTACAGTACCAGGAAAATAAATAAAAGAAAAGGTCATTGAGCTTCAGTCAGTTGCATTGGGCTAGATTTCGGAGTACAGGCAATCACACACAGATTCCTCCCTGCTCCATCTGTTTAGTGTAAAGCGAGAGGTCCACATTTCTGACAGGAAGTTCCATCAGGGTTTGTTTAGAAATTTGTAGCCAGAATTTAAATCTGACAATCTCTTGTAGCACAGGATAGTCAGAGGATGGCAAACCACACGTCCTTTTGCAAAGCAGTCAGTTGCCATTTTCTGTGATTTGAAGATCCAGAATGACAGACAACCATTTTAACAGCTTCTTTGAAAGGGTTAAGTATTTAAGGTAAATGTAGTGTCTCAGGTGGGAAGAGAGTGCATGCACAGTAAGAAGAGTGAAGGTGGGAAGGGTCCCAGGTGGGTAGGGGATAGGGTAGGAGGTATGTGATTTGGGGTCAGTTGGGACAGATGGAAGATATCAGGTCTTGGGAAGTGGAAGGGGTGTCTGTTCTAACTTAGTGGAGGGGGTGGAAGATTGGTGTAATGTGCCAGCGATGGGGGGATTGGTTTTGTGTCAGGTGTGGGTGAGGGTGAGTCAGGTCCCCAGGGTTAGAGGGACTTTTGAGACTGGAGGTGGGAGACAGTTTTTCAGATCAAGGGGAGTTGGTAAGTCCAGCCTCAGGGGAAGTAGGGTCAGTTCTAGTGTTGGAGTGAAGGTTTTGGATGCCAGGTTGGTGGGGTCTGTGGCTGGTGAGTCATAGAGTCATACAGTTATACAGCTTGGAAACAAACCTTTCCATCCAACTCGTCTGCACTGAATGGATATCCTAAACAGATCTGGTCCCATTTGCCAGAATATGGCTCATATCCCTTTAAATCCTACCTGCTTTTTAAATGTTATAGATGCACCCACCTCCACCACCTCTCTGGCAGCTTGTTCCACACATGCACTATCTTCTGCATGAGAAAGTTGCCCCTTAGGTTCCTTTTAAATCTTTCCCCTCTCACCTGAAATCTATGTCTTCTAGTTTTGGACTCCTCTACCCAGAGAAAAAGACCTTAGCTATTCACCCTATCCATGCCCCTCATGATTTTATTTACTTCCATAAGGTCGTCCCTCAGCCTCCTGATATTCCGAGGAAAAAAGCTTCAGTCTTTTCAGTCTCTCCCAATAACTCAAACCCTCCTAACTCGGTAACAACCTTGTAAATCTTTTCTGAAGCATTTCAAGTCTACCAACATCTTTTCTGTAGCAGTGAGGCCAGAATTGAATGCAGTACTCTAAAAGTGGCCTCACCAATTTACTGTACAGCTGCAACATGACGCCCCAAACCCTATACTCAATGCACCGAC